>OX451740.1:452918596-452946096 GCA_948472305.1 Vicia faba
GTTTATTTGACGTTGTAGGTGTTTTTTATTTGACGTTGTTGTAGTTGACATTGTTGTTGTTGTTGTTTATTTGAGGTAGTTGTTGTTATTGACGTTGTTGTTGTTGTTGTTGTTGTTTATTTGACGTTTTTGTTGTTGTTGATGTTTTTGTTGTTTTTTATTTGATGTTGTTGTTGTTGTTTATTTGACGTTGTTGTTGTTATTGTTGTTGTTTATTTGACGTTGTTGTTGTTGTTTATTTGACGTTGTTGTTGTTGTTTTTTATTTGACGTTATTGTTGTTGACATTGTTGTTGTTGTTGTTGTTGTTTATTTGACGTTGTTTTATTGTTGTTGTTATTTGACGTTGTTGTTGTTGTATTTGTTGTTGTTGTTGTTGTTGTTTATTTAACGTTGTTGTTGTTGTTTATTTGACGTTGTTGTTGTTGTTGTTTATTTGATGTTGTTTTAGTTGTTGTTGTTGTTTATTTGACGTTGTTGTTGTTGTTGTTTATTTCATGTTGTTTTAGTTGTTGTTGTTTATTTGACGTTGTTGTTGTTGTTTATTTGATGTTGTTTTAGTTGTTGTTGTTTATTTGACGTTGTTGTTGTTTTTTATTTGACGTTGTTGTTGTTGACATTGTTGTTGTTGTTGTTTATTTGACGTTGTTGTTGTTGTTTATTTGACGTTTTTGTTATTGTTGATGTTGTTGTTGTTGTTTTTTATTTGGCGTTGTTGTTGTTGTGGTTTATTTGACGTTGTTGTTGTTGTCATTGTTGTTGTTGTTTATTTGACGTTGTTGTTGTTGTTGTTGTTTATTTGACGTTGTTGTTGTTGTTTATTTGACATTGTTGTTGTTGTTGTTTATTTGACGTTGTTGTTGTTGTTTATTTGACGTAGTTGTTGTTATTGACGTTGTTGTTGTTATTTATTTGACGTTGTTGTTGTTGTTGTTGTTTAATTGATGTTGTTTTAGTTGTTGTTGTTTATTTGACGTTGTTGTTGTTTTTTATTTGACGTTATTGTTGTTGACATTGTTGTTGTTGTTTATTTGACGTTGTTTTTGTTGTTTATTTGATGTAGTTGTTGTTTATTGACGTTGTTATTGTTGTTGTTTATTTGACGTTTTTGTTGTTGTTGTTGATGTTGTTGTTATTGATTTTTTTTATTTGACGTTGTTGTTGTTATTTGACGTTGTTGTTGTTGTATTTGTTGTTGTTGTTGTTGTTGTTGTTTATTTGACGTTGTTGTTGTTGTTTATTTGACGATGTTGTTGTTGTTTATTTTATGTTGTTTTAGTTGTTGTTGTTGTTGTTGTTGTTGTTGTTGTTTATTTGACGTTGTTGTTGTTGTTGTTTATTTGACGGTGTTGTTGTTAACATTGTTGTTGTTGTTGTTGTTTATTTGACGTTGTTGTTGTTGTTTATTTGACGTAGTTGTTGTTATTAACGTTGTTGTTGTTGTTGTTTATTTGACGTTTTTGTTGTTGTTGATGTTGTTGTTGTTGTTGTTGCTTATTTGACGTTGTTGTTGTTGTTGTTGTTTATTTGACGTTGTTGTTGTTGTTGTTGTTGTTTATTTGATGTTGTTTTAGTTGTTGTTGTTTATTTGACGTTGTAGGTGTTTTTTATTTGACGTTGTTGTAGTTGACATTGTTGTTGTTGTTGTTTATTTGAGGTAGTTGTTGTTATTGACGTTGTTGTTGTTGTTGTTGTTGTTTATTTGACGTTTTTGTTGTTGTTGATGTTTTTGTTGTTTTTTATTTGATGTTGTTGTTGTTGTTTATTTGACGTTGTTGTTGTTATTGTTGTTGTTTATTTGACGTTGTTGTTGTTGTTTATTTGACGTTGTTGTTGTTGTTTTTTATTTGACGTTATTGTTGTTGACATTGTTGTTGTTGTTGTTGTTGTTTATTTGACGTTGTTTTATTGTTGTTGTTATTTGACGTTGTTGTTGTTGTATTTGTTGTTGTTGTTGTTGTTTATTTAACGTTGTTGTTGTTGTTTATTTGACGTTGTTGTTGTTGTTGTTTATTTGATGTTGTTTTAGTTGTTGTTGTTGTTTATTTGACGTTGTTGTTGTTGTTGTTTATTTCATGTTGTTTTAGTTGTTGTTGTTTATTTGACGTTGTTGTTGTTGTTTATTTGATGTTGTTTTAGTTGTTGTTGTTTATTTGACGTTGTTGTTGTTTTTTATTTGACGTTGTTGTTGTTGACATTGTTGTTGTTGTTGTTTATTTGACGTTGTTGTTGTTGTTTATTTGACGTTTTTGTTATTGTTGATGTTGTTGTTGTTGTTTTTTATTTGGCGTTGTTGTTGTTGTGGTTTATTTGACGTTGTTGTTGTTGTCATTGTTGTTGTTGTTTATTTGACGTTGTTGTTGTTGTTGTTGTTTAGTTGACGTTGTTGTTGTTGTTTATTTGACATTGTTGTTGTTGTTGTTTATTTGACGTTGTTGTTGTTGTTTATTTGACGTAGTTGTTGTTATTGACGTTGTTGTTGTTATTTATTTGACGTTTTTGTTGTTGTTGATGTTGTTGTTGTTGTTGTTGTTTATTTGACATTGTTGTTGTTGTTGTTGTTTATTTGATGTTGTTTTAGTTGTTGTTGTTTATTTAACGTTGTTGTTGTTGTTGTTGTTGTTTATTTCATGTTGTTTTAGTTGTTGTTGTTTATTTGACGTTGTTGTTGTTGTTTATTTGACGTTGTTGTTGTTTTTAATTTGACGTTTTTGTTGTTGTTGTTGTTATTGTTATTGTTGTTGTTTATTTGACGTTGTTGTTGTTGTTGTTTATTTGACGTTGTTGTTGTTGTTGATGTTGTTGTTGTTGTTGTTTATTTGACGTTGTTGTTGTTGTTTATTTGATGTTGTTTTAGTTGTTGTTGTTTATTTGACGTTGTTGTTGTTGTTGTTTATTTCATGTTGTTTTAGTTGTTGTTGTTTATTTGACGTTGTTGTTGTTGTTTATTTGACGTTGTTGTTGTTTTTAATTTGACGTTTTTGTTGTTGTTGTTGTTATTGTTATTGTTGTTGTTTATTTGACGTTGTTCATGTTGTTGTTTATTTGACGTTGTTGTTGTTGTTGTTTATTTGACGTTGTAGTTGTTCTTGACATTGTTGTTGTTGTTGTTGACGTTGTTGTTGTTGTTTATTTGATGTTGTTTTAGTTGTTGTTGTTTATTTGATGTTGTTGTTGTTGTTGTTTATTTCATGTTGTTTTAGTTGTTGTTGTTTATTTGACGTTGTTGTTGTTGTTGTTTATTTGACGTTGTTGTTGTTTTTTATTTGACGTTTTTGTTGTTATTGTTGTTATTGTTGTTATTGTTGTTGTTTATTTGACGTTGTTGTTGTTGTTTATTTGACGTTGTTGTTGTTGTTTATTTGACGTTGTTGTTGTTGTTGACGTTGTTGTTGTTGTTGTTGTTGTTGTTTATTTGACGTTGTTGTTATTGTTTATTTGACATTGTTATTGTTGTTGTTGTTGTTGACGTTGTTGTTGTTGTTGTTGTTGTTGTTTATTTGACGTTGTTGTTGTTGTTGTTGTTGTTGTTTATTTGATGTTGTTTTAGTTGTTGTTGTTTATTTGACGTTGTTGTTGTTGTTTATATGATGTTGTTTTAGTTGTTGTTGTTTATTTGACGTTGTTCTTGTTTTTTATTTGACGTTTTTGTTGTTGTTGTTGTTATTGTTGTTGTTGTTGTTGTTTATTTGACTTTGTTGTTGTTGTTGTTTATTTGACGTTGCTGTTGTTGTTTATTTGACGTTGTAGTTGTTGTTGACATTGTTGTTGTTGTTGTTGACGTTGTTGTTGTTGTTTATTTGATGTTGTTTTAGTTGTTGTTGTTTATTTGACGTTGTTGTTGTTGTTGTTTATTTCATGTTGTTTTAGTTGTTGTGGTTTATTTGACGTTGTTGTTGTTTATTTGACGTTTTTGTTGTTGTTGTTGTTGTTGTTATTGTTGTTGTTGTTGTTTATTTAACGTTGTTGTTGTTGTTGTTGTTTATTTGACGTTGTTGTTGTTTATTTGACATTGTTGTGGTTGTTGTTGACGTTGTTGTTGTTTATTTGACATTGTTGTGGTTGTTGTTGACGTTGTTGTTGTTGTTTATTTGACGTTGTTGTTGTTGTTTATTTGACATTGTTGTTGTTGTTGTTGTTGACGTTGTTGTTGTTGTTTATTTGACGTTGTTATTGTTGTTTATTTGATGTTGTTTTAGTTGTTGTTGTTTATTTGACGTTGTTGTTGTTGTTTATTTGATGTTGTTTTAGTTGTTGTTGTTTATTTGACGTTGTTGTTTTTTTTATTTGACGTTGTTGTTATTGACATTGTTGTTGTTGTTGTTGTTTATTTGACATTGTTGTTGTTGTTTATTTGACGTAGTTGTTCTTATTGAGGTTGTTGTGGTTGTTGTTTATTTGACGTTTTTGTTATTGTTGATGTTGTTGTTGTTGTTTTTTATTTGGCGTTGTTGTTTTTGTTGTTGTTGTTTATTTGACGTTGTTGTTGTTATTGTTGTTGTTGTTGTTTATTTGACGTTGTTGTTGTTGTTTATTTGACGTTGTTGTTGTTGTTGTTTATTTGACGTTGTTGTTGTTATTTTTTTGACGTTGTTGTTGTTGTTATTGTTTATTTGACGTTGTTAGTGTTGTTGTTCATTTGACATTGTTAATGTTGTTGACGTTGTTGTTGTTGTTTTTGTTATTTATTTGACGTTGTTGTTGTTGTTGTTGTTTTTCTTGTTGTTATTGTTGTTTATTTGATGTTGTTTTAGTTGTTGTTGTTTATTTGACGTTGTTGTTGTTGTTGTTGTTATTGTTGTTGTTTATTCGATGTTGTTTTAGTTGTTGTTGTTTATTTGACGTTGTTATTGTTTTTTATTTGACGTTGTTGTTTTTGACATTGTTGTTGTTGTTTATTTTACGTTGTTGTTTTTGTTTATTTGACGTAGTTATTATTATTGACGTTGTTGTTGTTGTTGTTGTTTATTTGACATTTTTGTTGTTGTTGATGTTGTTGTTGTTGTTTTTTATTTGACTTTGTTGTTGTTGTTGTTGTTTATTTGACATTGTTGTTGTTGTTATTGTTGTTGTTATTGTTTATTTGACGTTGTTGTTGTTGTTGTTGTTGTTGTTGTTTATTTGACGTTGTTGTTGTTGTTGTTTATTTGACGTTGTTGTTGTTGTTGTTTATTTGACGTTGTTGTTGTTATTTATTTGACGTTGTTGTTGTTATTGTTTATTTGACGTTGTTGTTGTTGTTGATGTTGTTGTTGTTGTTGTTTATTTGACGTTGTTGTTGTTGTTGTTTAATTGATGTTGTTTTAGTTGTTGTTGTTTATTTGACGTTGTTGTTGTTTTTTATTTGACGTTATTGTTGTTGACATTGTTGTTGTTGTTTATTTGACGTTGTTTTTGTTGTTTATTTGATGTAGTTGTTGTTTATTGACGTTGTTATTGTTGTTGTTTATTTGACGTTTTTGTTATTGTTGTTGATGTTGTTGTTATTGTTGTTTTTTATTTGACGTTGTTGTTGTTATTTGACGTTGTTATTGTTGTATTTGTTGTTGTTGTTGTTGTTGTTTATTTGACGTTGTTGTTGTTGTTTATTTGACGATGTTGTTGTTGTTTATTTTATGTTGTTTTAGTTGTTGTTGTTGTTGTTGTTTATTTGACGTTGTTGTTGTTGTTGTTTATTTGACGGTGTTGTTGTTAACATTGTTGTTGTTGTTGTTGTTGTTTATTTGACGTTGTTGTTGTTGTTTATTTGACGTAGTTGTTGTTATTAACGTTGTTGTTGTTGTTGTTTATTTGACGTTTTTGTTGTTGTTGATGTTGTTGTTGTTGTTGTTGCTTATTTGACGTTGTTGTTGTTGTTGTTTATTTGACGTTGTTGTTGTTGTTGTTGTTTATTTGATGTTGTTTTAGTTGTTGTTGTTTATTTGACGTTGTAGGTGTTTTTTATTTGACGTTGTTGTAGTTGACATTGTTGTTGTTGTTGTTGTTTATTTGAGGTAGTTGTTGTTATTGACGTTGTTGTTGTTGTTGTTGTTTATTTGACGTTTTTGTTATTGTTGATGTTTTTGTTGTTTTTTATTTGATGTTGTTGTTGTTGTTGTTTATTTGACGTTGTTGTTGTTATTGTTGTTGTTTATTTGACGTTGTTGTTGTTGTTGTTTTTTTGACGTTGTTGTTGTTGTTTATTTGACGTTGTTGTTGTTGTTGTTTATTTGACGTTGTTGTTGTTATTTATTTGATGTTGTTGTTGTTATTTTTATTGTTTATTTGACATTGTTATTGTTGTTGTTTATTTGACGTTGTTAATGTTGTTGACGTTGTTGTTGTTGTTTTTGTTATTTATTTGACGTTGTTAATGTTGTTGACGTTGTTGTTGTTGTTTTTGTTATTTATTTGACGTTGTTGTTGTTGACATTGTTGTTGTTTATTTGACGTTGTTGTTGTTGTTGTTTATTTGACGTAGTTGTTGTTATTGACGTTGTTGTTGTTGTTGTTGTTGTTGTTTATTTGACATTTTTGTTGTTGTTGATGTTGTTGTTGTTGTTTTTTATTTGACGTTGTTGTTGTTGTTTATTTGAAGTTGTTGTTGTTGTTATTGTTATTGTTGTTGTTTATTTGACGTTGTTGTTGTTGTTGTTTATTTGACATTGTTGTTGTTGTTGTTTATTTGACGTTGTTGTTGTTGTTATTTATTTGACGTTTTTGTTGTTGTTGATGTTGTTGTTGTTGTTGTTTATTTGACGTTGTTGTTGTTGTTTATTTGATGTTGTTTTAGTTGTTGTTGTTTATTTGACGTTGTTGTTGTTGTTGTTTATTTCATGTTGTTTTAGTTGTTGTTGTTTATTTGACGTTGTTGTTGTTGTTTATTTGACGTTTTTGTTGTTGTTGTTGTTGTTGTTATTGTTGTTGTTGTTGTTTATTTAACGTTGTTGTTGTTGTTGTTGTTGTTTATTTGACGTTGTTGTTGTTTATTTGACATTGTTGTGGTTGTTGTTGACGTTGTTGTTGTTTATTTGACATTGTTGTGGTTGTTGTTGACGTTGTTGTTGTTGTTTATTTGACGTTGTTGTTGTTGTTTATTTGACATTGTTGTTGTTGTTGTTGTTGACGTTGTTGTTGTTGTTTATTTGACGTTGTTATTGTTGTTTATTTGATGTTGTTTTAGTTGTTGTTGTTTATTTGACGTTGTTGTTGTTGTTTATTTGATGTTGTTTTAGTTGTAGTTGTTTATTTGACGTTGTTGTTTTTTATTTGACGTTGTTGTTATTGACATTGTTGTTGTTGTTGTTGTTGTTTATTTGACATTGTTGTTGTTGTTTATTTGACGTAGTTGTTCTTATTGACGTTGTTGTTGTTGTTGTTTATTTGACGTTTTTGTTATTGTTGATGTTGTTGTTGTTGTTTTTTATTTGGCGTTGTTGTTGTTGTTGTTGTTTATTTGACGTTGTTGTTGTTATTGTTGTTGTTGTTGTTTATTTGACGTTGTTGTTGTTGTTTATTTGACGTTGTTGTTATTGTTATTTATTTGACGTTGTTGTTGTTATTTATTTGACGTTGTTGTTGTTGTTATTGTTTATTTGACGTTGTTGTTGTTGTTGTTTATTTGACATTGTTAATGTTGTTGACGTTGTTGTTGTTGTTTTTGTTATTTATTTGACGTTGTTGTTGTTGTTGTTGTTTTTCTTGTTGTTATTGTTGTTTATTTGATGTTGTTTTAGTTGTTGTTGTTTATTTGACGTTGTTGTTGTTGTTGTTGTCATTGTTGTTGTTTATTTGATGCTGTTTTAGTTGTTGTTGTTTATTTGACGTTGTTGTTGTTTTTTATTTGACGTTGTTGTTTTTGACATTGTTGTTGTTGTTGTTTATTTTACGTTGTTGTTGTTGTTTATTTGACGTAGTTATTGTTATTGACGTTGTTGTTGTTGTTGTTTATTTGACGTTTTTGTTGTTGTTGTTGTTGTTTTTTATTTGACTTTGTTGTTGTTGTTGTTTATTTGACATTGTTGTTGTTGTTATTGTTGTTGTTATTGTTTATTTGACGTTGTTGTTGTTGTTGTTTATTTGACGTTGTTAATGTTATTAACGTTGTTGTTGTTGTTGTTTATTTGACGTTTTTGTTGTTGTTGTTGTTTATGTTGATGTTGTTGTTATTTATTTGATGTTATTGTTGTTGTTGTTTATTTGACGTTGTTGTTGTTGTTATTGTTGTTGTTGTTGTTTATTTGACATTGTTGTTGTTGTTGTTGTTGTTTATTTGACGTTATTGTTGTTGTTGTTGTTTATTTGACGTTGTTGTTGTTATTTATTTGACGTTGTTGTTGTTGTTATTGTTTATTTGACGTTGTTATTGTTGTCATTGTTTATTTGACATTGTTGTGTTGTTGTTGACATTGTTGTTGTTGTTGTTGTTTATTTGACGTTGTTGTTGTTGTTGTTGTTTATTTGATGTTGTTTTAGTTGCTGTTGGTTATTTGACGTTGTTGTTGTTTTTTATTTGACGTTATTGTTGTTGACATTGTTGTTGTTGTTGTTGTTTATTTGACGTTGTTTTATTGTTGTTGTTTATTTGACATAGTTGTTGTTATTGACATTGTTGTTGTTGTTGTTGTTGTTTATTTGACGTTTTTGTTGTTGTTGTTGTTGTTTTTTATTTGACATTGTTGTTGTTATTTGACGTTGTTGTTGTTGTATTTGTTGTTGTTGTTGTTGTTGTTTATTTAACGTTGTTGTTGTTGTTGTTTATTTGACGTTGTTGTTGTTGTTTATTTGATGTTGTTTTAGTTGTTGTTGTTGTTTATTTGATGTTGTTTTAGTTGTTGTTGTTGTTTATTTCATGTTGTTTTAGTTGTTGTTGTTTATTTGACGTTGTTGTTGTTTTTTTATTTGACATTGTTGTTGTTGACATTGTTGTTGTTGTTGTTTATTTGACGTTGTTGTTGTTGTTTATTTGACGTAGTTGTTGTTATTGACGTTGTTGTTGTTATTTATTTGACGTTTTTGTTGTTGTTGATGTTGTTGTTGTTGTTGTTGTTTATTTGACGTTGTTGTTGTTTATTTGATGTTGTTTTGGTTGTTGTTGTTTATTTAACGTTGTTGTTGTTGTTGTTTATTTCATGTTGTTTTTGTTGTTGTTGTTTATTTGACGTTGTTGTTGTTGTTTATTTGACGTTGTTGTTGTTTTTAATTTGACGTTTTTGTTGTTGTTGTTGTTATTGTTATTGTTGTTGTTTATTTGACGTTGTTGTTGTTGTTGTTTATTTGACGTTGTTGTTGTTGTTTATTTGACGTTGTAGTTGTTGTTGACATTGTTGTTGTTGTTGTTGACGTTGTTGTTGTTGTTTATTTGATGTTGTTTTAGTTGTTGTTGTTTATTTGACGTTTCTGTTGTTGTTTATTTGACGTTTTTGTTGTTGTTGTTGTTGTTATTGTTGTTGTTGTTGTTTATTTAACGTTGTTGTTGTTGTTGTTGTTTATTTGACGTTGTTGTTGTTTATTTGACATTGTTGTGGTTGTTGTTGACGTTGTTGTTGTTTATTTGACATTGTTGTGGTTGTTGTTGACGTTGTTGTTGTTGTTTATTTGACGTTGTTGTTGTTGTTTATTTGACATTGTTGTTGTTGTTGTTGTTGACGTTGTTGTTGTTGTTTATTTGACGTTGTTATTGTTGTTTATTTGATGCTGTTTTAGTTGTTGTTGTTTATTTGACGTTGTTGTTGTTGTTTATTTGATGTTGTTTTAGTTGTTGTTGTTTATTTGACGTTGTTGTTTTTTTTATTTGACGTTGTTGTTATTGACATTGTTGTTGTTGTTGTTGTTTATTTGACATTGTTGTTGTTGTTTATTTGACGTAGTTGTTCTTATTGACGTTGTTGTTGTTGTTGTTGTTTATTGACGTTTTTGTTATTGTTGATGTTGTTGTTGTTGTTTTTTATTTGGCGTTGTTGTTGTTGTTGTTGTTTATTTGACGTTGTTGTTGTTATTGTTGTTGTTGTTGTTTATTTGACGTTGTTGTTGTTGTTTATTTGACGTTGTTGTTGTTGTTGTTTATTTGACATTGTTGTTGTTATTTATTTGACGTTGTTGTTGTTGTTATTGTTTATTTGACGTTGTTGTTGTTGTTGTTTATTTGACATTGTTAATGTTGTTGAGGTTGTTGTTGTTGTTTTTGTTATTTATTTGACGTTGTTGTTGTTGTTGTTGTTGTTATTGTTGTTTATTTGATGTTGTTTTAGTTGTTGTTTATTTGACGTTGTTGTTGTTGTTGTTATTGTTGTTGTTTATTTGATGATGTTTTAGTTGTTGTTGTTTATTTGACGTTGTTGTTGTTTTTTATTTGACGTTGTTGTTTTTGACATTGTTGTTGTTGTTGTTTATTTTACGTTGTTGTTGTTGTTTATTTGACGTAGTTATTGTTATTGACGTTGTTGTTGTTGTTTATTTGACGTTTTTGTTGTTGTTGATGTTATTGTTGTTGTTTTTTATTTGACGTTGTTGTTGTTGTTTATTTGAAGTTGTTGTTGTTGTTATTGTTATTGTTGTTGTTTATTTGACGTTGTTGTTGTTGTTTATTTGACGTTGTTGTTGTTGTTGTTGTTGTTTATTTGACGTTGTTGTTGTTGTTATTTATTTGACGTTTTTGTTGTTTTTGATGTTGTTGTTGTTGTTGTTTATTTGACGTTGTTGTTGTTGTTTATTTGATGTTGTTTTAGTTGTTGTTGTTTATTTGACGTTGTTGTTGTTGTTGTTTATTTCATGTTGTTTTAGTTGTTGTTGTTTATTTGACGTTGTTGTTGTTGTTTATTTGACGTTGTTGTTGTTTTTAATTTGACGTTTTTGTTGTTGTTGTTGTTATTGTTATTGTTGTTGTTTATTTGACGTTGTTGTTGTTGTTGTTTATTTGACGTTGTTGTTGTTGTTTATTTGACGTTGTAGTTGTTCTTGACATTGTTGTTGTTGTTGTTGACGTTGTTGTTGTTGTTTATTTGATGTTGTTTTAGTTGTTGTTGTTTATTTGATGTTGTTGTTGTTGTTGTTTATTTCATGTTGTTTTAGTTGTTGTTGTTTATTTGACGTTGTTGTTGTTGTTGTTTATTTGACGTTGTTGTTGTTTTTTATTTGACGTTTTTGTTGTTATTGTTGTTATTGTTGTTGTTGTTGTTGTTGTTGTTTATTTGACGTTGTTGTTGTTGTTTATTTGACGTTGTTGTTGTTGTTTATTTGACATTGTTGTTGTTGTTGACGTTGTTGTTGTTGTTGTTTATTTGACGTTGTTGTTATTGTTTATTTGACATTGTTATTGTTGTTGTTGTTGTTGACGTTGTTGTTGTTGTTGTTGTTTATTTGACGTTGTTGTTGTTGTTGTTGTTTATTTGATGTTGTTTTAGTTGTTGTTGTTTATTTGACGTTGTTGTTGTTGTTTATATGATGTTGTTTTAGTTGTTGTTGTTTATTTGACGTTGTTCTTGTTTTTTATTTGACGTTTTTGTTGTTGTTGTTGTTATTGTTGTTGTTGTTGTTGTTTATTTGACTTTGGTGTTGTTGTTGTTTATTTGACGTTGCTGTTGTTGTTTATTTGACGTTGTAGTTGTTGTTGACATTGTTGTTGTTGTTGTTGACGTTGTTGTTGTTGTTTATTTGATGTTGTTTTAGTTGTTGTTGTTTATTTGACGTTGTTGTTGTTGTTGTTTATTTCATGTTGTTTTAGTTGTTGTTGTTTATTTGACGTTTCTGTTGTTGTTTATTTGACATTTTTGTTGTTGTTGTTGTTGTTATTGTTGTTGTTGTTGTTTATTTAACATTGTTGTTGTTGTTGTTGTTTATTTGACGTTGTTGTTGTTTATTTGACATTGTTGTGGTTGTTGTTGACGTTGTTGTTGTTTATTTGACATTGTTGTGGTTGTTGTTGACGTTGTTGTTGTTGTTTATTTGACGTTGTTGTTGTTGTTTATTTGACATTGTTGTTGTTGTTGTTGTTGACGTTGTTGTTGTTGTTTATTTGACGTTGTTATTATTGTTTATTTGATGTTGTTTTAGTTGTTGTTGTTTATTTGACGTTGTTGTTGTTGTTTATTTGATGTTGTTTTAGTTGTTGTTGTTTATTTGACGTTGTTGTTTTTTTTATTTGACGTTGTTGTTATTGACATTGTTGTTGTTGTTGTTGTTTATTTGACATTGTTGTTGTTGTTTATTTGACGTAGTTGTTCTTATTGACGTTGTTGTGGTTGTTGTTTATTTGACGTTTTTGTTATTGTTGATGTTGTTGTTGTTGTTTTTTATTTGGCGTTGTTGTTGTTGTTGTTGTTGTTTATTTGACGTTGTTGTTGTTATTGTTGTTGTTGTTGTTTATTTGACGTTGTTGTTGTTGTTTATTTGACGTTGTTGTTGTTGTTTATTTGACGTTGTTGTTGTTATTTATTTGACGTTGTTGTTGTTGTTATTGTTTATTTGACGTTGTTGTTGTTGTTGTTTATTTGACATTGTTAATGTTGTTGACGTTGTTGTTGTTGTTTTTGTTATTTATTTGACGTTGTTGTTGTTGTTGTTTTTCTTGTTGTTATTGTTGTTTATTTGATGTTGTTTTAGTTGTTGTTGTTTATTTGACGTTGTTGTTGTTGTTGTTGTTGTTATTGTTGTTGTTTATTTGATGCTGTTTTAGTTGTTGTTGTTTATTTGACGTTGTTGTTGTTTTTTATTTGACGTTGTTGTTTTTGACATTGTTGTTGTTGTTGTTTATTTTACGTTGTTGTTGTTGCTTATTTGACGTAGTTATTGTTATTGACGTTGTTGTTGTTGTTGTTTATTTGACATTTTTGTTGTTGTTGATGTTGTTGTTGTTGTTTTTTATTTGACTTTGTTGTTGTTGTTGTTGTTTATTTGACATTGTTGTTGTTGTTATTGTTGTTGTTATTGTTTATTTGACGTTGTTGTTGTTGTTGTTGTTGTTGTTGTTTATTTGACGTTGTTGTTGTTGTTGTTTATTTGACGTTGTTGTTGTTGTTTATTTGACGTTGTTGTTGTTATTTATTTGACGTTGTTGTTGTTATTGTTTATTTGACGTTGTTGTTGTTGTTGTTGATGTTGTTGTTGTTGTTTATTTGACGTTGTTGTTGTTGTTGTTGTTTAATTGATGTTGTTTTAGTTGTTGTTGTTTATTTGACGTTGTTGTTGTTTTTTATTTGACGTTATTGTTGTTGACATTGTTGTTGTTGTTTATTTGACGTTGTTTTTGTTGTTTATTTGATGTAGTTGTTGTTTATTGACGTTGTTATTGTTGTTGTTTATTTGACGTTTTTGTTGTTGTTGTTGTTGATGTTGTTGTTATTGTTGTTTTTTATTTGACGTTGTTGTTGTTATTTGACGTTGTTATTGTTGTATTTGTTGTTGTTGTTGTTGTTGTTGTTTATTTGACGTTGTTGTTGTTGTTTATTTGACGATGTTGTTGTTGTTTATTTTATGTTGTTTTAGTTGTTGTTGTTGTTGTTGTTGTTTATTTGACGTTGTTGTTGTTGTTGTTTATTTGACGGTGTTGTTGTTAACATTGTTGTTGTTGTTGTTGTTTATTTGACGTTGTTGTTGTTGTTTATTTGACGTAGTTGTTGTTATTAACGTTGTTGTTGTTGTTGTTTATTTGACGTTTTTGTTGTTGTTGATGTTGTTGTTGTTGTTGTTGCTTATTTGACGTTGTTGTTGTTGTTGTTGTTTATTTGACGTTGTTGTTGTTGTTGTTGTTTATTTGATGTTGTTTTAGTTGTTGTTGTTTATTTGACGTTGTAGGTGTTTTTTATTTGACGTTGTTGTAGTTGACATTGTTGTTGTTGTTGTTTATTTGAGGTAGTTGTTGTTATTGACGTTGTTGTTGTTGTTGTTGTTTATTTGACGTTTTTGTTATTGTTGATGTTTTTGTTGTTTTTTATTTGATGTTGTTGTTGTTGTTGTTTATTTGACGTTGTTGTTGTTATTGTTGTTGTTTATTTGACATTGTTGTTGTTGTTGTTTTTTTGACGTTGTTGTTGTTGTTTTTTTGACATTGTTGTTGTTGTTTATTTGACGTTGTTGTTGTTGTTATTTATTTGATGTTGTTGTTGTTATTTTTATTGTTTATTTGACATTGTTATTGTTGTTGTTTATTTGACGTTGTTAATGTTGTTGACGTTGTTGTTGTTGTTTTTGTTATTTATTTGACGTTGTTGTTGTTGACATTGTTGTTGTTTATTTGACATTGTTGTTGTTGTTTATTTGACGTAGTTGTTGTTATTGACGTTGTTGTTGTTGTTGTTGTTGTTGTTGTTGTTTATTTGACATTTTTGTTGTTGTTGATGTTGTTGTTGTTGTTTTTTATTTGACGTTGTTGTTGTTGTTTATTTGAAGTTGTTGTTGTTGTTATTGTTATTGTTGTTGTTTATTGGACGTTGTTGTTGTTGTTGTTTATTTGACGTTGTTGTTGTTGTTGTTGTTTATTTGACGTTGTTGTTGTTGTTATTTATTTGACGTTTTTGTTGTTGTTGATGTTGTTGTTGTTGTTGTTGTTTATTTGACGTTGTTGTTGTTGTTTATTTGATGTTGTTTTAGTTGTTGTTGTTTATTTGACGTTGTTGTTGTTGTTGTTTATTTCATGTTGTTTTAGTTGTTGTTGTTTATTTGACGTTGTTGTTGTTGTTTATTTGACGTTGTTGTTGTTTTTAATTTGACGTTTTTGTTGTTGTTGTTGTTATTGTTATTGTTGTTGTTTATTTGACGTTGTTGTTGTTGTTGTTTATTTGACGTTGTTGTTGTTGTTTATTTGACGTTGTAGTTGTTCTTGACATTGTTGTTGTTGTTGTTGACGTTGTTGTTGTTGTTGTTGTTTATTTGATGTTGTTTTAGTTGTTGTTGTTTATTTGATGTTGTTGTTGTTGTTGTTGTTTATTTCATGTTGTTTTAGTTGTTGTTGTTTATTTGACGTTGTTGTTGTTGTTGTTTATTTGACGTTGTTGTTGTTTTTTATTTGACGTTTTTGTTGTTATTGTTGTTATTGTTGTTGTTGTTGTTGTTTATTTGACGTTGTTGTTGTTGTTTATTTGACGTTGTTGTTGTTGTTTATTTGACGTTGTTGTTGTTGTTGACGTTGTTGTTGTTGTTTATTTGACGTTGTTGTTATTGTTTATTTGACATTGTTATTGTTGTTGTTGTTGTTGTTGACGTTGTTGTTGTTGTTGTTGTTTATTTGACGTTGTTGTTGTTGTTGTTGTTTATTTGATGTTGTTTTAGTTGTTGTTGTTTATTTGACGTTGTTGTTGTTGTTTATATGATGTTGTTTTAGTTGTTGTTGTTTATTTGACGTTGTTCTTGTTTTTTATTTGACGTTTTTGTTGTTGTTGTTGTTGTTATTGTTGTTGTTGTTGTTGTTTATTTGACTTTGTTGTTGTTGTTGTTGTTTATTTGACGTTGCTGTTGTTGTTTATTTGACGTTGTAGTTGTTGTTGACATTGTTGTTGTTGTTGTTGACGTTGTTGTTGTTGTTTATTTGATGTTGTTTTAGTTGTTGTTGTTTATTTGACGTTGTTGTTGTTGTTGTTTATTTCATGTTGTTTTAGTTGTTGTTGTTTATTTGACGTTTCTGTTGTTGTTTATTTGACGTTTTTGTTGTTGTTGTTGTTGTTATTGTTGTTGTTGTTGTTTATTTAACGTTGTTGTTGTTGTTGTTGTTTATTTGACGTTGTTGTTGTTTATTTGACATTGTTGTGGATGTTGTTGACGTTGTTGTTGTTTATTTGACATTGTTGTGGTTGTTGTTCACGTTGTTGTTGTTGTTTATTTGACGTTGTTGTTGTTGTTTATTTGACATTGTTGTTGTTGTTGTTGTTGTTGACGTTGTTGTTGTTGTTTATTTGACGTTGTTATTGTTGTTTATTTGATGTTGTTTTAGTTGTTGTTGTTTATTTGACGTTGTTGTTGTTGTTTATTTGATGTTGTTTTAGTTGTTGTTGTTTATTTGACGTTTTTGTTTTTTTTATTTGACGTTGTTGTTATTGACATTGTTGTTGTTGTTGTTGTTGTTTATTTGACATTGTTGTTGTTGTTTATTTGACGTAGTTGTTCTTATTGACGTTGTTGTTGTTGTTTATTTGACGTTGTTGTTGTTGTTGTTTATTTGACGTTGTTGTTGTTATTTATTTGACGTTGTTGTTGTTGTTATTGTTTATTTGACGTTGTTGTTGTTGTTGTTGTTTATTTGACATTGTTAATGTTGTTGACGTTGTTGTTGTTGTTTTTGTTATTTATTTGACGTTGTTGTTGTTGTTGTTGTTTTTCTTGTTGTTATTGTTGTTTATTTGATGTTGTTTTAGTTGTTGTTGTTTATTTGACGTTGTTGTTGTTGTTGTTATTGTTGTTGTTTATTTGATGCTGTTTTAGTTGTTGTTGTTTATTTGACGTTGTTGTTGTTTTTTATTTGACGTTGTTGTTTTTGACATTGTTGTTGTTGTTGTTTATTTTACGTTGTTGTTGTTGCTTATTTGACGTAGTTATTGTTATTGACGTTGTTGTTGTTGTTGTTTATTTGACATTTTTGTTGTTGTTGATGTTGTTGTTGTTGTTTTTTATTTGACTTTGTTGTTGTTGTTGTTGTTTATTTGACATTGTTGTTGTTGTTATTGTTGTTGTTATTGTTTATTTGACGTTGTTGTTGTTGTTGTTGTTGTTGTTGTTTATTTGACGTTGTTGTTGTTGTTGTTTATTTGACGTTGTTGTTGTTGTTGTTGTTTATTTGACGTTGTTGTTGTTATTTATTTGACGTTGTTGTTGTTGTTGTTTATTTGACGTTGTTGTTGTTGTTGTTGTTTATTTGTTGTTGTTGTTTATTTGATGTAGTTGTTGTTTATTGACGTTGTTATTGTTGTTGTTTATTTGACGTTTTTGTTGTTGTTGTTGTTGATGTTGTTGTTATTGTTGTTTTTTATTTCACGTTGTTGTTGTCATTTGACGTTGTTGTTGTTGTATTTGTTGTTGTTGTTGTTGTTGTTTATTTGACGTTGTTGTTGTTGTTTATTTGACGATGTTGTTGTTGTTTATTTTATGTTGTTTTAGTTGTTGTTGTTGTTGTTGTTGTTGTTTATTTGACGTTGTTGTTGTTGTTGTTTATTTGACGGTGTTGTTGTTAACATTGTTGTTGTTGTTGTTGTTTATTTGACGTTGTTGTTGTTGTTTATTTGACGTAGTTGTTGTTATTAACGTTGTTGTTGTTGTTGTTTATTTGACGTTTTTGTTGTTGTTGATGTTGTTGTTGTTGTTGTTGCTTATTTGACGTTGTTGTTGTTGTTGTTGTTTATTTGACGTTGTTGTTGTTGTTGTTGTTGTTGTTGTTGTTTATTTGATGTTGTTTTAGTTGTTGTTGTTTATTTGACGTTGTAGGTGTTTTTTATTTGACGTTGTTGTAGTTGACATTGTTGTTGTTGTTGTTTATTTGAGGTAGTTGTTGTTATTGACGTTGTTGTTGTTGTTGTTTATTTGACGTTTTTGTTATTGTTGATGTTTTTGTTGTTTTTTATTTGATGTTGTTGTTGTTGTTGTTTATTTGACGTTGTTGTTGTTATTGTTGTTGTTTATTTGACGTTGTTGTTGTTGTTGTTTTTTTGACGTTGTTGTTGTTGTTTTTTTGACGTTGTTGTTGTTGTTTATTTGACGTTGTTGTTGTTATTTATTTGATGTTGTTGTTTTTATTTTTATTATTTATTTGACATTGTTATTGTTGTTGTTTATTTGACGTTGTTAATGTTGTTGACGTTGTTGTTGTTGTTTTTGTTATTTATTTGACGTTGTTGTTGTTGACATTGTTGTTGTTTATTTGACGTTGTTGTTGTTGTTTATTTGACGTAGTTGTTGTTATTGACGTTGTTGTTGTTGTTGTTGTTTATTTGACATTTTTGTTGTTGTTGATGTTGTTGTTGTTGTTTTTTATTTGACGTTGTTGTTGTTGTTTATTTGAAGTTGTTGTTGTTGTTATTGTTATTGTTGTTGTTTATTTGACGTTGTTGTTGTTGTTGTTTATTTGACGTTGTTGTTGTTGTTGTTGTTTATTTGACGTTGTTGTTGTTGTTGTTATTTATTTGACGTTTTTGTTGTTGTTGATGTTGTTGTTGTTGTTGTTGTTTATTTGACGTTGTTGTTGTTGTTTATTTGATGTTGTTTTAGTTGTTGTTGTTTATTTGACGTTGTTGTTGTTGTTGTTTATTTCATGTTGTTTTAGTTGTTGTTGTTTATTTGACGTTGTTGTTGTTGTTTATTTGACGTTGTTGTTGTTTTTAATTTGTCGTTTTTGTTGTTGTTGTTGTTATTGTTATTGTTGTTGTTTATTTGACGTTGTTGTTGTTGTTGTTTATTTGACGTTGTTGTTGTTGTTGTTTATTTGACGTTGTAGTTGTTCTTGACATTGTTGTTGTTGTTGTTGACGTTGTTGTTGTTGTTTATTTGATGTTGTTTTAGTTGTTGTTGTTTATTTGATGTTGTTGTTGTTGTTGTTGTTTATTTCATGTTGTTTTAGTTGTTGTTGTTTATTTGACGTTGTTGTTGTTGTTGTTTATTTGACGTTGTTGTTGTTTTTTATTTGACGTTTTTGTTGTTATTGTTGTTATTGTTGTTGTTGTTGTTGTTTATTTGACGTTGTTGTTGTTGTTTATTTGACGTTGTTGTTGTTGTTTATTTGATGTTGTTATTGTTGTTGACGTTGTTGTTGTTGTTTATTTGACGTTGTTGTTATTGTTTATTTGACATTGTTATTGTTGTTGTTGTTGTTGTTGTTGACGTTGTTGTTGTTGTTGTTGTTTATTTGACGTTGTTGTTGTTGTTGTTGTTTATTTGATGTTGTTTTAGTTGTTGTTGTTTATTTGACGTTGTTGTTGTTGTTTATATGATGTTGTTTTAGTTGTTGTTGTTTATTTGACGTTGTTCTTGTTTTTTATTTGACGTTTTTGTTGTTGTTGTTGTTGTTATTGTTGTTGTTGTTGTTGTTTATTTGACTTTGTTGTTCTTGTTGTTGTTGTTTATTTGACGTTGCTGTTGTTGTTTATTTGACGTTGTAGTTGTTGTTGACATTGTTGTTGTTGTTGTTGACGTTGTTGTTGTTGTTTATTTGATGTTGTTTTAGTTGTTGTTGTTTATTTGACGTTGTTGTTGTTGTTGTTGTTTATTTCATGTTGTTTTAGTTGTTGTTGTTTATTTGACGTTTCTGTTGTTGTTTATTTGACGTTTTTGTTGTTGTTGTTGTTGTTATTGTTGTTGTTGTTGTTTATTTAACGTTGTTGTTGTTGTTGTTGTTTATTTGACGTTGTTGTTGTTTATTTGACATTGTTGTGGTTGTTGTTGACGTTGTTGTTGTTTATTTGACATTGTTGTGGTTGTTGTTGACGTTGTTGTTGTTGTTTATTTGACGTTGTTGTTTTTGTTTATTTGACATTGTTGTTGTTGTTGTTGTTGTTGACGTTGTTGTTGTTGTTTATTTGACGTTGTTATTGTTGTTTATTTGATGTTGTTTTAGTTGTTGTTGTTTATTTGACGTTGTTGTTGTTGTTTATTTGATGTTGTTTTAGTTGTTGTTGTTTATTTGACGTTGTTGTTTTTTTTATTTGACGTTGTTGTTATTGACATTGTTGTTGTTGTTGTTGTTGTTTATTTGACATTGTTGTTGTTGTTTATTTGACGTAGTTGTTCTTATTGACGTTGTTGTTGTTGTTGTTTATTTGACGTTTTTGTTATTGTTGATGTTGTTGTTGTTGTTTTTTATTTGGCGTTGTTGTTGTTGTTGTTTATTTGACGTTGTTGTTGTTATTGTTGTTGTTGTTGTTTATTTGACGTTGTTGTTGTTGTTTATTTGACGTTGTTGTTGTTGTTATTTATTTGACGTTGTTGTTGTTATTTATTTGACGTTGTTGTTGTTGTTATTGTTTATTTGACGTTGTTGTTGTTGTTGTTTATTTGACATTGTTAATGTTGTTGACGTTGTTGTTGTTGTTTTTGTTATTTATTTGACGTTGTTGTTGTTGTTGTTGTTGTTTTTCTTGTTGTTATTGTTGTTTATTTGATGTTGTTTTAGTTGTTGTTGTTTATTTGACGTTGTTGTTGTTGTTGTTATTGTTGTTGTTTATTTGATGTTGTTTTAGTTGTTGTTGTTTATTTGACGTTGTTGTTGTTTTTTATTTGACGTTGTTGTTTTTGACATTGTTGTTGTTGTTGTTTATTTTACGTTGTTGTTGTTGTTTATTTGACGTAGTTATTGTTATTGACGTTGTTGTTGTTGTTTATTTGACGTTTTTGTTGTTGTTGATGTTGTTGTTGTTGTTTTTTATTTGACTTTGTTGTTGTTGTTGTTTATTTGACATTGTTGTTGTTGTTATTGTTGTTGTTATTGTTTATTTGACGTTGTTGTTGTTGTTGTTTATTTGACGTTGTTAATGTTATTAACGTTGTTGTTGTTGTTGTTTATTTGACGTTTTTGTTGTTGTTGTTTATGTTGATGTTGTTGTTATTTATTTGATGTTATTGTTGTTGTTGTTTATTTGACGTTGTTGTTGTTGTTATTGTTGTTGTTGTTGTTTATTTGACATTGTTGTTGTTGTTGTTGTTTATTTGACGTTGTTGTTGTTGTTGTTGTTTATTTGACGTTGTTGTTGTTATTTATTTGACGTTGTTGTTGTTGTTGTTGTTATTGTTTATTTGACGTTGTTATTGTTGTCATTGTTTATTTGACATTGTTGTGTTGTTGTTGACATTGTTGTTGTTGTTGTTGTTTATTTGACGTTGTTGTTGTTGTTGTTTATTTGATGTTGTTTTAGTTGCTGTTGGTTATTTGACGTTGTTGTTGTTTTTTATTTGACGTTATTGTTGTTGACATTGTTGTTGTTGTTGTTGTTTATTTGACGTTGTTTTATTGTTGTTGTTTATTTGACGTAGTTGTTGTTATTGACATTGTTGTTGTTGTTGTTGTTTATTTGACGTTTTTGTTGTTGTTGTTGTTGTTTTTTATTTGACATTGTTGTTGTTATTTGACGTTGTTGTTGTTGTATTTGTTGTTGTTGTTGTTGTTGTTTATTTAACGTTGTTGTTGTTGTTTATTTGACGTTGTTGTTGTTGTTTATTTGATGTTGTTTTAGTTGTTGTTGTTGTTTATTTGACGTTGTTGTTGTTGTTGTTTATTTCATGTTGTTTTAGTTGTTGTTGTTTATTTGACGTTGTTGTTGTTTTTTTATTTGACATTGTTGTTGTTGACATTGTTGTTGTTGTTGTTTATTTGACGTTGTTGTTGTTGTTTATTTGACGTAGTTGTTGTTATTGACGTTGTTGTTGTTATTTATTTGACGTTTTTGTTGTTGTTGATGTTGTTGTTGTTGTTGTTTATTTGATGTTGTTGTTGTTTATTTGATGTTGTTTTAGTTGTTGTTGTTTATTTAACGTTGTTGTTGTTGTTGTTTATTTCATGTTGTTTTTGTTGTTGTTGTTTATTTGACGTTGTTGTTGTTGTTTATTTGACGTTGTTGTTGTTTTTAATTTGACGTTTTTGTTGTTGTTGTTGTTATTGTTATTGTTGTTGTTTATTTGACGTTGTTGTTGTTGTTGTTTATTTGACGTTGTTGTTGTTGTTTATTTGACGTTGTAGTTGTTGTTGACATTGTTGTTGTTGTTGTTGACGTTGTTGTTGTTGTTTATTTGATGTTGTTTTAGTTGTTATTGTTTATTTGACGTTTCTGTTGTTGTTTATTTGACGTTTTTGTTGTTGTTGTTGTTGTTATTGTTGTTGTTGTTGTTTATTTAACGTTGTTGTTGTTGTTTATTTGACGTTGTTGTTGTTTATTTGACATTGTTGTGGTTGTTGTTGACGTTGTTGTTGTTTATTTGACATTGTTGTGGTTGTTGTTGACGTTGTTGTTGTTGTTGTTTATTTGACGTTGTTGTTGTTGTTTATTTGACATTGTTGTTGTTGTTGTTGTTGACGTTGTTGTTGTTGTTTATTTGACGTTGTTATTGTTGTTTATTTGATGTTGTTTTAGTTGTTGTTGTTTATTTGACGTTGTTGTTGTTGTTTATTTGATGTTGTTTTAGTTGTTGTTGTTTATTTGACGTTGTTGTTTTTTTTATTTGACGTTGTTGTTATTGACATTGTTGTTGTTGTTGTTGTTGTTTATTTGACATTGTTGTTGTTGTTTATTTGACGTAGTTGTTCTTATTGACGTTGTTGTTGTTGTTGTTGTTTATTTGACGTTTTTGTTATTGTTGATGTTGTTGTTGTTGTTTTTTATTTGGCGTTGTTGTTGTTGTTGTTTATTTGACGTTGTTGTTGTTATTGTTGTTGTTGTTGTTTATTTGACGTTGTTGTTGTTGTTTATTTGACGTTGTTGTTGTTGTTGTTTATTTGACGTTGTTGTTGTTATTTATTTGACGTTGTTGTTGTTGTTATTGTTTATTTGACGTTGTTGTTGTTGTTGTTTATTTGACATTGTTAATGTTGTTGACGTTGTTGTTGTTGTTTTTGTTATTTATTTGACGTTGTTGTTGTTGTTGTTGTTGTTATTGTTGTTTATTTGATGTTGTTATAGTTGTTGTTTATTTGACGTTGTTGTTGTTGTTGTTATTGTTGTTGTTTATTTGATGATGTTTTAGTTGTTGTTGTTTATTTGACGTTGTTGTTGTTTTTTATTTGACGTTGTTGTTTTTGACATTGTTGTTGTTGTTGTTTATTTTACGTTGTTGTTGTTGTTTATTTGACGTAGTTATTGTTATTGACGTTGTTGTTGTTGTTGTTTATTTGACGTTTTTGTTGTTGTTGATGTTGTTGTTGTTGTTTTTTATTTGACTTTGTTGTTGTTGTTGTTTATTTGACATTGTTGTTGTTGTTATTGTTGTTGTTATTGTTTATTTGACGTTGTTGTTGTTGTTGTTGTTTATTTGACGTTGTTAATGTTATTAACGTTGTTGTTGTTGTTGTTTATTTGACGTTTTTGTTGTTGTTGTTTATGTTGATGTTGTTGTTATTTATTTGATGTTATTGTTGTTGTTGTTTATTTGACGTTGTTGTTGTTGTTATTGTTGTTGTTGTTGTTTATTTGACATTGTTGTTGTTGTTGTTGTTGTTGTTTATTTGACATTGTTGTTGTTGTTGTTGTTTATTTGACGTTGTTGTTGTTATTTATTTGACGTTGTTGTTGTTGTTGTTATTGTTTATTTGACGTTGTTATTGTTGTCATTGTTTATTTGACATTGTTGTGTTGTTGTTGACATTGTTGTTGTTGTTGTTGTTTATTTGACGTTGTTGTTGTTGTTGTTGTTTATTTGATGTTGTTTTAGTTGTTGTTGGTTATTTGACGTTGTTGTTGTTTTTTATTTGACGTTATTGTTGTTGACATTGTTGTTGTTGTTGTTGTTTATTTGACGTTGTTTTATTGTTGTTGTTTATTTGACGTAGTTGTTGTTATTGACATTGTTGTTGTTGTTGTTGTTTATTTGACGTTTTTGTTGTTGTTGTTGTTGTTTTTTATTTGACATTGTTGTTGTTATTTGACGTTTTTGTTGTTGTATTTGTTGTTGTTGTTTATTTAACGTTGTTGTTGTTGTTGTTTATTTGACGTTGTTGTTGTTGTTTATTTGATGTTGTTTTAGTTGTTGTTGTTGTTGTTTATTTGACGTTGTTGTTGTTGTTGTTTATTTCATGTTGTTTTAGTTGTTGTTGTTTATTTGACGTTGTTGTTGTTTTTTTATTTGACATTGTTGTTGTTGACATTGTTGTTGTTGTTGTTTATTTGACGTTGTTGTTGTTGTTTATTTGACGTAGTTGTTGTTATTGACGTTGTTGTTGTTATTTATTTGACGTTTTTGTTGTTGTTGATGTTGTTGTTGTTGTTGTTGTTTATTTGACGTTGTTGTTGTTTATTTGATGTTGTTTTAGTTGTTGTTGTTTATTTAACGTTGTTGTTGTTGTTGTTTATTTCATGTTGTTTTTGTTGTTGTTGTTTATTTGACGTTGTTGTTGTTGTTTATTTGACGTTGTTGTTGTTTTTAATTTGACGTTTTTGTTGTTGTTGTTGTTATTCTTATTGTTGTTGTTTATTTGACGTTGTTGTTGTTGTTGTTTATTTGACGTTGTTATTGTTGTTTATTTGACGTTGTAGTTGTTGTTGACATTGTTGTTGTTGTTGTTGACGTTGTTGTTGTTGTTTATTTGATGTTGTTTTAGTTGTTGTTGTTTATTTGACATTGTTGTTGTTGTTTATTTCATGTTGTTTTAGTTGTTGTTGTTTATTTGACGTTGTTGTTGTTGTTTATTTGACATTGTTGTTGTTATTTATTTGACGTTGTTGTTGTTTTTTATTTGACGTTTTTGTTGTTATTGTTGTTATGGTTGTTGTTGTTGTTGTTTATTTGACGTTGTTGTTGTTTATTTGACATTGTTGTTGTTGTTGTTGACGTTGTTGTTGTTGTTGTTTATTTGACGTTGTTGTTATTGTTTATTTGACATTGTTATTGTTGTTCTTGTTGTTGTTGACGTTGTTGTTGTTGTTGTTTATTTGACGTTGTTGTTGTTGTTGTTGTTGTTTATTTGATGATGTTTAAGTTGTTGTTGTTTATTTGACGTTCTTGTTATTGTTTATATGATGTTGTTTTAGTTGTTGTTGTTTATTTGATGTTGTTGTTGTTTTTTATTTGACGTTGTTGTTGTTGTTGTTTATTTGACGTTGTTGTTGTTGTTTATTTGACGTAGTTGTTGTTATTGACGTTGTTGTTGTTGTTTATTTGACGTTTTTGTTATTGTTGATGTTGTTGTTGTTGTTTTTTATTTGGCGTTGTTGTTGTTGTTTATTTGACGTTGTTGTTGTTGTTATTGTTGTTGTTGTTGTTTATTTGACGTTGTTGTTGTTGTTTATTTGATGTTGTTGTTGTTGTTTATTTGACGTTGTTGTTGTTGTTGTTTATTTGACGTTGTTGTTATTTATTTGACGTTGTTGTTGTTGTTGTTGTTATTGTTTATTTGACGTTGTTGTTGTTGTTTATTTGACGTTGTAAATGTTGTTGACGTTGTTGTTGTTATTGTTATTGTTGTTTTAGTTGTTGATGTTGTTTTAGTTGTTGTTGTTTATTTGACGTTGTTGTTGTTGTTGTTGTTATTGTTGTTGTTTATTTGATGCTGTTTTAGATGTTGTTGTTTATTTGACGTTGTTGTTGTTTTTTATTTGACGTTGTTGTTGTTGACATTGTTGTTGTTGTTGTTTATTTGACGTTGTTGTTGTTGTTTATTTGACGTAGTTATTGTTATTGACGTTGTTGTTGTTGTTGTTTATTTGACGTTTTTGTTGTTGTTGATGTTGTTGTTGTTGTTGTTGTTTTTTATTTGACGTTGTTGTTGTTGTTTATTTGACATTGTTGTTGTTGTTATTGTTGTTGTTGTTTATTTGACGTTGTTGTTGTTGTTGTTGTTGTTGTTTATTTGACGTTGTTATTGTTGTTGTTTATTTGACGTTGTTGTTGTTGTTGTTTATTTGACGTTGTTGTTGTTATTTATTTGACGTTGTTGTTGTTGACGTTGTTGTTGTTGTTGTTGTTTATTTGACGTTGTTGTTGTTGTTGTTGTTTATTTGACATAGTTGTTCTTATTGACGTTGTTGTTGTTGTTTATTTGACGTTTTTGTTATTGTTGATGTTGTTGTTGTTGTTTTTTATTTGGGGTTGTTGTTGTTGTTGTTGTTGTTGTTTATATGACGTTGTTGTTGTTGTTATTGTTGTTGTTGTTGTTTATTTGACGTTGTTGTTGTTGTTTATTTGACGTTGTTGTTGTTGTTGTTTATTTGACGTTGTTGTTGTTATTTATTTGACGTTGTTGTTGTTGTTATTGTTTATTTGACGTTGTTGTTGTTGTTGTTTATTTGACATTGTTAATGTTGTTGACGTTGTTGTTGTTGTTTTTGTTATTTATTTGACGTTGTTGTTGTTGTTGTTGTTTTTCTTGTTGTTATTGTTGTTTATTTGATGTTGTTTTAGTTGTTGTTGTTTATTTGACGTTGTTGTTGTTGTTGTTGTTATTGTTGTTGTTTATTTGATGCTGTTTTAGTTGTTGTTGTTTATTTGACGTTGTTGTTGTTTTTTATTTGACGTTGTTGTTTTTGACATTGTTGTTGTTGTTGTTTATTTGACGTTGTTGTTGTTGTTTATTTGACGTAGTTATTGTTATTGACGTTGTTGTTGTTGTTGTTTATTTGACGTTTTTGTTGTTGTTGATGTTGTTGTTGTTGTTTTTTATTTGACTTTGTTGTTATTGTTGTTTATTTGACATTGTTGTTGTTGTTATTGTTGTTGTTATTGTTTATTTGACGTTGTTATTGTTGTTGTTGTTTATTTGACGTTGTTAATGTTATTAACGTTGTTGTTGTTGTTGTTTATTTGACGTTTTTGTTGTTGTTGTTTATGTTGATGTTGTTGTTATTTATTTGATGTTATTGTTGTTGTTGTTTATTTGACGTTGTTGTTGTTGTTATTGTTGTTGTTGTTGTTTATTTGACATTGTTGTTGTTGTTGTTGTTGTTTATTTGACGTTGTTGTTGTTGTTGTTGTTTATTTGACGTTGTTGTTGTTATTTATTTGACGTTGTTGTTGTTGTTGTTATTGTTTATTTGACGTTGTTATTGTTGTCGTTGTTTATTTGACATTGTTGTGTTGTTGTTGACATTGTTGTTGTTGTTGTTGTTGTTTATTTGACGTTGTTGTTGTTGTTGTTGTTTATTTGATGTTGTTTTAGTTGTTGTTGTTTATTTGACGTTGTTGTTGTTTTTTATTTGACGTTATTGTTGTTGACATTGTTGTTGTTGTTGTTTATTTGACGTTGTTTTATTGTTGTTGTTTATTTGACGTAGTTGTTGTTATTGACATTGTTGTTGTTGTTGTTTATTTGACGTTTTTGTTGTTGTTGTTGTTTTTTTTTATTTGACATTGTTGTTGTTATTTGACGTTGTTGTTGTTGTATTTGTTGTTGTTGTTGTTGTTTATTTAACGTTGTTGTTGTTGTTTATTTGACGTTGTTGTTGTTGTTTTAGTTGTTGTTGTTGTTTATTTGACGTTGTTGTTGTTTTTTATTTGACATTGTTGTTGTTGACATTGTAGTTGTTGTTATTTGTTTGACGTTGTTGTTGTTGTTTATTTGACGTAGTTGTTGTTATTGACGTTGTTGTTGTTATTTATTTGACGTTTTTGTTGTTGTTGATGTTGTTGTTGTTGTTGTTTATTTGACGTTGTTGTTGTTGTTGTTTATTTGATGTTGTTTTAGTTGTTGTTGTTTATTTAACGGTTTTGTTGTTGTTGTTGTTTATTTCATGTTGTTTTAGTTGTTGTTGTTTATTTGACGTTGTTGTTGTTGTTTATTTGACGTTGTTGTTGTTTTTAATTTGACGTTTTTGTTGTTGTTGTTGTTATTGTTATTGTTGTTGTTTATTTGACGTTGTTGTTGTTGTTGTTTATTTGACGTTGTTGTTGTTGTTTATTTGACGTTGTAGTTGT
>OX451740.1:452956096-453016096 GCA_948472305.1 Vicia faba
GTTGTTGTTGTTGTTTATTTGACATTGTTGTTGTTGTTATTGTTGTTGTTATTGTTTATTTGACGTTGTTGTTGTTGTTGTTGTTGTTGTTGTTTATTTGACGTTGTTGTTGTTGTTGTTTATTTGACGTTGTTGTTGTTGTTGTTTATTTGACGTTGTTGTTGTTATTTATTTGACGTTGTTGTTGTTATTGTTTATTTGACGTTGTTGTTGTTGTTGTTGATGTTGTTGTTGTTGTTGTTTATTTGACGTTGTTGTTGTTGTTGTTGTTTAATTGATGTTGTTTTAGTTGTTGTTGTTTATTTGACGTTGTTGTTGTTTTTTATTTGACGTTATTGTTGTTGACATTGTTGTTGTTGTTTATTTGACGTTGTTTTTGTTATTTATTTGATGTAGTTGTTGTTTATTGACGTTGTTATTGTTGTTGTTTATTTGACGTTTTTGTTGTTGTTGTTGATGTTGTTGTTATTGTTGTTTTTTATTTGACGTTGTTGTTGTTATTTGACGTTGTTATTGTTGTATTTGTTGTTGTTGTTGTTGTTATTTATTTGACGTTGTTGTTGTTGTTTATTTGACGATGTTGTTGTTGTTTATTTTATGTTGTTTTAGTTGTTGTTGTTGTTGTTGTTGTTTATTTGACGTTGTTGTTGTTGTTGTTTATTTGACGGTGTTGTTGTTAACATTGTTGTTGTTGTTGTTGTTTATTTGACGTTGTTGTTGTTGTTTATTTGACGTAGTTGTTGTTATTAACGTTGTTGTTGTTGTTGTTTATTTGACGTTTTTGTTGTTGTTGATGTTGTTGTTGTTGTTGCTTATTTGACGTTGTTGTTGTTGTTGTTGTTGTTTATTTGACGTTGTTGGTCTTGTTGTTGTTGTTTATTTGATGTTGTTTTAGTTGTTGTTGTTTATTTGACGTTGTAGGTGTTTTTTATTTGACGTTGTTGTAGTTGACATTGTTGTTGTTGTTGTTTATTTGAGGTAGTTGTTGTTATTGACGTTGTTGTTGTTGTTGTTGTTTATTTGACGTTTTTGTTGTTGTTGATGTTTTTGTTGTTTTTTATTTGATGTTGTTGTTGTTGTTGTTTATTTGACGTTGTTGTTGTTATTGTTGTTGTTTATTTGACGTTGTTGTTGTTGTTGTTTTTTTGACGTTGTTGTTGTTGTTTATTTGACGTTGTTGTTGTTGTTGTTTATTTGACGTTGTTGTTGTTATTTATTTGATGTTGTTGTTGTTATTGTTATTGTTTATTTGACATTGTTATTGTTGTTGTTTATTTGACGTTGTTAATGTTGTTGACGTTGTTGTTGTTGTTTTGTTTATTTATTTGACGTTGTTGTTGTTGACATTGTTGTTGTTTATTTGACGTTGTTGTTGTTGTTTATTTGACGTAGTTGTTGTTATTGACGTTGTTGTTGTTGTTGTTGTTGTTTATTTGACATTTTTGTTGTTGTTGATGTTGTTGTTGTTGTTTTTTATTTGACGTTGTTGTTGTTGTTTATTTGAAGTTGTTGTTGTTGTTATTGTTATTGTTGTTGTTTATTTGACGTTGTTGTTGTTGTTTATTTGACGTTGTTGTTGTTGTTGTTTATTTGACGTTGTTGTTGTTGTTATTTATTTGACGTTTTTGTTGTTGTTGATGTTGTTGTTGTTGTTGTTTATTTGACGTTGTTGTTGTTGTTTATTTGATGTTGTTTTAGTTGTTGTTGTTTATTTGACGTTGTTGTTGTTGTTGTTTATTTCATGTTGTTTTAGTTGTTGTTGTTTATTTGACGTTGTTGTTGTTGTTTATTTGACGTTGTTGTTGTTTTTAATTTGACGTTTTTGTTGTTGTTGTTGTTATTGTTATTGTTGTTGTTTATTTGACGTTGTTGTTGTTGTTGTTTATTTGACGTTGTTGTTGTTGTTTATTTGACGTTGTAGTTGTTCTTGACATTGTTGTTGTTGTTGTTGACGTTGTTGTTGTTGTTTATTTGATGTTGTTTTAGTTGTTGTTGTTTATTTGATGTTGTTGTTGTTGTTGTTTATTTCATGTTGTTTTAGTTGTTGTTGTTTATTTGACGTTGTTGTTGTTGTTGTTTATTTGACGTTGTTGTTGTTTTTTATTTGACGTTTTTGTTGTTATTGTTGTTATTGTTGTTGTTGTTGTTGTTTATTTGACGTTGTTGTTGTTGTTTATTTGACGTTGTTGTTGTTGTTTATTTGACGTTGTTGTTGTTGTTTATTTGACGTTGTTGTTGTTGTTGACGTTGTTGTTGTTGTTTATTTGACGTTGTTGTTATTGTTTATTTGACATTGTTATTATTGTTGTTATTGTTGTTGACGTTGTTGTTGTTGTTGTTGTTTATTTGACGTTGTTGTTATTGTTGTTGTTTATTTGATGTTGTTTTAGTTGTTGTTGTTTATTTGACGTTGTTGTTGTTGTTGTTTATATGATGTTGTTTTAGTTGTTGTTGTTTATTTGACGTTGTTCTTGTTTTTTATTTGACGTTTTTGTTGTTGTTGTTGTTGTTATTGTTGTTGTTGTTGTTGTTTATTTGACTTTGTTGTTGTTGTTGTTGTTGTTTATTTGACACTGCTGTTGTTGTTTATTTGGCGTTGTAGTTGATGTTGACATTGTTGTTGTTATTGTTGACGTTGTTGTTGTTGTTTATTTGATGTTGTTGTTTATTTGACGTTGTTGTTGTTGTTGTTGTTTATTTCATGTTGTTTTAGTGGTTGTTGTTTATTTGACGTTTCTGTTGTTGTTTATTTGACGTTTTTGTTGTTGTTGTTGTTGTTATTGTTGTTGTTGTTGTTTATTTAACGTTGTTGTTGTTGTTGTTGTTTATTTGACGTTGTTGTTGTTTATTTGACATTGTTGTGGTTGTTGTTGACGTTGTTGTTGTTTATTTGACATTGTTGTGGTTGTTGTTGACGTTGTTGTTGTTGTTTATTTGACGTTGTTGTTGTTGTTTATTTGACATTGTTGTTGTTGTTGTTGTTGTTGACGTTGTTGTTGTTGTTTATTTGACGTTGTTATTGTTGTTTATTTGATGTTGTTTTAGTTGTTGTTGTTTATTTGACGTTGTTGTTGTTGTTTATTTGATGTTGTTTTAGTTGTTGTTGTTTATTTGACGTTGTTGTTTTTTTTATTTGACGTTGTTGTTATTGACATTGTTGTTGTTGTTGTTGTTTATTTGACATTGTTGTTGTTGTTTATTTGACGTAGTTGTTCTTATTGACGTTGTTGTTATTGTTGTTTATTTGACGTTTTTGTTATTGTTGATGTTGTTGTTGTTGTTTTTTATTTGGCGTTGTTGTTGTTGTTGTTTATTTGACGTTGTTGTTGTTATTGTTGTTGTTGTTGTTTATTTGACGTTGTTGTTGTTGTTTATTTGACGTTGATGTTGTTGTTATTTATTTGACGTTGTTGTTGTTATTTATTTGACGTTGTTGTTGTTGTTATTGTTTATTTGACGTTGTTGTTGTTGTTGTTTATTTGACATTGTTAATGTTGTTGACGTTGTTGTTGTTGTTTTTGTTATTTATTTGACGTTGTTGTTGTTGTTGTTGTTTTTCTTGTTGTTATTGTTGTTTATTTGATGTTGTTTTAGTTGTTGTTGTTTATTTGACGTTGTTGTTGTTGTTGTTATTGTTGTTGTTTATATGATGCTGTTTTAGTTGTTGTTGTTTATTTGACGTTGTTGTTGTTTTTTATTTCACGTTGTTGTTTTTGACATTGTTGTTGTTGTTGTTTATTTTACGTTGTTGTTGTTGTTTATTTGACGTAGTTATTGTTATTGACGTTGTTGTTGTTGTTGTTTATTTGACGTTTTTGTTGTTGTTGATGTTGTTGTTGTTGTTTTTTATTTGACTTTGTTGTTGTTGTTGTTTATTTGACATTGTTGTTGTTGTTATTGTTGTTGTTATTGTTTATTTGACGTTGTTGTTGTTGTTGTTGTTGTTTATTTGACGTTGTTAATGTTATTAACGTTGTTGTTGTTGTTCTTTATTTGACGTTTTTGTTGTTGTTGTTTATGTTGATGTTGTTGTTATTTATTTGATGTTATTGTTGTTGTTGTTGATTTGACGTTGTTGTTGTTGTTATTGTTGTTGTTGTTGTTTATTTGACATTGTTGTTGTTGTTGTTGTTTATTTGACGTTGTTGTTGTTGTTGTTTATTTGACGTTGTTGTTGTTATTTATTTGACGTTGTTGTTGTTGTTGTTATTGTTTATTTGACGTTGTTATTGTTGTCATTGTTTATTTGACATTGTTGTGTTGTTGTTGTTGACATTGTTGTTGTTGTTGTTGTTTATTTGACGTTGTTGTTGTTGTTGTTTATTTGATGTTGTTTTAGTTGTTGTTGGTTATTTGACGTTGTTGTTGTTTTTTATTTGACGTTATTGTTGTTGACATTGTTGTTGTTGTTGTTGTTGTTTATTTGACGTTGTTTTATTGTTGTTGTTTATTTGACGTAGTTGTTGTTATTGACATTGTTGTTGTTGTTGTTGTTTATTTGACGTTTTTGTTGTTGTTGTTGTTGTTTTTTATTTGACATTGTTGTTGTTATTTGACGTTGTTGTTGTTGTATTTGTTGTTGTTGTTGTTGTTGTTTATTTAACGTTGTTGTTGTTGTTGTTGTTTATTTGACGTTGTTGTTGTTGTTTATTTGATGTTGTTTTAGTTGTTGTTGTTGTTTATTTGACGTTGTTGTTGTTGTTGTTTATTTTATGTTGTTTTAGTTGTTGTTGTTTATTTGACGTTGTTGTTGTTTTTTTATTTGACATTGTTGTTGTTGACATTGTTGTTGTTGTTGTTGTTTATTTGACGTTGTTGTTGTTGTTTATTTGACGTAGTTGTTGTTATTTATTTGACGTTGTTGTTGTTTCTTGTTGTTATTGTTGTTGTTGTTGTTGTTTATTTGACGTTGTTGTTGTTGTTTATTTGATGTTGTTTTAGTTGTTGTTGTTGTTTATTTGACGTTGTTGTTGTTTTTTATTTGACATTGTTGTTGTTGACATTGTAGTTGTTGTTATTTGTTTGACGTTGTTGTTGTTGTTTATTTGACGTAGTTGTTGTTATTGACGTTGTTGTTGTTATTTATTTGACGTTTTTGTTGTTGTTGATGTTGTTGTTGTTGTTGTTTATTTGACGTTGTTGTTGTTGTTGTTTATTTGATGTTGTTTTAGTTGTTGTTGTTTATTTAACGTTGTTGTTGTTGTTGTTTATTTCATGTTGTTTTAGTTGTTGTTGTTTATTTGACGTTGTTGTTGTTGTTTATTGACGTTGTTGTTGTTTTTAATTTGACGTTTTTGTTGTTGTTGTTGTTATTGTTATTGTTGTTGTTTATTTGACGTTGTTGTTGTTGTTGTTTATTTGACGTTGTTGTTGTTGTTGTTGTTTATTTGACGTTGTAGTTGTTGTTGACATTGTTGTTGTTGTTGTTGACGTTGTTGTTGTTGTTGTTGTTTATTTAATGTTGTTTTAGTTGTTGTTGTTTATTTGACGTTGTTGTTGTTGTTTATTTCATGTTGTTTTAGTTGTTGTTGTTTATTTGACGTTGTTGTTGTTGTTTATTTGACGTTGTTGTTGTTTTTTATTTGACATTTTTGTTGTTATTGTTGTTATGGTTGTTGTTGTTGTTGTTTATTTGACGTTGTTGTTGTTGTTTATTTGACGTTGTTGTTGTTTATTTGACATTATTGTTGTTGTTGTTGACGTTGTTGTTGTTGTTTATTTGGCGTTGTTGTTATTGTTTATTTGACATTGTTATTGTTGTTGTTGTTGTTGTTGACGTTGTTGTTGTTGTTGTTTATTTGACGTTGTTGTTGTTGTTGTTGTTGTTTATTTGATGTTGTTTTAGTTGTTGTTGTTTATTTGACGTTGTTGTTTTTGTTTATATGATGTTGTTTTAGTTGTTGTTGTTTATTTGACGTTGTTGTTGTTTTTTATTTGACGTTGTTGTTGTTGTTGTTTATTTGACGTTGTTGTTGTTGTTTATTTGACGTAGTTGTTGTTATTGACGTTGTTATTGTTGTTTATTTGACATTTTTGTTATTGTTGATGTTGTTGTTGTTGTTTTTTAGTTGGCGTTGTTGTTGTTGTTGTTGTTTATTTGACGTTGTTGTTGTTGTTATTGTTGTTGTTGTTGTTTATTTGACGTTGTTGTTGTTGTTTATTTGATGTTGTTGTTGTTGTTTATTTGACGTTGTTGTTGTTGTTGTTGTTGTTTATTTGACGTTGTTGTTATTTATTTGACGTTGTTGTTGTTGTTGTTATTGTTTATTTGACGTTGTTGTTGTTGTTGTTGTTTATTTGACGTTGTTAATGTTGTTGACGTTGTTGTTGTTATTGTTATTGTTGTTGACGTTGTTGATGTTGTTTTAGTTGTTGTTGTTTATTTGACGTTGTTGTTGTTGTTGTTGTTATTGTTGTTTATTTGATGTTGTTTTAGATGTTGTTGTTTATTTGACGTTGTTGTTGTTGACATTGTTGTTGTTGTTGTTGTTTATTTGACGTTGTTGTTGTTGTTTATTTGACGTAGTTATTGTTATTGACGTCGTTGTTGTTGTTGTTTATTTGACGTTTTTGTTGTTGTTGATGTTGTTGTTGTTGTTTTTTATTTGACGTTGTTGTTGTTGTTTATTTGACATTGTTGTTGTTATTATTGTTGTTGTTGTTGTTTATTTGAAGTTGTTGTTGTTGTTGTTGTTGTTGTTGTTGTTGTTGTTGTTTATTTGACGTTGTTGTTGTTGTTGTTTATTTGACTTTGTTGTTGTTGTTGTTTATTTGACGTTGTTGTTGTTGTTGTTTATTTGACGTTGTTGTTGTTGTTGTTGTTTATTTGACGTTGTCGTTGATATTTATTTGACGTTGTTGTTGTTATTGTTTATTTGACGTTGTTGTTGTTGTTGTTGACGTTGTTGTTATTGTTGTTGTTGTTGTTGTTTATTTGACGTTGTTTTTGTTGTTGTTGTTTATTTGACGTAGTTGTTCTTATTGACGTTGTTGTTGTTGTTTATTTGACGTTTTTGTTATTGTTGATGTTGTTGTTGTTTTTTATTTGGCGTTGTTGTTGTTGTTGTTGTTGTTTATATGACGTTGTTGTTGTTGTTATTGTTGTTGTTGTTGTTTATTTGACGTTGTTGTTGTTGTTTATTTGACGTTGTTGTTGTTGTTGTTGTTTATTTGACGTTGTTGTTGTTATTTATTTGACGTTGTTGTTGTTGTTATTGTTGTTGTTGTTGTTTATTTGATATTGTTGTTGTTGTTGTTGTTTATTTGACGTTGTTGTTGTTGTTGTTTATTTGACGTTGTTGTTGTTATTTATTTGACGTTGTTGTTGTTGTTATTGTTTATTTGACGTTGTTATTGTTGTCGTTGTTTATTTGACATTGTTGTGTTGTTGTTGACATTGTTGTTGTTGTTGTTGTTGTTTATTTGACGTTGTTGTTGTTGTTGTTGTTTATTTGATGTGGTTTTAGTTGTTGTTGTTTATTTGACGTTGTTGTTGTTTTTTATTTGACATTATTGTTGTTGACATTGTTGTTGTTGTTGTTGTTTATTTGACGTTGTTTTATTGTTGTTGTTTATTTGACGTAGTTGTTGTTATTGACATTGTTGTTGTTGTTGTTTATTTGACGTTGTTGTTGTTGTTGTTGTTGTTGTTTATTTGACGTTGTTGTTGTTGTTGTTTATTTCACGTTGTTGTTGTTGTTGTTTATTTGACGTTGTTGTTGTTATTTATTTGACGTTGTTGTTGTTATTGTTTATTTGACGTTGTTGTTGTTGTTGACGTTGTTGTTGTTGTTGTTGTTTATTTGACGTTGTTGTTGTTGTTGTTGTTTATTTGACGTAGTTGTTCTTATTGACGTTGTTGTTGTTGTTTATTTGACGTTTTTGTTATTGTTGATGTTGTTGTTGTTGTTTTTTTTTTGGCGTTGTTGTTGTTGTTGTTGTTGTTTATATGACGTTGTTGTTGTTGTTATTGTTGTTGTTGTTGTTTATTTGACGTTGTTGTTGTTGTTTATTTGACGTTGTTGTTGTTGTTGTTTATTTGACGTTGTTGTTGTTATTTATTTGACGTTGTTGTTGTTGTTATTGTTGTTGTTGTTGTTTATTTGACATTGTTGTTGTTGTTGTTTATTTGACGTTGTTGTTGTTGTTGTTTATTTGACGTTGTTGTTGTTATTTATTTGATGTTGTTGTTGTTGTTATTGTTTATTTGACGTTGTTATTGTTGTCGTTGTTTATTTGACATTGTTGTGTTGTTGTTGACATTGTTGTTGTTGTTGTTGTTTATTTGACGTTGTTGTTGTTGTTGTTTATTTGATGTTGTTTTAGTTGTTGTTGTTTATTTGACGTTGTTGTTGTTTTTTATTTGACGTTATTGTTGTTGACATTGTTGTTGTTGTTGTTGTTTATTTGACGTTGTTTTATTGTTGTTGTTTATTTGACGTAGTTGTTGTTATTGACATTGTTGTTGTTGTTGTTGTTTATTTGACGTTTTTGTTGTTGTTGTTGTTTTTTTTTATTTGACATTGTTGTTGTTATTTGACGTTGTTGTTGTTGTATTTGTTGTTGTTTTTGTTGTTTATTTAATGTTGTTGTTGTTGTTTATTTGACGTTGTTGTTGTTGTTGTTTATTTGATGTTGTTTTAGTTGTTGTTGTTGTTTATTTGACGTTGTTGTTGTTGTTGTTGTTGTTTATTTCATGTTGTTTTAGTTGTTGTTGTTTATTTGACGTTGTTGTTGTTTTTTTTTTGACATTGTTTGTTGTTGACATTGTTGTTGTTGTTATTTATTTGACGTTGTTGTTGTTGTTTATTTGACGTAGTTGTTGTTATTGACGTTGTTGTTGTTATTTATTTGACGTTTTTGTTGTTGTTGATGTTGTTGTTGTTGTTGTTGTTTATTTGACGTTGTTGTTGTTGTTTATTTGATGTTGTTTTAGTTGTTGTTGTTTATTTAACGTTGTTGTTGTTGTTTATTTCATGTTGTTTTAGTTGTTGTTGTTTAGTTGACGTTGTTGTTGTTGTTGTTTATTTGACGTTGTTGTTGTTTTTAATTTGACGTTTTTGTTGTTGTTGTTGTTATTGTTATTGTTGTTGTTTATTTGACGTTGTTGTTGTTGTTTATTTGACGTTGTTGTTGTTGTTTATTTGACGTTGTAGTTGTTGTTGACATTGTTGTTGTTGTTGTTGACGTTGTTGTTGTTGTTTATTTGATGTTGTTTTAGTTGTTGTTGTTTATTTGACGTTGTTGTTGTTGTTTATTTCATGTTGTTTTAGTTGTTCTTGTTTATTTGACGTTGTTGTTGTTGTTTATTTGACGTTGTTGTTTTTTATTTGACGTTTTTGTTGTTATTGTTGTTGTTGTTTATTTGACGTTGTTGTTGTTGTTTATTTGACGTTGTTGTTGTTTATTTGACATTGTTGTTGTTGTTGTTGACGTTGTTGTTGTTGTTTATTTGACGTTGTTGTTATTGTTTATTTGACATTGTTATTGTTGTTGTTGTTGTTGACGTTGTTGTTGTTGTTGTTTATTTGACGTTGTTGTTGTTGTTGTTGTTTATTTGATGTTGTTTTAGTTGTTGTTGTTTATTTGACGTTGTTGTTGTTGTTTATATGATGTTGTTTTAGTTGTTGTTGTTTATTTGACGTTGTTGTTATTTTTTATTTGACGTTGTTGTTGTTGTTGTTTATTTGACGTTGTTGTTGTTGTTTATTTGACGTAGTTGTTGTTATTGACGTTGTTGTTGTTGTTTATTTGACGTTTTTGTTATTGTTGATGTTGTTGTTGTTGTTGTTTATTTGGCGTTGTTGTTGTTGTTGTTGTTTATTTGACGTTGTTGTTGTTGTTGTTGTTTATTTGACGTTGTTGTTGTTGTTTATTTGATGTTGTTGTTGTTGTTGTTTATTTGACGTTGTTGTTGTTGTTGTTTATTTGACGTTGTTGTTGTTATTTATTTGACGTTGTTGTTGTTGTTGTTATTGTTTATTTGACGTTGTTGTTGTTGTTTATTTGACGTTGTTAATGTTGTTGACGTTGTTGTTGTTATTGTTATTGTTGTTGACGTTGTTGATGTTGTTTTAGTTGTTGTTGTTTATTTGACGTTGTTGTTGTTGTTGTTGTTATTGTTGTTGTTTATTTGATGTTGTTTTAGATGTTGTTGTTTATTTGACGTTGTTGTTGTTTTTTATTTGACGTTGTTGTTGTTGACATTGTTGTTGTTGTTGTTTATTTGACGTTGTTGTTGTTGTTTATTTAACGTAGTTATTGTTATTGACGTTGTTGTTGTTGTTGTTTATTTGACGTTTTTGTTGTTGTTGATGTTGTTGTTGTTGTTTTTTATTTGACGTTGTTGTTGTTGTTTATTTGACATTGTAGTTGTTGTTATTGTTGTTGTTGTTGTTTATTTGACGTTGTTGTTGTTGTTGTTGTTTATTTGACATTGTTGTTGTTGTTGTTTATTTGACGTTGTTGTTGTTGTTGTTTATTTGACATTGTTGTTGTTATTTATTGGACGTTGTTGTTGTTATTGTTTATTTGACGTTGTTGTTGTTGTTTATTTGACGTTGTTGTTGTTGTTGTTTATTTGATGTTGTTTTAGTTGTTGTTGTTGTTGTTTATTTCATGTTGTTTTAGTTGTTGTTGTTTATTTGACGTTGTTGTTGTTTTTTATTTGACATTGTTGTTGTTGACATTGTTGTTGTTGTTGTTTATTTGACGTTGTTGTTGTTGTTTATTTGACGTAGTTGTTGTTATTGACGTTGTTGTTGTTGTTGTTGTTTATTTGACGTTGTTGTTGTTATTTATTTGACGTTGTTGTTGTTGTTATTGTTGTTGTTGTTGTTTATTTGATATTGTTGTTGTTGTTGTTGTTTATTTGACGTTGTTGTTGTTGTTGTTTATTTGACGTTGTTGTTGTTATTTATTTGACGTTGTTGTTGTTGTTATTGTTTATTTGACGTTGTTATTGTTGTCGTTGTTTATTTGACATTGTTGTGTTGTTGTTGACATTGTTGTTGTTGTTGTTGTTTATTTGACGTTGTTGTTGTTGTTGTTGTTGTTTATTTGATGTGGTTTTAGTTGTTGTTGTTTATTTGACGTTGTTGTTGTTTTTTATTTGACATTATTGTTGTTGACATTGTTGTTGTTGTTGTTGTTTATTTGACGTTGTTTTATTGTTGTTGTTTATTTGACGTAGTTGTTGTTATTGACATTGTTGTTGTTGTTGTTTATTTGACGTTGTTGTTGTTGTTGTTGTTGTTTATTTTACGTTGTTGTTGTTGTTGTTTATTTCACGTTGTTGTTGTTGTTGTTTATTTGACATTGTTGTTGTTATTTATTTGACGTTGTTGTTGTTATTGTTTATTTGACGTTGTTGTTGTTGTTGACGTTGTTGTTGTTGTTGTTGTTTATTTGACGTTGTTGTTGTTGTTGTTTATTTGACGTAGTTGTTCTTATTGACGTTGTTGTTGTTGTTTATTTGACGTTTTTGTTATTGTTGATGTTGTTGTTGTTGTTTTTTTTTTGGCGTTGTTGTTGTTGTTGTTGTTGTTTATATGACGTTGTTGTTGTTGTTATTGTTGTTGTTGTTGTTTATTTGACGTTGTTGTTGTTGTTTATTTGACGTTGTTGTTGTTGTTGTTTATTTGACGTTGTTGTTGTTATTTATTTGACGTTGTTGTTGTTGTTATTGTTGTTGTTGTTGTTTATTTGACATTGTTGTTGTTGTTGTTTATTTGACGTTGTTGTTGTTGTTTATTTGACGTTGTTGTTGTTATTTATTTGATGTTGTTGTTGTTGTTATTGTTTATTTGACGTTGTTATTGTTGTCGTTGTTTATTTGACATTGTTGTGTTGTTGTTGACATTGTTGTTGTTGTTGTTGTTGTTTATTTGACGTTGTTGTTGTTGTTGTTGTTTATTTGATGTTGTTTTAGTTGTTGTTGTTTATTTGACGTTGTTGTTGTTTTTTATTTGACGTTATTGTTGTTGACATTGTTGTTGTTGTTGTTGTTTATTTGACGTTGTTTTATTGTTGTTGTTTATTTGACGTAGTTGTTGTTATTGACATTGTTGTTGTTGTTGTTGTTTATTTGACGTTTTTGTTGTTGTTGTTGTTTTTTTTATTTGACATTGTTGTTGTTATTTGACGTTGTTGTTGTTGTATTTGTTGTTGTTTTTGTTGTTTATTTAATGTTGTTGTTGTTGTTTATTTGACGTTGTTGTTGTTGTTGTTTATTTGATGTTGTTTTAGTTGTTGTTGTTGTTTATTTGACGTTGTTGTTGTTGTTGTTGTTTATTTCATGTTGTTTTAGTTGTTGTTGTTTATTTGACGTTGTTGTTGTTTTTTATTTGACATTGTTGTTGTTGACATTGTTGTTGTTGTTATTTATTTGACGTTGTTGTTGTTGTTTATTTGACGTAGTTGTTGTTATTGACGTTGTTGTTGTTATTTATTTGACGTTTTTGTTGTTGTTGATGTTGTTGTTGTTGTTGTTGTTTATTTGACGTTGTTGTTGTTGTTGTTTATTTGATGTTGTTTTAGTTGTTGTTGTTGTTTATTTAACGTTGTTGTTGTTGTTTATTTCATGTTGTTTTAGTTGTTGTTGTTTAGTTGACGTTGTTGTTGTTGTTTATTTGACGTTGTTGTTGTTTTTAATTTGACGTTTTTGTTGTTGTTGTTGTTATTGTTATTGTTGTTGTTCATTTGACGTTGTTGTTGTTGTTTATTTGACGTTGTTGTTGTTGTTTATTTGACGTTGTAGTTGTTGTTGACATTGTTGTTGTTGTTGTTGACGTTGTTGTTGTTGTTTATTTGATGTTGTTTTAGTTGTTGTTGTTTATTTGACGTTGTTGTTGTTGTTTATTTCATGTTGTTTTAGTTGTTCTTGTTTATTTGACGTTGTTGTTGTTGTTTATTTGACGTTGTTGTTTTTTATTTGACGTTTTTGTTGTTATTGTTGTTGTTGTTGTTTATTTGACGTTGTTGTTGTTGTTTATTTGACGTTGTTGTTGTTTATTTGACATTGTTGTTGTTGTTGTTGACGTTGTTGTTGTTGTTTATTTGACGTTGTTGTTATTGTTTATTTGACATTGTTATTGTTGTTGTTGTTGTTGACGTTGTTGTTGTTGTTGTTTATTTGACGTTGTTGTTGTTGTTGTTGTTTATTTGATGTTGTTTTAGTTGTTGTTGTCTATTTGACGTTGTTGTTGTTGTTTATATGATGTTGTTTTAGTTGTTGTTGTTTATTTGACGTTGTTGTTATTTTTTATTTGACGTTGTTGTTGTTGTTGTTGTTTATTTGACGTTGTTGTTGTTGTTTATTTGACGTAGTTGTTGTTATTGACGTTGTTGTTGTTGTTTATTTGACGTTTTTGTTATTGTTGATGTTGTTGTTGTTGTTGTTTATTTGGCGTTGTTGTTGTTGTTGTTGTTTATTTGACGTTGTTGTTGTTGTTGTTGTTGTTTATTTGACGTTGTTGTTGTTGTTTATTTGATGTTGTTGTTGTTGTTGTTGTTTATTTGACGTTGTTGTTGTTGTTGTTTATTTGACGTTGTTGTTGTTATTTATTTGACGTTGTTGTTGTTGTTGTTATTGTTTATTTGACGTTGTTGTTGTTGTTTATTTGACGTTGTTAATGTTGTTGACGTTGTTGTTGTTATTGTTATTGTTGTTGACGTTGTTGATGTTGTTTTAGTTGTTGTTGTTTATTTGACGTTGTTGTTGTTGTTGTTGTTATTGTTGTTGTTTATTTGATGTTGTTTTAGATGTTGTTGTTTATTTGACGTTGTTGTTGTTTTTTATTTGACGTTGTTGTTGTTGACATTGTTGTTGTTGTTGTTTATTTGACGTTGTTGTTGTTGTTTATTTAACGTAGTTATTGTTATTGACGTTGTTGTTGTTGTTGTTTATTTGACGTTTTTGTTGTTGTTGATGTTGTTGTTGTTGTTTTTTATTTGACGTTGTTGTTGTTGTTTATTTGACATTGTAGTTGTTGTTATTGTTGTTGTTGTTGTTTATTTGACGTTGTTGTTGTTGTTGTTGTTTATTTGACATTGTTGTTGTTGTTGTTTATTTGACGTTGTTGTTGTTGTTGTTTATTTGACATTGTTGTTGTTATTTATTGGACGTTGTTGTTGTTATTGTTTATTTGACGTTGTTGTTGTTGTTTATTTGACGTTGTTGTTGTTGTTGTTTATTTGATGTTGTTTTAGTTGTTGTTGTTGTTGTTTATTTCATGTTGTTTTAGTTGTTGTTGTTTATTTGACGTTGTTGTTGTTTTTTATTTGACATTGTTGTTGTTGACATTGTTGTTGTTGTTGTTTATTTGACGTTGTTGTTGTTGTTTATTTGACGTAGTTGTTGTTATTGACGTTATTGTTGTTATTTATTTGACGTTTTTGTTGTTGTTGATGTTGTTGTTGTTGTTTATTTGACGTTGTTGTTGTTGTTGTTTATTTGACGTTGTTGTTGTTGTTGTTGACGTTGTTGTTGTTGTTGTTGTTTATTTGACGTTGTTGTTGTTGTTGCTGTTTATTTGACGTAGTTGTTCTTATTGACGTTGTTGTTGTTGTTTATTTGACGTTTTTGTTATTGTTGATGTTGTTGTTGTTGTTTTTTTTTTGGCGTTGTTGTTGTTGTTGTTGTTGTTTATATGACGTTGTTGTTGTTGTTATTGTTGTTGTTGTTGTTTATTTGACGTTGTTGTTGTTGTTTATTTGACGTTGTTGTTGTTGTTGTTTATTTGACGTTGTTGTTGTTATTTATTTGACGTTGTTGTTGTTGTTATTGTTGTTGTTGTTGTTTATTTGACATTGTTGTTGTTGTTGTTGTTTATTTGACGTTGTTGTTGTTGTTGTTTATTTGACGTTGTTGTTGTTATTTATTTGATGTTGTTGTTGTTGTTATTGTTTATTTGACGTTGTTATTGTTGTCGTTGTTTATTTGACATTGTTGTGTTGTTGTTGACATTGTTGTTGTTGTTGTTGTTGTTTATTTGACGTTGTTGTTGTTTATGTTTATTTGATGTTGTTTTAGTTGTTGTTGTTTATTTGACGTTGTTGTTGTTTTTTATTTGACGTTATTGTTGTTGACATTGTTGTTGTTGTTGTTGTTTATTTGACGTTGTTTTATTGTTGTTGTTTATTTGACGTAGTTGTTGTTATTGACATTGTTGTTGTTGTTGTTGTTTATTTGACGTTTTTGTTGTTGTTGTTGTTTTTTTTTATTTGACATTGTTGTTGTTATTTGACGTTGTTGTTGTTGTATTTGTTGTTGTTTTTGTTGTTTATTTAATGTTGTTGTTGTTGTTTATTTGACGTTGTTGTTGTTGTTGTTTATTTGATGTTGTTTTAGTTGTTGTTGTTGTTTATTTGACGTTGTTGTTGTTGTTGTTGTTGTTTATTTCATGTTGTTTTAGTTGTTGTTGTTTATTTGACGTTGTTGTTGTTTTTTATTTGACATTGTTGTTGTTGACATTGTTGTTGTTGTTATTTATTTGACGTTGTTGTTGTTGTTTATTTGACGTAGTTGTTGTTATTGACGTTGTTGTTGTTATTTATTTGACGTTTTTGTTGTTGTTGATGTTGTTGTTGTTGTTGTTGTTTATTTGACGTTGTTGTTGTTGTTGTTTATTTGATGTTGTTTTAGTTGTTGTTGTTTATTTAACGTTGTTGTTGTTGTTTATTTCATGTTGTTTTAGTTGTTGTTGTTTAGTTGACGTTGTTGTTGTTGTTTATTTGACGTTGTTGTTGTTTTTAATTTGACGTTTTTGTTGTTGTTGTTGTTATTGTTATTGTTGTTGTTTATTTGACGTTGTTGTTGTTGTTGTTTATTTGACGTTGTTGTTGTTGTTTATTTGACGTTGTAGTTGTTGTTGACATTGTTGTTGTTGTTGTTGACGTTGTTGTTGTTGTTTATTTGATGTTGTTTTAGTTGTTGTTGTTTATTTGACGTTGTTGTTGTTGTTTATTTCATGTTGTTTTAGTTGTTCTTGTTTATTTGACGTTGTTGTTGTTGTTTATTTGACGTTGTTGTTTTTTATTTGACGTTTTTGTTGTTATTGTTGTTGTTGTTGTTTATTTGACGTTGTTGTTGTTGTTTATTTGACGTTGTTGTTGTTTATTTGACATTGTTGTTGTTGTTGTTGACGTTGTTGTTGTTGTTTATTTGACGTTGTTGTTATTGTTTATTTGACATTGTTATTGTTGTTGTTGTTGTTGACGTTGTTGTTGTTGTTGTTTATTTGACGTTGTTGTTGTTGTTGTTGTTTATTTGATGTTGTTTTAGTTGTTGTTGTTTATTTGACGTTGTTGTTGTTGTTTATATGATGTTGTTTTAGTTGTTGTTGTTTATTTGACGTTGTTGTTATTTTTTATTTGACGTTCTTGTTGTTGTTGTTGTTTATTTGACGTTGTTGTTGTTGTTTATTTGACGTAGTTGTTGTTATTGACGTTGTTGTTGTTGTTTATTTGACGTTTTTGTTATTGTTGATGTTGTTGTTGTTGTTGTTTATTTGGCGTTGTTGTTGTTGTTGTTGTTGTTTATTTGACGTTGTTGTTGTTGTTATTGTTGTTGTTGTTGTTTATTTGACGTTGTTGTTGTTGTTTATTTGATGTTGTTGTTGTTGTTGTTTATTTGACGTTGTTGTTGTTGTTGTTTATTTGACGTTGTTGTTGTTATTTATTTGACGTTGTTGTTGTTGTTGTTATTGTTTATTTGACGTTGTTGTTGTTGTTTATTTGACGTTGTTAATGTTGTTGACGTTGTTGTTGTTATTGTTATTGTTGTTGACGTTGTTGATGTTGTTTTAGTTGTTGTTGTTTATTTGACGTTGTTGTTGTTGTTGTTATTGTTGTTGTTTATTTGATGTTGTTTTAGATGTTGTTGTTTATTTGACGTTGTTGTTGTTTTTTATTTGACGTTGTTGTTGTTGACATTGTTGTTGTTGTTGTTTATTTGACGTTGTTGTTGTTGTTTATTTAACGTAGTTATTGTTATTGACGTTGTTGTTGTTGTTGTTGTTGTTGTTTATTTGACGTTTTTGTTGTTGTTGATGTTGTTGTTGTTGTTTTTTATTTGACGTTGTTGTTGTTGTTTATTTGACATTGTAGTTGTTGTTATTGTTGTTGTTGTTGTTTATTTGACGTTGTTGTTGTTGTTGTTGTTGTTTATTTGACGTTGTTGTTGTTGTTGTTTATTTGACGTTATTGTTGTTGACATTGTTGTTGTTGTTGTTGTTTATTTGACGTTGTTTTATTGTTGTTGTTTATTTGACGTAGTTGTTGTTATTGACATTGTTGTTGTTGTTGTTGTTTATTTGACGTTTTTGTTGTTGTTGTTGTTTTTTTTTTATTTGACATTGTTGTTGTTATTTGACGTTGTTGTTGTTGTATTTGTTGTTGTTTTTGTTGTTTATTTAATGTTGTTGTTGTTGTTTATTTGACGTTGTTGTTGTTGTTGTTTATTTGATGTTGTTTTAGTTGTTGTTGTTGTTTATTTGACGTTGTTGTTGTTGTTGTTGTTGTTTATTTCATGTTGTTTTAGTTGTTGTTGTTTATTTGACGTTGTTGTTGTTTTTTATTTGACATTGTTGTTGTTGTTGACGTTGTTGTTGTTATTTATTTGACGTTTTTGTTGTTGTTGATGTTGTTGTTGTTGTTGTTGTTTATTTGACGTTGTTGTTGTTGTTGTTTATTTGATGTTGTTTTAGTTGTTGTTGTTTATTTAACGTTGTTGTTGTTGTTTATTTCATGTTGTTTTAGTTGTTGTTGTTTAGTTGACGTTGTTGTTGTTGTTTATTTGACGTTGTTGTTGTTTTTAATTTGACGTTTTTGTTGTTGTTGTTGTTATTGTTATTGTTGTTGTTTATTTGACGTTGTTGTTGTTGTTGTTTATTTGACGTTGTTGTTGTTGTTTATTTGACGTTGTAGTTGTTGTTGACATTGTTGTTGTTGTTGTTGACGTTGTTGTTGTTGTTTATTTGATGTTGTTTTAGTTGTTGTTGTTTATTTGACGTTGTTGTTGTTGTTTATTTCATGTTGTTTTAGTTGTTCTTGTTTATTTGACGTTGTTGTTGTTGTTTATTTGACGTTGTTGTTTTTTATTTGACGTTTTTGTTGTTATTGTTGTTGTTGTTGTTTATTTGACGTTGTTGTTGTTGTTTATTTGACGTTGTTGTTGTTTATTTGACATTGTTGTTGTTGTTGTTGACGTTGTTGTTGTTGTTTATTTGACGTTGTTGTTATTGTTTATTTGACATTGTTATTGTTGTTGTTGTTGTTGTTGTTGTTTATTTGACGTTGTTGTTGTTGTTGTTGTTTATTTGATGTTGTTTTAGTTGTTGTTGTTTATTTGACGTTGTTGTTGTTGTTTATATGATGTTGTTTTAGTTGTTGTTGTTTATTTGACGTTGTTGTTATTTTTTATTTGACGTTCTTGTTGTTGTTGTTGTTTATTTGACGTTGTTGTTGTTGTTTATTTGACGTAGTTGTTGTTATTGACGTTGTTGTTGTTGTTTATTTGACGTTTTTGTTATTGTTGATGTTGTTGTTGTTGTTGTTTATTTGGCGTTGTTGTTGTTGTTGTTGTTTATTTGACGTTGTTGTTGTTGTTATTGTTGTTGTTGTTGTTTATTTGACGTTGTTGTTGTTGTTTATTTGATGTTGTTGTTGTTGTTGTTGTTTATTTGACGTTGTTGTTGTTGTTGTTTATTTGACGTTGTTGTTGTTATTTATTTGACGTTGTTGTTGTTGTTGTTATTGTTTATTTGACGTTGTTGTTGTTGTTTATTTGACGTTGTTAATGTTGTTGACGTTGTTGTTGTTATTGTTATTGTTGTTGACGTTGTTGATGTTGTTTTAGTTGTTGTTGTTTATTTGACGTTGTTGTTGTTGTTGTTATTGTTGTTGTTTATTTGATGTTGTTTTAGATGTTGTTGTTTATTTGACGTTGTTGTTGTTTTTTATTTGACGTTGTTGTTGTTGACATTGTTGTTGTTGTTGTTTATTTGACGTTGTTGTTGTTGTTTATTTAACGTAGTTATTGTTATTGACGTTGTTGTTGTTGTTGTTGTTGTTTATTTGACGTTTTTGTTGTTGTTGATGTTGTTGTTGTTGTTTTTTATTTGACGTTGTTGTTGTTGTTTATTTGACATTGTAGTTGTTGTTATTGTTGTTGTTGTTGTTGTTTATTTGACGTTGTTGTTGTTGTTGTTGTTGTTTATTTGACGTTGTTGTTGTTGTTGTTTATTTGACGTTGTTGTTGTTGTTGTTTATTTGACATTGTTGTTGTTATTTATTGGACGTTGTTGTTGTTATTGTTTATTTGACGTTGTTGTTGTTGTTTATTTGACGTTGTTGTTGTTGTTTATTTGATGTTGTTTTAGTTGTTGTTGTTGTTGTTTATTTCATGTTGTTTTAGTTGTTGTTGTTTATTTGACGTTGTTGTTGTTTTTTATTTGACATTGTTGTTGTTGACATTGTTGTTGTTGTTGTTTATTTGACGTTGTTGTTGTTGTTTATTTGACGTAGTTGTTGTTATTGACGTTGTTGTTGTTATTTATTTGACGTTTTTGTTGTTGTTGATGTTGTTGTTGTTGTTGTTTATTTGACGTTGTTGTTGTTGTTGTTGTTTATTTGATGTTGTTTTAGTTGTTGTTGTTTATTTAACGTTGTTGTTGTTGTTGTTGTTTATTTCATGTTGTTTTAGTTGTTGTTGTTTATTTGACGTTGTTGTTGTTGTTTATTTGACGTTGTTGTTGTTTTTAATTTGACGTTTTTGTTGTTGTTGTTGTTGTTATTGTTATGGTTGTTGTTTATTTGACGTTGTTGTTGTTGTTTATTTGACGTTGTTGTTGTTGTTTATTTGACGTTGTAGTTGTTGTTGACATTGTTGTTGTTGTTGTTGACGTTGTTGTTGTTGTTGTTTATTTGATGTTGTTTTAGTTGTTGTTGTTTATTTGACGTTGTTGTTGTTGTTTATTTCATGTTGTTTTAGTTGTTGTTGTTTATTTGACGTTGTTGTTGTTGTTTATTTGACGTTGTTGTTGTTTTTTATTTGACGTTTTTGTTGTTATTGTTGTTATGGTTGTTGTTGTTGTTGTTTATTTGACGTTGTTGTTGTTGTTTATTTGACGTTGTTGTTGTTTATTTGACATTGTTGTTGTTGTTGTTGACGTTGTTGTTGTTGTTTATTTGACGTTGTTGTTATTGTTTATTTGACATTGTTATTGTTGTTCTTGTTGTTGTTGACGTTGTTGTTGTTCTTGTTTATTTGACGTTGTTGTTGTTGTTGTTGTTTATTTGATGTTGTTTTAGTTGTTGTTGTTTATTTGACGTTGTTGTTTTTGTTTATATGATGTTGTTTTAGTTGTTGTTGTTTATTTGACGTTGTTGTTGTTTTTTATTTGACGTTGTTGTTGTTGTTATTTATTTGACGTTGTTGTTGTTGTTTATTTGACGTAGTTGTTGTTATTGACGTTGTTATTGTTGTTTATTTGACGTTTTTGTTATTGTTGATGTTGTTGTTGTTGTTTTTTATTTGGCGTTGTTGTTGTTGTTGTTTATTTGACGTTGTTGTTGTTGTTATTGTTGTTGTTGTTGTTTATTTGACGTTGTTGTTGTTGTTGTTTATTTGATGTTGTTGTTGTTGTTTATTTGACGTTGTTGTTGTTGTTGTTGTTGTTTATTTGACGTTGTTGTTATTTATTTGACGTTGTTGTTGTTGTTGTTATTGTTTATTTGACGTTGTTGTTGTTGTTGTTTATTTGACGTTGTTAATGTTGTTGACGTTGTTGTTGTTATTGTTATTGTTGTTGACGTTGTTGATGTTGTTTTAGTTGTTGTTGTTTATTTGACGTTGTTGTTGTTGTTGTTGTTATTGTTGTTGTTTATTTGATGCTGTTTTAGATGTTGTTGTTTATTTGACGTTGTTGTTGTTTTTTATTTGACGTTGTTGTTGTTGACATTGTTGTTGTTGTTGTTTATTTGACGTTGTTGTTGTTGTTTATTTGACGTAGTTATTGTTATTGACGTTGTTGTTGTTGTTATTTATTTGACGTTTTTGTTGTTGTTGATGTTGTTGTTGTTGTTTTTTATTTGACGTTGTTGTTGTTGTTGTTTATTTGACATTGTTGTTGTTATTATTGTTGTTGTTGTTGTTTATTTGAGGTTGTTGTTGTTGTTGTTGTTGTTTATTTGACGTTGTTGTTATTGTTGTTTATTTGACGTTATTGTTGTTGTTGTTGTTGTTGTTTATTTGACGTTGTTGTTGTTGTTGTTGTTTATTTGACGTTGTTGTTGTTGTTGTTTATTTGACGTTGTTGTTGTTATTTATTTGACGTTGTTGTTGTTATTGTTTATTTGACGTTGTTGTTGTTGTTGTTGACGTTGTTGTTGTTGTTGTTGTTGTTGTTTATTTGACGTTGTTGTTGTTGTTGTTTATTTGACGTAGTTGTTCTTATTGACGTTGTTGTTGTTGTTTATTTGACGTTTTTGTTATTGTTGATGTTGTTGTTGTTGTTTTTTATTTGGCGTTGTTATTGTTGTTGTTGTTGTTGTTTATATGACGTTGTTGTTGTTGTTATTGTTGTTGTTGTTGTTTATTTGACGTTGTTGTTGTTGTTTATTTGACGTTGTTGTTGTTGTTGTTTATTTGACGTTGTTGTTGTTATTTATTTGACATTGTTGTTGTTGTTATTGTTGTTGTTGTTGTTTATTTGACATTGTTGTTGTTGTTGTTGTTGTTTATTTGACGTTGTTGTTGTTGTTGTTGTTTATTTGACGTTGTTGTTGTTATTTATTTGACGTTGTTGTTGTTGTTATTGTTTATTTGACGTTGTTATTGTTGTCGTTGTTTATTTGACATTGTTGTGTTGTTGTTGACATTGTTGTTGTTGTTGTTGTTTATTTGACGTTGTTGTTGTTGTTGTTTATTTGATGTTGTTTTAGTTGTTGTTGTTTATTTGACGTTGTTGTTGTTTTTTATTTGACGTTATTGTTGTTGACATTGTTGTTGTTGTTGTTGTTTATTTGACGTTGTTTTATTGTTGTTGTTTATTTGACGTAGTTGTTGTTATTGACATTGTTGTTGTTGTTGTTTATTTGACGTTTTTGTTGTTGTTGTTGTTTTTTTTTTATTTGACATTGTTGTTGTTATTTGACGTTGTTGTTGTTGTATTTGTTGTTGTTGTTGTTGTTTATTTAACGTTGTTGTTGTTGTTTATTTGACGTTGTTGTTGTTGTTTATTTGATGTTGTTTTAGTTGTTGTTGTTGTTTATTTGACGTTGTTGTTGTTGTTGTTGTTTATTTCATGTTGTTTTAGTTGTTGTTGTTTATTTGACGTTGTTGTTGTTTTTTATTTGACATTGTTGTTGTTGACATTGTTGTTGTTGTTATTTATTTGACGTTGTTGTTGTTGTTTATTTGACGTAGTTGTTGTTATTGACGTAGTTGTTGTTATTGACGTTGTTGTTGTTATTTATTTGACGTTTTTGTTGTTGTTGATGTTGTTGTTGTTGTTGTTTATTTGACGTTGTTGTTGTTGTTGTTGTTTATTTGATGTTGTTTTAGTTGTTGTTGTTTATTTAACGTTGTTGTTGTTGTTTATTTCATGTTGTTTTAGTTGTTGTTGTTTATTTGACGTTGTTGTTGTTGTTTATTTGACGTTGTTGTTGTTTTTAATTTGACGTTTTTGTTGTTGTTGTTGTTATTGTTATTGTTGTTGTTTATTTGACGTTGTTGTTGTTGTTTATTTGACGTTGTTGTTGTTTATTTGACGTTGTAGTTGTTGTTGACATTGTTGTTGTTGTTGTTGACGTTGTTGTTGTTGTTTATTTGATGTTGTTTTAGTTGTTGTTGTTTATTTGACGTTGTTGTTGTTGTTTATTTCATGTTGTTTTAGTTGTTCTTGTTTATTTGACGTTGTTGTTGTTTTTTATTTGACGTTGTTGTTTTTTATTTGACGTTTTTGTTGTTATTGTTGTTGTTGTTGTTTATTTGACGTTGTTGTTGTTGTTTATTTGACGTTGTTGTTGTTTATTTGACATTGTTGTTGTTGTTGTTGACGTTGTTGTTGTTGTTGTTTATTTGACGTTGTTGTTATTGTTTATTTGACATTGTTATTGTTGTTGTTGTTGTTGACGTTGTTGTTGTTGTTGTTTATTTGACGTTGTTGTTGTTGTTGTTGTTCATTTGATGTTGTTTTAGTTGTTGTTGTTTATTTGACGTTGTTGTTGTTGTTTATATGATGTTGTTTTAGTTGTTGTTGTTTTTTATTTGACGTTGTTGTTGTTGTTGTTGTTTATTTGACGTTGTTGTTGTTGTTTATTTGACGTAGTTGTTGTTATTGACGTTGTTGTTGTTGTTTATTTGACGTTTTTGTTATTGTTGATGTTGTTGTTGTTGTTGTTTATTTGGCGTTGTTGTTGTTGTTGTTTATTTGACGTTGTTGTTGTTGTTATTGTTGTTGTTGTTGTTTATTTGACGTTGTTGTTGTTGTTTATTTGATGTTGTTGTTGTTGTTGTTTATTTGACGTTGTTGTTGTTGTTGTTTATTTGACGTTGTTGTTGTTATTTATTTGACGTTGTTGTTGTTGTTATTGTTTATTTGACGTTGTTGTTGTTGTTTATTTGACGTTGTTAATGTTGTTGACGTTGTTGTTGTTATTGTTATTGTTGTTGACGTTGTTGATGTTGTTTTAGTTGTTGTTGTTTATTTGACGTTGTTGTTGTTGTTGTTATTGTTGTTGTTTATTTGATGTTGTTTTAGATGTTGTTGTTTATTTGACGTTGTTGTTGTTTTTTATTTGACGTTGTTGTTGTTGACATTGTTGTTGTTGTTGTTTATTTGACGTTGTTGTTGTTGTTTATTTAACGTAGTTATTGTTATTGACGTTGTTGTTGTTGTTGTTTATTTAACGTTTTTGTTGTTGTTGATGTTGTTGTTGTTGTTTTTTATTTGACGTTGTTGTTGTTGTTGTTTATTTGACATTGTTGTTGTTGTTATTGTTGTTGTTGTTGTTTATTTGACGTTGTTGTTGTTGTTGTTGTTGTTGTTTATTTGACGTTGTTGTTGTTGTTGTTTATTTGACGTTGTTGTTGTTGTTGTTGTTTATTTGACATTGTTGTTGTTATTTATTGGACGTTGTTGTTGTTATTGTTTATTTGACGTTGTTGTTGTTGTTTATTTGACGTTGTTGTTGTTGTTGTTTATTTGATGTTGTTTTAGTTGTTGTTGTTGTTGTTGTTTATTTCATGTTGTTTTAGTTGTTGTTGTTTATTTGACGTTGTTGTTGTTTTTTATTTGACATTGTTGTTGTTGACATTGTTGTTGTTGTTGTTTATTTGACGTTGTTGTTGTTGTTTATTTGACGTAGTTGTTGTTATTGACGTTGTTGTTGTTATTTATTTGACGTTTTTGTTGTTGTTGATGTTGTTGTTGTTGTTGTTTATTTGACGTTGTTGTTGTTGTTGTTGTTGTTTATTTGATGTTGTTTTAGTTGTTGTTGTTTATTTAACGTTGTTGTTGTTGTTGTTGTTGTTGTTTATTTCATGTTGTTTTAGTTGTTGTTGTTTATTTGACGTTGTTGTTGTTGTTTATTTGACGTTGTTGTTGTTTTTAATTTGACGTTTTTGTTGTTGTTGTTGTTATTGTTATGGTTGTTGTTTATTTGACGTTGTTGTTGTTGTTGTTTATTTGACGTTGTTGTTGTTGTTTATTTGACGTTGTAGTTGTTGTTGACATTGTTGTTGTTGTTGTTGACGTTGTTGTTGTTGTTGTTGTTTATTTCATGTTGTTTTAGTTGTTGTTGTTTATTTGACGTTGTTGTTGTTGTTGTTTATTTGATGTTGTTTTAGTTGTTGTTGTTTATTTGACGTTGTTGTTGTTGTTTATTTGACGTTGTTGTTGTTTTTTATTTGACGTTTTTGTTGTTATTGTTGTTATGGTTGTTGTTGTTGTTGTTTATTTGACGTTGTTGTTGTTGTTTATTTGACGTTGTTGTTGTTTATTTGACATTGTTGTTGTTGTTGTTGACGTTGTTGTTGTTGTTTATTTGACGTTGTTGTTATTGTTTATTTGACATTGTTATTGTTGTTCTTGTTGTTGTTGACGTTGTTGTTGTTCTTGTTTATTTGACGTTGTTGTTGTTGTTGTTTATTTGATGTTGTTTTAGTTGTTGTTGTTTATTTGACGTTGTTGTTTTTGTTTATATGATGTTGTTTTAGTTGTTGTTGTTTATTTGACGTTGTTGTTGTTTTTTATTTGACGTTGTTGTTGTTGTTATTTATTTGACGTTGTTGTCGTTGTTTATTTGACGTAGTTGTTGTTATTGACGTTGTTATTGTTGTTTATTTGACGTTTTTGTTATTGTTGATGTTGTTGTTGTTGTTTTTTATTTGGCGTTGTTGTTGTTGTTGTTTATTTGACGTTGTTGTTGTTGTTATTGTTGTTGTTGTTGTTGTTTATTTGACGTTGTTGTTGTTGTTTATTTGATGTTGTTGTTGTTGTTTATTTGACGTTGTTGTTGTTGTTGTTGTTGTTTATTTGACGTTGTTGTTATTTATTTGACGTTGTTGTTGTTGTTGTTATTGTTTATTTGACGTTGTTGTTGTTGTTGTTTATTTGACGTTGTTAATGTTGTTGACGTTGTTGTTGTTATTGTTATTGTTGTTGATGTTGTTTTAGTTGTTGTTGTTTATTTGACGTTGTTGTTGTTGTTGTTGTTGTTATTGTTGTTGTTTATTTGATGCTGTTTTAGATGTTGTTGTTTATTTGACGTTGTTGTTGTTTTTTATTTGACGTTGTTGTTGTTGACATTGTTGTTGTTGTTGTTTATTTGACGTTGTTGTTGTTGTTTATTTGACGTAGTTATTGTTATTGACGTTGTTGTTGTTGTTATTTATTTGACGTTTTTGTTGTTGTTGTTGTTTTTTTTTATTTGACATTGTTGTTGTTATTTGACGTTGTTGTTGTTGTATTTGTTGTTGTTGTTGTTGTTTATTTAACGTTGTTGTTATTGTTTATTTGACGTTGTTGTTGTTGTTTATTTGATGTTGTTTTAGTTGTTGTTGTTGTTTATTTGACGTTGTTGTTGTTGTTGTTGTTTATTTCATGTTGTTTTAGTTGTTGTTGTTTATTTGACGTTGTTGTTGTTTTTTATTTGACATTGTTGTTGTTGACATTGTTGTTGTTGTTATTTATTTGACGTTGTTGTTGTTGTTTATTTGACGTAGTTGTTGTTATTGACGTAGTTGTTGTTATTGACGTTGTTGTTGTTATTTATTTGACGTTTTTGTTGTTGTTGATGTTGTTGTTGTTGTTGTTTATTTGACGTTGTTGTTGTTGTTGTTGTTTATTTGATGTTGTTTTAGTTGTTGTTGTTTATTTAACGTTGTTGTTGTTGTTTATTTCATGTTGTTTTAGTTGTTGTTGTTTATTTGACGTTGTTGTTGTTGTTTATTTGACGTTGTTGTTGTTTTTAATTTGACGTTTTTGTTGTTGTTGTTGTTATTGTTATTGTTGTTGTTTATTTGACGTTGTTGTTGTTGTTTATTTGACGTTGTTGTTGTTGTTTATTTGACGTTGTAGTTGTTGTTGACATTGTTGTTGTTGTTGTTGTTGACGTTGTTGTTGTTGTTTATTTGATGTTGTTTTAGTTGTTGTTGTTTATTTGACGTTGTTGTTGTTGTTTATTTCATGTTGTTTTAGTTGTTCTTGTTTATTTGACGTTGTTGTTGTTGTTTATTTGACGTTGTTGTTTTTTATTTGACGTTTTTGTTGTTATTGTTGTTGTTGTTATTTATTTGACGTTGTTGTTGTTGTTTATTTGACGTTGTTGTTGTTTATTTGACATTGTTGTTGTTGTTGACGTTGTTGTTGTTGTTGTTTATTTGACGTTGTTGTTATTGTTTATTTGACATTGTTATTGTTGTTGTTGTTGTTGACGTTGTTGTTGTTGTTGTTTATTTGACGTTGTTGTTGTTGTTGTTGTTTATTTGATGTTGTTTTAGTTGTTGTTGTTTATTTGACGTTGTTGTTGTTGTTTATATGATGTTGTTTTAGTTGTTGTTGTTTATTTGACGTTGTTGTTGTTTTTTATTTGACGTTGTTGTTGTTGTTGTTGTTTATTTGACGTTGTTGTTGTTGTTTATTTGACGTAGTTGTTGTTATTGACGTTGTTGTTGTTGTTTATTTGACATTGTTGTTGTTGTTGTTTATTTGACGTTGTTGTTGTTATTTATTTGACGTTGTTGTTGTTATTGTTTATTTGACGTTGTTGTTGTTGTTGTTGACGTTGTTGTTGTTGTTGTTGTTGTTGTTTATTTGACGTTGTTGTTGTTGTTGTTTATTTGACGTAGTTGTTCTTATTGACGTTGTTGTTGTTGTTTATTTGACGTTTTTGTTATTGTTGATGTTGTTGTTGTTGCTTCTTATTTGGCGTTGTTGTTGTTGTTGTTGTTTTTTATTTGGCGTTGTTGTTGTTGTTGTTTATATGACGTTGTTGTTGTTGTTATTGTTGTTGTTGTTGTTTATTTGACGTTGTTGTTGTTGTTTATTTGACGTTGTTGTTGTTGTTGTTTATTTGACGTTGTTGTTGTTATTTATTTGACATTGTTGTTGTTGTTATTGTTGTTGTTGTTGTTTATTTGACATTGTTGTTGTTGTTGTTGTTGTTGTTTATTTGACGTTGTTGTTGTTGTTGTTGTTTATTTGACGTTGTTGTTGTTATTTATTTGACGTTGTTGTTGTTGTTATTGTTTATTTGACGTTGTTATTGTTGTCGTTGTTTATTTGACATTGTTGTGTTGTTGTTGACATTGTTGTTGTTGTTGTTGTTGTTGTTTATTTGACGTTGTTGTTGTTGTTGTTTATTTGATGTTGTTTTAGTTGTTGTTGTTTATTTGACGTTGTTGTTGTTTTTTATTTGACGTTATTGTTGTTGACATTGTTGTTGTTGTTGTTGTTTATTTGACGTTGTTTTATTGTTGTTGTTTATTTGACGTAGTTGTTGTTATTGACATTGTTGTTGTTGTTGTTTATTTGACGTTTTTGTTGTTGTTGTTGTTTTTTTTTTATTTGACATTGTTGTTGTTATTTGACGTTGTTGTTGTTGTATTTGTTGTTGTTGTTGTTGTTGTTTATTTAACGTTGTTGTTGTTGTTTATTTGACGTTGTTGTTGTTGTTTATTTGATGTTGTTTTAGTTGTTGTTGTTGTTTATTTGACGTTGTTGTTGTTGTTGTTGTTTATTTCATGTTGTTTTAGTTGTTGTTGTTTATTTGACGTTGTTGTTGTTTTTTATTTGACATTGTTGTTGTTGACATTGTTGTTGTTGTTATTTATTTGACGTTGTTGTTGTTGTTTATTTGACGTAGTTGTTGTTATTGACGTAGTTGTTGTTATTGACGTTGTTGTTGTTATTTATTTGACGTTTTTGTTGTTGTTGATGTTGTTGTTGTTGTTGTTTATTTGACGTTGTTGTTGTTGTTGTTGTTGTTTATTTGATGTTGTTTTAGTTGTTGTTGTTTATTTAACGTTGTTGTTGTTGTTTATTTCATGTTGTTTTAGTTGTTGTTGTTTATTTGACGTTGTTGTTGTTGTTTATTTGACGTTGTTGTTGTTTTTAATTTGACGTTTTTGTTGTTGTTGTTGTTATTGTTATTGTTGTTGTTTATTTGACGTTGTTGTTGTTGTTTATTTGACGTTGTTGTTGTTGTTTATTTGACGTTGTAGTTGTTGTTGACATTGTTGTTGTTGTTGTTGACGTTGTTGTTGTTGTTTATTTAATGTTGTTTTAGTTGTTGTTGTTGTTTATTTGACGTTGTTGTTGTTGTTTATTTCATGTTGTTTTAGTTGTTGTTGTTTATTTGACGTTGTTGTTGTTGTTTATTTGACGTTGTTGTTGTTTTTTATTTGACGTTTTTGTTGTTATTGTTGTTATGGTTGTTGTTGTTGTTGTTTATTTGACGTTGTTGTTGTTGTTTATTTGACGTTGTTGTTGTTTATTTGACATTGTTGTTGTTGTTGTTGACGTTGTTGTTGTTGTTTATTTGACGTTGTTGTTATTGTTTATTTGACATTGTTATTGTTGTTGTTGTTGTTGACGTTGTTGTTGTTGTTGTTGTTTATTTGACGTTGTTGTTGTTGTTGTTGTTTATTTGATGTTGTTTTAGTTGTTGTTGTTTATTTGACGTTGTTGTTGTTGTTTATATGATGTTGTTTTAGTTGTTGTTGTTTATTTGACGCTGTTGTTGTTTTTTATTTGACGTTGTTGTTGTTGTTGTTGTTTATTTGACGTTGTTGTTGTTGTTGTTGTTTATTTGACGTTGTTGTTGTTGTTTATTTGACGTTGTTGTTGTTTATTTGACGTAGTTGTTGTTATTGACGTTGTTGTTGTTGTTTATTTGACGTTTTTGTTATTGTTGATGTTGTTGTTGTTGTTTTTTATTTGGCGTTGTTGTTGTTGTTGTTGTTTATTTGACGTTGTTGTTGTTGTTATTGTTGTTGTTGTTGTTGTTTATTTGAAGTTGTTGTTGTTGTTTATTTGATGTTGTTGTTGTTGTTTATTTGACGTTGTTGTTGTTGTTGTTGTTGTTTATTTGACGTTGTTGTTATTTATTTGACGTTGTTGTTGTTGTTGTTATTGTTTATTTGACGTTGTTGTTGTTGTTGTTGTTTATTTGACGTTGTTAATGTTGTTGACGTTGTTGTTGTTATTGTTATTGTTGTTCACGTTGTTGATGTTGTTTTAGTTGCTGTTGTTTATTTGACGTTGTTGTTGTTCTTGTTGTTATTGTTGTTGTTTATTTGATGCTGTTTTAGATGTTGTTGTTTATTTGACGTTGTTGTTGTTTTTTATTTGACGTTGTTGTTGACATTGTTGTTGTTCTTGTTTATTTGACGTTGTTGTTGTTGTTTATTTGACGTAGTTATTGTTATTGACGTTGTTGTTGTTGTTTATTTGACGTTTTTGTTGTTGTTGATGTTGTTGTTGTTGTTGTTGTTTTTTATTTGACGTTGTTGTTGTTGTTTATTTGACATTGTTGTTGTTGTTATTGTTGTTGTTGTTGTTGTTTATTTGACGTTGTTGTTGTTGTTGTTTATTTGACGTTGTTGTTGTTGTTGTTTATTTGACGTTGTTGTTGTTGTTGTTTATTTGACGTTGTTGTTGTTATTTATTTGACGTTGTTGTTGTTATTGTTTATTTGACGTTGTTGTTGTTGTTGACGTTTTTGTTGTTGTTGTTGTTTATTTGACGTTGTTGTTGTTGTTGTTGTTGTTTATTTGACGTTGTTGTTCTTATTGACGTTGTTGTTGTTGTTTATTTGACGTTTTTGTTATTGTTGATGTTGTTGTTGTTGTTTTTTATTTGGCGTTGTTGTTGTTGTTGTTGTTGTTTATATGACGTTGTTGTTGTTATTGTTGTTGTTGTTGTTGTTGTTTATTTGACGTTGTTGTTGTTGTTTATTTGACGTTGTTGTTGTTGTTGTTTATTTGACGTTGTTGTTGTTATTTATTTGACGTTGTTGTTGTTGTTATTGTTTATTTGACGTTGTTGTTGTTGTTGTTTATTTGACATTGTTAATGTTGTTGACGTTGTTGTTGTTGTTTTTGTTATTTATTTGACGTTGTTGTTGTTGTTGTTGTTTTTCTTGTTGTTATTGTTGTTGTTTTTCTTGTTGTTATTGTTGTTTATTTGATGTTGTTTTAGTTGTTGTTGTTTATTTGACGTTGTTGTTGCTGTTGTTATTGTTGTTGTTTATTTGATGCTATTTTAGTTGTTGTTGTTTATTTGACGTTGTTGTTGTTTTTTATTTGACGTTGTTGTTTTTGACATTGTTGTTGTTGTTGTTGTTTATTTGACGTTGTTGTTGTTGTTTATTTGACGTAGTTATTGTTATTGACGTTGTTGTTGTTGTTTATTTAACGTTTTTGTTGTTGTTGATGTTGTTGTTGTTGTTTTTTATTTGACTTTGTTGTTGTTGTTATTTATTTGACATTGTTGTTATTGTTATTGTTGTTGTTATTGTTTATTTGACGGTTTTGTTGTTGTTGTTTATTTGACGTTGTTAATGTTATTAACGTTGTTGTTGTTGTTGTTTATTTGACGTTTTTGTTATTGTTGTTTATGTTGATGTTGTTGTTATTTATTTGATGTTATTGTTGTTGTTGTTTATTTGACGTTGTTGTTGTTGTTATTGTTGTTGTTGTTGTTTATTTGACATTGTTGTTGTTGTTGTTGTTTATTTGACGTTGTTGTTGTTGTTTATTTGACGTTGTTGTTGTTTTTTATTTGACGTTATTGTTGTTGACATTGTTGTTGTTGTTGTTGTTTATTTGACGTTGTTTTATTGTTGTTGTTTATTTGACGTAGTTATTGTTATTGACATTGTTGTTGTTGTTGTTGTTTATTTGACGTTTTTGTTGTTGTTGTTGTTTTTTTTTATTTGACATTGTTGTTGTTATTTGACGTTGTTGTTGTTGTATTTGTTGTTGTTGTTGTTGTTTATTTAACGTTGTTGTTGTTGTTTATTTGACGTTGTTGTTGTTGTTTATTTGATGTTGTTTTAGTTGTTGTTGTTGTTTATTTGACGTTGTTGTTGTTGTTTATTTCATGTTGTTTTAGTTGTTGTTGTTTATTTGACATTGTTGTTGTTTTTTATTTGACATTGTTGTTGTTGACATTGTTGTTGTTGTTGTTTATTTGACGTTGTTGTTGTTGTTTATTTGACGTAGTTGTTGTTATTGACATTGTTGTTGTTATTTATTTGACGTTTTTGTTGTTGTTGATGTTGTTGTTGTTGTTGTTGTTGTTTATTTGACGTTGTTGTTGTTGTTGTTTATTTGATGTTGTTTTAGTTGTTGTTGTTTATTTCATGTTGTTTTAGTTGTTGTTTATTTCATGTTGTTTTAGTTGTTGTTGTTTATTTGACGTTGTTGTTGTTGTTTATTTGACGTTGTTGTTGTTTTTAATTTGACGTTTTTGTTGTTGTTGTTGTTATTGTTATTGTTGTTATTTATTTGACGTTGTTGTTGTTGTTGTTTATTTGAAGTTTTTTGTTGTTGTTTATTTGACGTTGTAGTTGTTGTTGACATTGTTGTTGTTGTTGTTGACGTTGTTGTTGTTGTTTATTTGATGTTGTTTTAGTTGTTGTTGTTTATTTGACGTTGTTGTTGTTGTTTATTTCATGTTGTTTTAGTTGTTGTTGTTTATTTGACGTTGTTGTTGTTGTTTATTTGACGTTGTTGTTGTTTTTTATTTGACGTTTTTGTTGTTATTGTTGTTATGGTTGTTGTTGTTGTTGTTTATTTGACGTTGTTGTTGTTGTTTATTTGACGTTGTTGTTGTTTATTTGACATTGTTGTTGTTGTTGTTGACGTTGTTGTTGTTGTTTATTTGACGTTGTTGTTATTGTTTATTTGACATTGTTATTGTTGTTGTTGTTGTTGACGTTGTTGTTGTTGTTGTTGTTTATTTGACGTTGTTGTTGTTGTTGTTTATTTGATGTTGTTTTAGTTGTTGTTGTTTATTTGACGTTGTTGTTGTTGTTTATATGATGTTGTTTTAGTTGTTGTTGTTTATTTGACGTTGTTGTTGTTTTTTATTTGACGTTGTTGTTGTTGTTTATTTGACGTTGTTGTTGTTGTTTATTTGACGTAGTTGTTGTTATTGACGTTGTTGTTGTTGTTTATTTGACGTTTTTGTTATTGTTGATGTTGTTGTTGTTGTTTTTTATTTGGCGTTGTTGTTGTTTATTTGACGTTGTTGTTGTTGTTATTGTTGTTGTTGTTGTTTATTTGACGTTGTTGTTGTTGTTTATTTGATGTTGTTGTTGTTGTTTATTTGACGTTGTTGTTGTTGTTGTTGTTTATTTGACGTTGTTGTTATTTATTTGACGTTGTTGTTGTTGTTGTTATTGTTTATTTGACGTTGTTGTTGTTGTTGTTTATTTGACGTTGTTAATGTTGTTGACGTTGTTGTTGTTATTGTTATTGTTGTTGACGTTGTTGATGTTGTTTTAGTTGTTGTTGTTTATTTGACGTTGTTGTTGTTGTTGTTGTTATTGTTGTTGTTTATTTGATGTTGTTTTAGATGTTGTTGTTTATTTGACGTTGTTGTTGTTTTTTATTTGACGTTGTTGTTGTTGACATTGTTGTTGTTGTTGTTTATTTGACGTTGTTGTTGTTGTTTATTTGACGTAGTTATTGTTATTGACGTTGTTGTTGTTGTTTATTTGACGTTTTTGTTGTTGTTGATGTTGTTGTTGTTGTTTTTTATTTGACGTTGTTGTTGTTGTTTATTTGACATTGTTGTTGTTGTTATTGTTGTTGTTGTTGTTGTTTATTTGACGTTGTTGTTGTTGTTGTTGTTGTTTATTTGACGTTGTTGTTGTTGTTGTTTATTTGACGTTGTTGTTGTTGTTGTTTATTTGACGTTGTTGTTGTTATTTATTTGACGTTGTTATTGTTATTGTTTATTTGACGTTGTTGTTGTTGTTGTTGACGTTGTTGTTGTTGTTGTTGTTTATTTGACGTTGTTGTTGTTGTTGTTTATTTGACGTAGTTGTTCTTATTGACGTTGTTGTTGTTGTTTATTTGACGTTTTTGTTATTGTTGATGTTGTTGTTGTTGTTTTTTATTTGGCGTTGTTGTTGTTTATATGATGTTGTTGTTGTTATTGTTGTTGTTGTTGTTTATTTGACGTTGTTGTTGTTGTTTATTTGACGTTGTTGTTGTTGTTGTTTATTTGACGTTGTTGTTGTTATTTATTTGACGTTGTTGTTGTTGTTATTATTTATTTGACGTTGTTGTTGTTGTTGTTTATTTGACATTGTTAATGTTGTTGACGTTGTTGTTGTTGTTTTTGTTATTTATTTGACGTTGTTGTTGTTGTTGTTGTTTTTCTTGTTGTTATTGTTGTTTATTTGATGTTGTTTTAGTTGTTGTTGTTTATTTGACGTTGTTGTTGTTGTTGTTATTGTTGTTGTTTATTTGATGTTATTTTAGTTGTTGTTGTTTATTTGACGTTGTTGTTGTTTTTTATTTGACGTTGTTGTTTTTGACATTGTTGTTGTTGTTGTTGTTTATTTGACGTTGTTGTTGTTGTTTATTTGACGTAGTTATTGTTATTGACGTTGTTGTTGTTGTTGTTTATTTGACGTTTTTGTTGTTGTTGATGTTGTTGTTGTTGTTTTTTATTTGACTTTGTTGTTGTTGTTGTTTATTTGACATTGTTGTTGTTGTTATTGTTGTTGTCATTGTTTATTTGACGTTGTTGTTGTTGTTGTTTATTTGACGTTGTTGTTGTTTTTAATTTGACGTTTTTGTTGTTGTTGTTGTTATTGTTATTGTTGTTGTTTATTTGACGTTGTTGTTGTTGTTTATTTGACGTTGTTGTTGTGTATTTGACGTTGTAGTTGTTGTTGACATTGTTGTTGTTGTTGTTGACGTTGTTGTTGTTGTTTATTTGATGTTGTTTTAGTTGTTGTTGTTTATTTGACGTTGTTGTTGTTGTTTATTTCATGTTGTTTTAGTTGTTCTTGTTTATTTGACGTTGTTGTTGTTGTTTATTTGACGTTGTTGTTTTTTATTTGACGTTTTTGTTGTTATTGTTGTTGTTGTTGTTTATTTGACGTTGTTGTTGTTGTTTATTTGACGTTGTTGTTGTTTATTTGACATTGTTGTTGTTGTTGTTGACGTTGTTGTTGTTGTTGTTTATTTGACGTTGTTGTTATTGTTTATTTGACATTGTTATTGTTGTTGTTGTTGTTGACGTTGTTGTTGTTGTTGTTTATTTGACGTTGTTGTTGTTGTTGTTGTTTATTTGATGTTGTTTTAGTTGTTGTTGTTTATTTGACGTTGCTGTTGTTGTTGTTTATATGATGTTGTTTTAGTTGTTGTTGTTTATTTGACGTTGTTGTTGTTTTTTATTTGACGTTGTTGTTGTTGTTGTTGTTGCTTATTTGACGTTGTTGTTGTTGTTTATTTGACGTAGTTGTTGTTATTGACGTTGTTGTTGTTGTTTATTTGACGTTTTTGTTATTGTTGATGTTGTTGTTGTTGTTTATTTGGCGTTGTTGTTGTTGTTGTTTATTTGACGTTGTTGTTGTTGTTATTGTTGTTGTTGTTGTTTATTTGACGTTGTTGTTGTTGTTTATTTGATGTTGTTGTTGTTGTTGTTTATTTGACGTTGTTGTTGTTGTTGTTTATTTGACGTTGTTGTTGTTATTTATTTGACGTTGTTGTTATTGTTGTTGTTGTTATTTATTTGACGTTGTTGTTGTTGTTGTTTATTTGAAGTTTTTTGTTGTTGTTTATTTGACGTTGTAGTTGTTGTTGACATTGTTGTTGTTGTTGTTGTTGACGTTGTTGTTGTTGTTTATTTGATGTTGTTTTAGTTGTTGTTGTTTATTTGACGTTGTTGTTGTTGTTTATTTCATGTTGTTTTAGTTGTTGTTGTTTATTTGACGTTGTTGTTGTTGTTTATTTGACGTTGTTGTTGTTTTTTATTTGACGTTTTTGTTGTTATTGTTGTTATGGTTGTTGTTGTTGTTGTTTATTTGACGTTGTTGTTGTTGTTGTTTATTTGACGTTGTTGTTGTTTATTTGACATTGTTGTTGTTGTTGTTGACGTTGTTGTTGTTGTTTATTTGACGTTGTTGTTATTGTTTATTTGACATTGTTATTGTTGTTGTTGTTGTTGACGTTGTTGTTGTTGTTGTTGTTTATTTGACGTTGTTGTTGTTGTTGTTTATTTGATGTTGTTTTAGTTGTTGTTGTTTATTTGACGTTGTTGTTGTTGTTTATATGATGTTGTTTTAGTTGTTGTTGTTTATTTGACGTTGTTGTTGTTTTTTATTTGACGTTGTTGTTGTTGTTTATTTGACGTTGTTGTTGTTGTTTATTTGACGTAGTTGTTGTTATTGACGTTGTTGTTGTTGTTGTTTATTTGACGTTTTTGTTATTGTTGATGTTGTTGTTGTTGTTTTTTATTTGGCGTTGTTGTTGTTTATTTGACGTTGTTGTTGTTGTTATTGTTGTTGTTGTTGTTTATTTGACGTTGTTGTTGTTGTTTATTTGATGTTGTTGTTGTTGTTTATTTGACGTTGTTGTTGTTGTTGTTGTTTATTTGACGTTGTTGTTATTTATTTGACGTTGTTGTTGTTGTTGTTATTGTTTATTTGACGTTGTTGTTGTTGTTGTTTATTTGACGTTGTTAATGTTGTTGACGTTGTTGTTGTTATTGTTATTGTTGTTGACGTTGTTGATGTTGTTTTAGTTGTTGTTGTTTATTTGACGTTGTTGTTGTTGTTGTTGTTATTGTTGTTGTTTATTTGATGCTGTTTTAGATGTTGTTGTTTATTTGACGTTGTTGTTGTTTTTTATTTGACGTTGTTGTTGTTGACATTGTTGTTGTTGTTGTTTATTTGACGTTGTTGTTGTTGTTTATTTGACGTAGTTATTGTTATTGACGTTGTTGTTGTTGTTTATTTGACGTTTTTGTTGTTGTTGATGTTGTTGTTGTTGTTTTTTATTTGACGTTGTTGTTGTTGTTTATTTGACATTGTTGTTGTTGTTATTGTTGTTGTTGTTGTTGTTTATTTGACGTTGTTGTTGTTGTTGTTGTTGTTTATTTGACGTTGTTGTTGTTGTTGTTTATTTGACGTTGTTGTTGTTGTTGTTTATTTGACGTTGTTGTTGTTATTTATTTGACGTTGTTATTGTTATTGTTTATTTGACGTTGTTGTTGTTGTTGTTGACGTTGTTGTTGTTGTTGTTGTTTATTTGACGTTGTTGTTGTTGTTGTTTATTTGACGTAGTTGTTCTTATTGACGTTGTTGTTGTTGTTTATTTGACGTTTTTGTTATTGTTGATGTTGTTGTTGTTGTTTTTTATTTGGCGTTGTTGTTGTTTATATGATGTTGTTGTTGTTATTGTTGTTGTTGTTGTTTATTTGACGTTGTTGTTGTTGTTTATTTGACGTTGTTGTTGTTGTTGTTTATTTGACGTTGTTGTTGTTATTTATTTGACGTTGTTGTTGTTGTTATTATTTATTTGACGTTGTTGTTGTTGTTGTTTATTTGACATTGTTAATGTTGTTGACGTTGTTGTTGTTGTTTTTGTTATTTATTTGACGTTGTTGTTGTTGTTGTTGTTTTTCTTGTTGTTATTGTTGTTTATTTGATGTTGTTTTAGTTGTTGTTGTTTATTTGACGTTGTTGTTGTTGTTGTTATTGTTGTTGTTTATTTGATGTTATTTTAGTTGTTGTTGTTTATTTGACGTTGTTGTTGTTTTTTATTTGACGTTGTTGTTTTTGACATTGTTGTTGTTGTTGTTGTTTATTTGACGTTGTTGTTGTTGTTTATTTGACGTAGTTATTGTTATTGACGTTGTTGTTGTTGTTGTTTATTTGACGTTTTTGTTGTTGTTGATGTTGTTGTTGTTGTTTTTTATTTGACTTTGTTGTTGTTGTTGTTTATTTGACATTGTTGTTGTTGTTATTGTTGTTGTCATTGTTTATTTGACGTTGTTGTTGTTGTTGTTTATTTGACGTTGTTGTTGTTTTTAATTTGACGTTTTTGTTGTTGTTGTTGTTATTGTTATTGTTGTTGTTTATTTGACGTTGTTGTTGTTGTTTATTTGACGTTGTTGTTGTTTATTTGACGTTGTAGTTGTTGTTGACATTGTTGTTGTTGTTGTTGACGTTGTTGTTGTTGTTTATTTGATGTTGTTTTAGTTGTTGTTGTTTATTTGACGTTGTTGTTGTTGTTTATTTCATGTTGTTTTAGTTGTTCTTGTTTATTTGACGTTGTTGTTGTTGTTTATTTGACGTTGTTGTTTTTTATTTGACGTTTTTGTTGTTATTGTTGTTGTTGTTGTTTATTTGACGTTGTTGTTGTTGTTTATTTGACGTTGTTGTTGTTTATTTGACATTGTTGTTGTTGTTGTTGACGTTGTTGTTGTTGTTGTTTATTTGACGTTGTTGTTATTGTTTATTTGACATTGTTATTGTTGTTGTTGTTGTTGACGTTGTTGTTGTTGTTGTTTATTTGACGTTGTTGTTGTTGTTGTTGTTTATTTGATGTTGTTTTAGTTGTTGTTGTTTATTTGACGTTGTTGTTGTTGTTGTTTATATGATGTTGTTTTAGTTGTTGTTGTTTATTTGACGTTGTTGTTGTTTTTTATTTGACGTTGTTGTTGTTGTTGTTGTTGTTTATTTGACGTTGTTGTTGTTGTTTATTTGACGTAGTTGTTGTTATTGACGTTGTTGTTGTTGTTTATTTGACGTTTTTGTTATTGTTGATGTTGTTGTTGTTGTTTATTTGGCGTTGTTGTTGTTGTTGTTTATTTGACGTTGTTGTTGTTGTTATTGTTGTTGTTGTTGTTTATTTGACGTTGTTGTTGTTGTTTATTTGATGTTGTTGTTGTTGTTGTTTATTTGACGTTGTTGTTGTTGTTGTTTATTTGACGTTGTTGTTGTTATTTATTTGACGTTGTTGTTATTGTTGTTGTTGTTGTTTATTTGACGTTGTTGTTGTTGTTTATTTGAAGTTTTTTGTTGTTGTTTATTTGACGTTGTAGTTGTTGTTGACATTGTTGTTGTTGTTGTTGACGTTGTTGTTGTTGTTTATTTGATGTTGTTTTAGTTGTTGTTGTTTATTTGACGTTGTTGTTGTTGTTTATTTCATGTTGTTTTAGTTGTTGTTGTTTATTTGACGTTGTTGTTGTTGTTTATTTGACGTTGTTGTTGTTTTTTATTTGACGTTTTTGTTGTTATTGTTGTTATGGTTGTTGTTGTTGTTGTTTATTTGACGTTGTTGTTGTTGTTTATTTGACGTTGTTGTTGTTTATTTGACATTGTTGTTGTTGTTGTTGACGTTGTTGTTGTTGTTTATTTGACGTTGTTGTTATTGTTTATTTGACATTGTTATTGTTGTTGTTGTTGTTGACGTTGTTGTTGTTGTTGTTGTTTATTTGACGTTGTTGTTGTTGTTGTTTATTTGATGTTGTTTTAGTTGTTGTTGTTTATTTGACGTTGTTGTTGTTGTTTATATGATGTTGTTTTAGTTGTTGTTGTTTATTTGACGTTGTTGTTGTTTTTTATTTGACGTTGTTGTTGTTGTTTATTTGACGTTGTTGTTGTTGTTTATTTGACGTAGTTGTTGTTATTGACGTTGTTGTTGTTGTTGTTTATTTGACGTTTTTGTTATTGTTGATGTTGTTGTTGTTGTTTTTTATTTGGCGTTGTTGTTGTTTATTTGACGTTGTTGTTGTTGTTATTGTTGTTGTTGTTGTTTATTTGACGTTGTTGTTGTTGTTTATTTGATGTTGTTGTTGTTGTTTATTTGACGTTGTTGTTGTTGTTGTTGTTTATTTGACGTTGTTGTTATTTATTTGACGTTGTTGTTGTTGTTGTTGTTATTGTTTATTTGACGTTGTTGTTGTTGTTGTTTATTTGACGTTGTTAATGTTGTTGACGTTGTTGTTGTTATTGTTATTGTTGTTGACGTTGTTGATGTTGTTTTAGTTGTTGTTGTTTATTTGACGTTGTTGTTGTTGTTGTTGTTATTGTTGTTGTTTATTTGATGCTGTTTTAGATGTTGTTGTTTATTTGACGTTGTTGTTGTTTTTTATTTGACGTTGTTGTTGTTGACATTGTTGTTGTTGTTGTTTATTTGACGTTGTTGTTGTTGTTTATTTGACGTAGTTATTGTTATTGACGTTGTTGTTGTTGTTTATTTGACGTTTTTGTTGTTGTTGATGTTGTTGTTGTTGTTTTTTATTTGACGTTGTTGTTGTTGTTTATTTGACATTGTTGTTGTTGTTATTGTTGTTGTTGTTGTTGTTTATTTGACGTTGTTGTTGTTGTTGTTGTTGTTTATTTGACGTTGTTGTTGTTGTTGTTTATTTGACGTTGTTGTTGTTGTTGTTTATTTGACGTTGTTGTTGTTATTTATTTGACGTTGTTATTGTTATTGTTTATTTGACGTTGTTGTTGTTGTTGTTGACGTTGTTGTTGTTGTTGTTGTTTATTTGACGTTGTTGTTGTTGTTGTTTATTTGACGTAGTTGTTCTTATTGACGTTGTTGTTGTTGTTTATTTGACGTTTTTGTTATTGTTGATGTTGTTGTTGTTGTTTTTTATTTGGCGTTGTTGTTGTTTATATGATGTTGTTGTTGTTATTGTTGTTGTTGTTGTTTATTTGACGTTGTTGTTGTTGTTTATTTGACGTTGTTGTTGTTGTTGTTTATTTGACGTTGTTGTTGTTATTTATTTGACGTTGTTGTTGTTGTTATTATTTATTTGACGTTGTTGTTGTTGTTGTTTATTTGACATTGTTAATGTTGTTGACGTTGTTGTTGTTGTTTTTGTTATTTATTTGACGTTGTTGTTGTTGTTGTTGTTTTTCTTGTTGTTATTGTTGTTTATTTGATGTTGTTTTAGTTGTTGTTGTTTATTTGACGTTGTTGTTGTTGTTGTTATTGTTGTTGTTTATTTGATGTTATTTTAGTTGTTGTTGTTTATTTGACGTTGTTGTTGTTTTTTATTTGACGTTGTTGTTTTTGACATTGTTGTTGTTGTTGTTGTTTATTTGACGTTGTTGTTGTTGTTTATTTGACGTAGTTATTGTTATTGACGTTGTTGTTGTTGTTGTTTATTTGACGTTTTTGTTGTTGTTGATGTTGTTGTTGTTGTTTTTTATTTGACTTTGTTGTTGTTGTTGTTTATTTGACATTGTTGTTGTTGTTATTGTTGTTGTCATTGTTTATTTGACGTTGTTGTTGTTGTTGTTTATTTGACGTTGTTGTTGTTTTTAATTTGACGTTTTTGTTGTTGTTGTTGTTATTGTTATTGTTGTTGTTTATTTGACGTTGTTGTTGTTGTTTATTTGACGTTGTTGTTGTTTATTTGACGTTGTAGTTGTTGTTGACATTGTTGTTGTTGTTGTTGACGTTGTTGTTGTTGTTTATTTGATGTTGTTTTAGTTGTTGTTGTTTATTTGACGTTGTTGTTGTTGTTTATTTCATGTTGTTTTAGTTGTTCTTGTTTATTTGACGTTGTTGTTGTTGTTTATTTGACGTTGTTGTTTTTTATTTGACGTTTTTGTTGTTATTGTTGTTGTTGTTGTTTATTTGACGTTGTTGTTGTTGTTTATTTGACGTTGTTGTTGTTTATTTGACATTGTTGTTGTTGTTGTTGACGTTGTTGTTGTTGTTGTTTATTTGACGTTGTTGTTATTGTTTATTTGACATTGTTATTGTTGTTGTTGTTGTTGACGTTGTTGTTGTTGTTGTTTATTTGACGTTGTTGTTGTTGTTGTTGTTGTTTATTTGATGTTGTTTTAGTTGTTGTTGTTTATTTGACGTTGTTGTTGTTGTTGTTTATATGATGTTGTTTTAGTTGTTGTTGTTTATTTGACGTTGTTGTTGTTTTTTATTTGACGTTGTTGTTGTTGTTGTTGTTGTTTATTTGACGTTGTTGTTGTTGTTTATTTGACGTAGTTGTTGTTATTGACGTTGTTGTTGTTGTTTATTTGACGTTTTTGTTATTGTTGATGTTGTTGTTGTTGTTTATTTGGCGTTGTTGTTGTTGTTGTTTATTTGACGTTGTTGTTGTTGTTATTGTTGTTGTTGTTGTTTATTTGACGTTGTTGTTGTTGTTTATTTGATGTTGTTGTTGTTGTTGTTTATTTGACGTTGTTGTTGTTGTTGTTTATTTGACGTTGTTGTTGTTATTTATTTGACGTTGTTGTTGTTGTTATTGTTTATTTGACGTTGTTATTGTTGTTTATTTGACGTTGTTAATGTTGTTGACGTTGTTGTTGTTATTGTTATTGTTGTTGACGTTGTTGATGTTGTTTTAGTTGTTGTTGTTTATTTGACGTTGTTGTTGTTGTTGTTATTGTTGTTGTTTATTTGATGTTGTTTTAGATGTTGTTGTTTATTTGACGTTGTTGTTGTTTTTTATTTGACGTTGTTGTTGTTGACATTGTTGTTGTTGTTGTTTATTTGACGTTGTTGTTGTTGTTTATTTAACGTAGTTATTGTTATTGACGTTGTTGTTGTTGTTGTTTATTTGACGTTTTTGTTGTTGTTGATGTTGTTGTTGTTGTTTTTTATTTGACGTTGTTGTTGTTGTTTATTTGACATTGTTGTTGTTGTTATTGTTGTTGTTGTTGTTTATTTGACGTTGTTGTTGTTGTTGTTGTTGTTTATTTGACGTTGTTGTTGTTGTTGTTTATTTGACGTTGTTGTTGTTGTTGTTGTTGTTTATTTGACATTGTTGTTGTTATTTATTGGACGTTGTTGTTGTTATTGTTTATTTGACGTTGTTGTTGTTGTTTATTTGACGTTGTTGTTGTTGTTGTTTATTTGATGTTGTTTTAGTTGTTGTTGTTGTTGTTTATTTCATGTTGTTTTAGTTGTTGTTGTTTATTTGACGTTGTTGTTGTTTTTTATTTGACATTGTTGTTGTTGACATTGTTGTTGTTGTTGTTTATTTGACGTTGTTGTTGTTGTTTATTTGACGTAGTTGTTGTTATTGACGTTGTTGTTGTTATTTATTTGACGTTTTTGTTGTTGTTGATGTTGTTGTTGTTGTTGTTTATTTGACGTTGTTGTTGTTGTTGTTGTTTATTTGATATTGTTTTAGTTGTTGTTGTTTATTTAACGTTGTTGTTGTTGTTGTTGTTTATTTCATGTTGTTTTAGTTGTTGTTGTTTATTTGACGTTGTTGTTGTTGTTTATTTGACGTTGTTGTTGTTTTTAATTTGACGTTTTTGTTGTTGTTGTTGTTATTGTTATGGTTGTTGTTTATTTGACGTTGTTGTTGTTGTTGTTTATTTGACGTTGTTGTTGTTGTTTATTTGACGTTGTAGTTGTTGTTGACATTGTTGTTGTTGTTGTTGACATTGTTGTTGTTGTTGTTGTTTATTTGATGTTGTTTTAGTTGTTGTTGTTTATTTGACGTTGTTGTTGTTGTTTATTTCATGTTGTTTTAGTTGTTGTTGTTTATTTGACGTTGTTGTTGTTGTTTATTTGACGTTGTTGTTGTTTTTTATTTGACGTTTTTGTTGTTATTGTTGTTATGGTTGTTGTTGTTGTTGTTTATTTGACGTTGTTGTTGTTGTTTATTTGACGTTGTTGTTGTTTATTTGACATTGTTGTTGTTGTTGTTGACGTTGTTGTTGTTGTTTATTTGACGTTGTTGTTATTGTTTATTTGACATTGTTATTGTTGTTCTTGTTGTTGTTGACGTTGTTGTTGTTCTTGTTTATTTGACGTTGTTGTTGTTGTTGTTGTTTATTTGATGTTGTTTTAGTTGTTGTTGTTTATTTGACGTTGTTGTTTTTGTTTATATGATGTTGTTTTAGTTGTTGTTGTTTATTTGACGTTGTTGTTGTTTTTTATTTGACGTTGTTGTTGTTGTTGTTATTTATTTGACGTTGTTGTTGTTGTTTATTTGACGTAGTTGTTGTTATTGACGTTGTTATTGTTGTTTATTTGACGTTTTTGTTATTGTTGATGTTGTTGTTGTTGTTTTTTATTTGGCGTTGTTGTTGTTGTTGTTTATTTGATGTTGTTGTTGTTGTTTATTTGACGTTGTTGTTGTTGTTGTTGTTGTTTATTTGACGTTGTTGTTATTTATTTGACGTTGTTGTTGTTGTTGTTATTGTTTATTTGACGTTGTTGTTGTTGTTGTTTATTTGACGTTGTTAATGTTGTTGACGTTGTTGTTGTTATTGTTATTGTTGTTGACGTTGTTGATGTTGTTTTAGTTGTTGTTGTTTATTTGACGTTGTTGTTGTTGTTGTTGTTGTTATTGTTGTTAGTTATTTGATGCTGTTTTAGATGTTGTTGTTTATTTGACGTTGTTGTTGTTTTTTATTTGACGTTGTTGTTGTTGACATTGTTGTTGTTGTTGTTTATTTGACGTTGTTGTTGTTGTTTATTTGTCGTAGTTATTGTTATTGACGTTGTTGTTGTTGTTGTTATTTATTTGACGTTTTTGTTGTTGTTGTTGTTTTTTTTATTTGACATTGTTGTTGTTATTTGACGTTGTTGTTGTTGTATTTGTTGTTGTTGTTGTTGTTTATTTAACGTTGTTGTTGTTGTTTATTTGACGTTGTTGTTGTTGTTTATTTGATGTTGTTTTAGTTGTTGTTGTTGTTTATTTGACGTTGTTGTTGTTGTTGTTGTTTATTTCATGTTGTTTTAGTTGTTGTTGTTTATTTGACGTTGTTGTTGTTTTTTATTTGACATTGTTGTTGTTGACATTGTTGTTGTTGTTATTTATTTGACGTTGTTGTTGTTGTTTATTTGACGTAGTTGTTGTTATTGACGTAGTTGTTGTTATTGACGTTGTTGTTGTTATTTATTTGACGTTTTTGTTGTTGTTGATGTTGTTGTTGTTGTTGTTTATTTGACGTTGTTGTTGTTGTTGTTGTTTATTTGATGTTGTTTTAGTTGTTGTTGTTTATTTAACGTTGTTGTTGTTGTTTATTTCATGTTGTTTTAGTTGTTGTTGTTTATTTGACGTTGTTGTTGTTGTTTATTTGACGTTGTTGTTGTTTTTAATTTGACGTTTTTGTTGTTGTTGTTGTTATTGTTATTGTTGTTGATTATTTGACGTTGTTGTTGTTGTTTATTTGACGTTGTTGTTGTTGTTTATTTGACGTTGTAGTTGTTGTTGACATTGTTGTTGTTGTTGTTGACGTTGTTGTTGTTGTTTATTTGATGTTGTTTTAGTTGTTGTTGTTTATTTGACGTTGTTGTTGTTGTTTATTTCATGTTGTTTTAGTTGTTCTTGTTTATTTGACGTTGTTGTTGTTGTTTATTTGACGTTGTTGTTTTTTATTTGACGTTTTTGTTGTTATTGTTGTTGTTGTTATTTATTTGACGTTGTTGTTGTTGTTTATTTGACGTTGTTGTTGTTTATTTGACATTGTTGTTGTTGTTGACGTTGTTGTTGTTGTTGTTTATTTGACGTTGTTGTTATTGTTTATTTGACATTGTTATTGTTGTTGTTGTTGTTGACGTTGTTGTTGTTGTTGTTTATTTGACGTTATTGTTGTTGTTGTTTATTTGATGTTGTTTTAGTTGTTGTTGTTTATTTGACGTTGTTGTTGTTGTTTATATGATGTTGTTTTAGTTGTTGTTGTTTATTTGACGTTGTTGTTGTTTTTTATTTGACGTTGTTGTTGTTGTTGTTGTTTATTTGACGTTGTTGTTGTTGTTTATTTGACGTAGTTGTTGTTATTGACGTTGTTGTTGTTGTTGTTTATTTGACGTTGTTGTTGTTGTTGTTTATTTGACGTTGTTGTTGTTGTTGTTTATTTGACGTTGTTGTTGTTATTTATTTGACGTTGTTGTTGTTATTGTTTATTTAACGTTGTTGTTGTTGTTGACGTTGTTGTTGTTGTTGTTGTTGTTTATTTGACGTTGTTGTTGTTGTTGTTTATTTGACGTAGTTGTTCTTATTGACGTTGTTGTTGTTGTTTATTTGACGTTTTTGTTATTGTTGATGTTGTTGTTGTTGTTTTTTATTTGGCGTTGTTGTTGTTGTTGTTGTTTTTTATTTGGCGTTGTTGTTGTTGTTGTTGTTTATATGACGTTGTTGTTGTTGTTATTGTTGTTGTTGTTGTTGTTTATTTGACGTTGTTGTTGTTGTTTATTTGACGTTGTTGTTGTTGTTGTTTATTTGACGTTGTTGTTGTTATTTATTTGACATTGTTGTTGTTGTTATTGTTGTTGTTGTTGTTGTTTATTTGACATTGTTGTTGTTGTTGTTGTTGTTGTTTATTTGACGTTGTTGTTGTTGTTGTTTATTTGACGTTGTTGTTGTTATTTATTTGACGTTGTTGTTGTTGTTATTGTTTATTTGACGTTGTTATTGTTGTCGTTGTTTATTTGACATTGTTGTGTTGTTGTTGACATTGTTGTTGTTGTTGTTGTTGTTGTTTATTTGACGTTGTTGTTGTTGTTGTTTATTTGATGTTGTTTTAGTTGTTGTTGTTTATTTGACGTTGTTGTTGTTTTTTATTTGACGTTATTGTTGTTGACATTGTTGTTGTTGTTGTTGTTTATTTGACGTTGTTTTATTGTTGTTGTTTATTTGACGTAGTTGTTGTTATTGACATTGTTGTTGTTGTTGTTGTTTATTTGACGTTTTTGTTGTTGTTGTTGTTTTTTTTTTATTTGACATTGTTGTTGTTATTTGACGTTGTTGTTGTTGTATTTGTTGTTGTTGTTGTTGTTGTTTATTTAACGTTGTTGTTGTTGTTTATTTGACGTTGTTGTTGTTGTTTATTTGATGTTGTTTTAGTTGTTGTTGTTGTTTATTTGACGTTGTTGTTGTTGTTGTTGTTTATTTCATGTTGTTTTAGTTGTTGTTGTTTATTTGACGTTGTTGTTGTTTTTTATTTGACATTGTTGTTATTGACATTGTTGTTGTTGTTATTTATTTGACGTTGTTGTTGTTGTTTATTTGACGTAGTTGTTGTTATTGACGTAGTTGTTGTTATTGACATTGTTGTTGTTATTTATTTGACGTTTTTGTTGTTGTTGATGTTGTTGTTGTTGTTGTTTATTTGACGTTGCTGTTGTTGTTGTTGTTTATTTGATGTTGTTTTAGTTGTTGTTGTTTATTTGACGTTGTTGTTGTTGTTTATTTCATGTTGTTTTAGTTGTTGTTGTTTATTTGACGTTGTTGTTGTTGTTTATTTGACGTTGTTGTTGTTTTTTATTTGACGTTTTTGTTGTTATTGTTGTTATGGTTGTTGTTGTTGTTGTTTATTTGACGTTGTTGTTGTTGTTTATTTGACGTTGTTGTTGTTTATTTGACATTGTTGTTGTTGTTGTTGACGTTGTTGTTGTTGTTTATTTGACGTTGTTGTTATTGTTTATTTGACATTGTTATTGTTGTTGTTGTTGTTGACGTTGTTGTTGTTGTTGTTGTTGTTTATTTGACGTTGTTGTTGTTGTTGTTGTTTATTTGATGTTGTTTTAGTTGTTGTTGTTTATTTGACGTTGTTGTTGTTGTTTATATGATGTTGTTTTAGTTGTTGTTGTTTATTTGACGCTGTTGTTGTTTTTTATTTGACGTTGTTGTTGTTGTTGTTGTTTATTTGACGTTGTTGTTGTTTATATGACGTAGTTGTTGTTATTGACGTTGTTGTTGTTGTTTATTTGACGTTTTTGTTATTGTTGATGTTGTTGTTGTTGTTTTTTATTTGGCGTTGTTGTTGTTGTTGTTTATTTGACGTTGTTGTTGTTGTTATTGTTGTTGTTGTTGTTGTTTATTTGACGTTGTTGTTGTTGTTTATTTGATGTTGTTGTTGTTGTTTATTTGACGTTGTTGTTGTTGTTGTTGTTGTTTATTTGACGTTGTTGTTATTTATTTGACGTTGTTGTTGTTGTTGTTATTGTTTATTTGATGTTGTTGTTGTTGTTGTTTATTTGACGTTGTTAATGTTGTTGACGTTGTTGTTGTTATTGTTATTGTTGTTGACGTTGTTGATGTTGTTTTAGTTGCTGTTGTTTATTTGACGTTGTTGTTGTTGTTGTTATTGTTGTTGTTTATTTGATGCTGTTTTAGATGTTGTTGTTTATTTGACGTTGTTGTTGTTTTTTATTTGACGTTGTTGTTGTTGACATTGTTGTTGTTCTTGTTTATTTGACGTTGTTGTTGTTGTTTATTTGACGTAGTTATTGTTATTGACGTTGTTGTTGTTGTTTATTTGACGTTTTTGTTGTTGTTGATGTTGTTGTTGTTGTTGTTTTTTATTTGACGTTGTTGTTGTTGTTTATTTGACATTGTTGTTGTTGTTATTGTTGTTGTTGTTGTTGTTTATTTGACGTTGTTGTTGTTGTTGTTTATTTGACGTTGTTGTTGTTGTTGTTTATTTGACGTTGTTGTTGTTGTTGTTTATTTGACGTTGTTGTTGTTATTTATTTGACGTTGTTGTTGTTATTGTTTATTTGACGTTGTTGTTGTTGTTGACGTTGTTGTTGTTGTTGTTGTTTATTTGACGTTGTTGTTGTTGTTGTTGTTGTTTATTTGACGTTGTTGTTTTTATTGACGTTGTTGTTGTTGTTTATTTGACGTTTTTGTTATTGTTGATGTTGTTGTTGTTGTTTTTTATTTGGCGTTGTTGTTGTTGTTGTTGTTGTTGTTTATATGACGTTGTTGTTGTTATTGTTGTTGTTGTTGTTGTTGTTTATTTGACGTTGTTGTTGTTGTTTATTTGACGTTGTTGTTGTTGTTTATTTGACGTTGTTGTTGTTATTTATTTGACGTTGTTGTTGTTGTTATTGTTTATTTGACGTTGTTGTTGTTGTTGTTTATTTGACATTGTTAATGTTGTTGACGTTGTTGTTGTTGTTTTTGTTATTTATTTGACGTTGTTGTTGTTGTTGTTGTTTTTCTTGTTGTTATTGTTGTTGTTTTTCTTGTTGTTATTGTTGTTTATTTGATGTTGTTTTAGTTGTTGTTGTTTATTTGACGTTGTTGTTGCTGTTGTTATTGTTGTTGTTTATTTGATGCTATTTTAGTTGTTGTTGTTTATTTGACGTTGTTGTTGTTTTTTATTTGACGTTGTTGTTTTTGACATTGTTGTTGTTGTTGTTGTTTATTTGACGTTGTTGTTGTTGTTTATTTGACGTAGTTATTGTTATTGACGTTGTTGTTGTTGTTTATTTAACGTTTTTGTTGTTGTTGATGTTGTTGTTGTTGTTTTTTATTTGACTTTGTTGTTGTTGTTATTTATTTGACATTGTTGTTATTGTTATTGTTGTTGTTATTGTTTATTTGACGGTTTTGTTGTTGTTGTTTATTTGACGTTGTTAATGTTATTAACGTTGTTGTTGTTGTTGTTTATTTGACGTTTTTGTTATTGTTGTTTATGTTGATGTTGTTGTTATTTATTTGATGTTATTGTTGTTGTTGTTTATTTGACGTTGTTGTTGTTGTTATTGTTGTTGTTGTTGTTTATTTGACATTGTTGTTGTTGTTGTTGTTGTTTATTTGACGTTGTTGTTGTTGTTGTTTATTTGACGTTGTTGTTGTTTTTTATTTGACGTTATTGTTGTTGACATTGTTGTTGTTGTTGTTGTTTCTTTGACGTTGTTTTATTGTTGTTGTTTATTTGACGTAGTTATTGTTATTGACATTGTTGTTGTTGTTGTTGTTTATTTGACGTTTTTGTTGTTGTTGTTGTTTTTTTTTATTTGACATTGTTGTTGTTATTTGACGTTGTTGTTGTTGTATTTGTTGTTGTTGTTGTTGTTTATTTAACGTTGTTGTTGTTGTTTATTTGACGTTGTTGTTGTTGTTTATTTGATGTTGTTTTAGTTGTTGTTGTTGTTTATTTGACGTTGTCGTTGTTGTTTATTTCATGTTGTTTTAGTTGTTGTTGTTTATTTGACATTGTTGTTGTTTTTTATTTGACATTGTTGTTGTTGACATTGTTGTTGTTGTTGTTGTTTATTTGACGTTGTTGTTGTTGTTTATTTGACGTAGTTGTTGTTATTGACATTGTTGTTGTTATTTATTTGACGTTTTTGTTGTTGTTGATGTTGTTGTTGTTGTTGTTGTTTATTTGACGTTGTTGTTGTTGTTGTTTATTTGATGTTGTTTTAGTTGTTGTTGTTTATTTAACGTTGTTGTTGTTGTTGTTTATTTCATGTTGTTTTAGTTGTTGTTGTTTATTTGACGTTGTTGTTGTTGTTTATTTGACGTTGTTGTTGTTTTTAATTTGACGTTTTTGTTGTTGTTGTTGTTATTGTTATTGTTGTTATTTATTTGACGTTGTTGTTGTTGTTGTTTATTTGAAGTTTTTTGTTGTTGTTTATTTGACGTTGTAGTTGTTGTTGACATTGTTGTTGTTGTTGTTGACGTTGTTGTTGTTGTTTATTTGATGTTGTTTTAGTTGTTGTTGTTTATTTGACGTTGTTGTTGTTGTTTATTTCATGTTGTTTTAGTTGTTGTTGTTTATTTGACGTTGTTGTTGTTGTTTATTTGACGTTGTTGTTGTTTTTTATTTGACGTTTTTGTTGTTATTGTTGTTATGGTTGTTGTTGTTGTTGTTTATTTGACGTTGTTGTTGTTGTTTATTTGATGTTGTTGTTGTTTATTTGACATTGTTGTTGTTGTTGTTGACGTTGTTGTTGTTGTTTATTTGACGTTGTTGTTATTGTTTATTTGACATTGTTATTGTTGTTGTTGTTGTTGACGTTGTTGTTGTTGTTGTTGTTGTTTATTTGACGTTGTTGTTGTTGTTGTTTATTTGATGTTGTTTTAGTTGTTGTTGTTTATTTGACGTTGTTGTTGTTGTTTATATGATGTTGTTTTAGTTGTTGTTGTTTATTTGACGTTGTTGTTGTTTTTTATTTGACGTTGTTGTTGTTGTTTATTTGACGTTGTTGTTGTTGTTTATTTGACGTAGTTGTTGTTATTGACGTTGTTGTTGTTGTTTATTTGACGTTTTTGTTATTGTTGATGTTGTTGTTGTTGTTTTTTATTTGGCGTTGTTGTTGTTTATTTGACGTTGTTGTTGTTGTTATTGTTGTTGTTGTTGTTTATTTGACGTTGTTGTTGTTGTTTATTTGATGTTGTTGTTGTTGTTTATTTGACGTTGTTGTTGTTGTTGTTTATTTGACGTTGTTGTTATTTATTTGACGTTGTTGTTGTTGTTGTTATTGTTTATTTGACGTTGTTGTTGTTGTTGTTTATTTGACGTTGTTAATGTTGTTGACGTTGTTGTTGTTATTGTTATTGTTGTTGACGTTGTTGATGTTGTTTTAGTTGTTGTTGTTTATTTGACGTTGTTGTTGTTGTTGTTGTTATTGTTGTTGTTTATTTGATGCTGTTTTAGATGTTGTTGTTTATTTGACGTTGTTGTTGTTTTTTATTTGACGTTGTTGTTGTTGACATTGTTGTTGTTGTTGTTTATTTGACGTTGTTGTTGTTGTTTATTTGACGTAGTTATTGTTATTGACGTTGTTGTTGTTGTTTATTTGACGTTTTTGTTGTTGTTGATGTTGTTGTTGTTGTTGTTTTTTATTTGACGTTGTTGTTGTTGTTTATTGGACATTGTTGTTGTTGTTATTGTTGTTGTTGTTGTTGTTTATTTGACGTTGTTGTTGTTGTTGTTGTTGTTGTTTATTTGACGTTGTTGTTGTTGTTGTTTATTTGACGTTGTTGTTGTTGTTGTTTATTTGACGTTGTTGTTGTTATTTATTTGACGTTGTTGTTGTTATTGTTTATTTGACGTTGTTGTTGTTGTTGTTGACGTTGTTGTTGTTGTTGTTGTTTATTTGACGTTGTTGTTGTTGTTGTTTATTTGACGTAGTTGTTCTTATTGACGTTGTTGTTGTTGTTTATTTGACGTTTTTGTTATTGTTGATGTTGTTGTTGTTGTTTTTTATTTGGCGTTCTTGTTGTTTATATGATGTTGTTGTTGTTATTGTTGTTGTTGTTGTTTATTTGACGTTGTTGTTGTTGTTTATTTGACGTTGTTGTTGTTGTTGTTTATTTGACGTTGTTGTTGTTATTTATTTGACGTTGTTGTTGTTGTTATTATTTATTTGACGTTGTTGTTGTTGTTGTTTATTTGACATTGTTAATGTTGTTGACGTTGTTGTTGTTGTTTTTGTTATTTATTTGACGTTGTTGTTGTTGTTGTTGTTTTTCTTGTTGTTATTGTTGTTTATTTGATGTTGTTTTAGTTGTTGTTGTTTATTTGACGTTGTTGTTGTTGTTGTTATTGTTGTTGTTTATTTGATGTTATTTTAGTTGTTGTTGTTTATTTGACGTTGTTGTTGTTTTTTATTTGACGTTGTTGTTTTTGACATTGTTGTTGTTGTTGTTGTTTATTTGACGTTGTTGTTGTTGTTTATTTGACGTAGTTATTGTTATTGACGTTGTTGTTGTTGTTGTTTATTTGACGTTTTTGTTGTTGTTGATGTTGTTGTTGTTGTTTTTTATTTGACTTTGTTGTTGTTGTTGTTTATTTGACATTGTTGTTGTTGTTATTGTTGTTGTCATTGTTTATTTGACGTTGTTGTTGTTGTTGTTTATTTGACGTTGTTAATGTTATTAACGTTGTTGTTGTTGTTGTTTATTTGACGTTTTTGTTATTGTTGTTTATGTTGATGTTGTTGTTATTTATTTGATGTTATTGTTGTTGTTGTTTATTTGACGTTGTTGTTGTTGTTATTGTTGTTGTTGTTGTTTATTTGACATTGTTGTTGTTGTTGTTGTTGTTGTTTATTTGACGTTGTTGTTGTTGTTGTTTATTTGACGTTGTTGTTGTTTTTTATTTGACGTTATTGTTGTTGACATTGTTGTTGTTGTTGTTGTTTATTTGACGTTGTTTTATTGTTGTTATTTATTTGACGTAGTTGTTGTTATTGACATTGTTGTTGTTGTTGTTGTTTATTTGACGTTTTTGTTGTTGTTGTTGTTTTTTTTATTTGACATTGTTGTTGTTATTTGACGTTGTTGTTGTTGTATTTGTTGTTGTTGTTGTTGTTTATTTAACGTTGTTGTTGTTGTTTATTTGACGTTGTTGTTGTTGTTTATTTGATGTTGTTTTAGTTGTTGTTGTTGTTTATTTGACGTTGTTTTTGTTGTTTATTTCATGTTGTTTTAGTTGTTGTTGTTTATTTGACATTGTTGTTGTTTTTTATTTGACATTGTTGTTGTTGACATTGTTGTTGTTGTTGTTTATTTGACGTTGTTGTTGTTGTTTATTTGACGTAGTTGTTGTTATTGACGTTGTTGTTGTTATTTATTTGACGTTTTTGTTGTTGTTGATGTTGTTGTTGTTGTTTATTTGACGTTGTTGTTTATTTGATGTTGTTTTAGTTGTTGTTGTTTATTTAACGTTGTTGTTGTTGTTGTTTATTTCATGTTGTTTTAGTTGTTGTTGTTTATTTGACGTTGTTGTTGTTGTTTATTTGACGTTGTTGTTGTTTTTAATTTGACGTTTTTGTTGTTGTTGTTGTTATTGTTATTGTTGTTGTTTATTTGACGTTGTTGTTGTTGTTGTTTATTTGACGTTGTTGTTGTTGTTTATTTGACGTTGTAGTTGTTGTTGACATTGTTGTTGTTGTTGTTGACGTTGTTGTTGTTGTTTATTTGATGTTGTTTTAGTTGTTGTTGTTTATTTGACGTTGTTGTTGTTGTTTATTTAATGTTGTTTTAGTTGTTGTTGTTTATTTGACGTTGTTGTTGTTGTTTATTTGACGTTGTTGTTGTTTTTTATTTGACGTTTTTGTTGTTATTGTTGTTATGGTTGTTGTTGTTGTTGTTTATTTGACGTTGTTGTTGTTGTTTATTTGACGTTGTTGTTGTTGTTGTTTATTTGACGTTGTTGTTGTTGTTTATTTGACGTTGTTGTTGTTTATTTGACATTGTTGTTGTTGTTGTTGACGTTGTTGTTGTTGTTTATTTGACGTTGTTGTTATTGTTTATTTGACATTGTTATTGATGTTGTTGTTGTTGACGTTGTTGTTGTTGTTGTTGTTTATTTGACGTTGTTGTTGTTGTTGTTGTTGTTTATTTGATGTTGTTTTAGTTGTTGTTGTTGTTTATATGATGTTGTTTTAGTTGTTGTTGTTTATTTGACGTTGTTGTTGTTTTTTATTTGACGTTGTTGTTGTTGTTGTTTATTTGACGTTGTTGTTGTTGTTTATTTGACGTTTTTGTTATTGTTGATGTTGTTGTTGTTGTTTTTTATTTGGCGTTGTTGTTGTTGTTGTTGTTGTTGTTTATTTGACGTTGTTGTTGTTGTTATTGTTGTTGTTGTTGTTTATTTGACGTTGTTGTTGTTGTTTATTTGATGTTGTTGTTGTTGTTTATTTGACGTTGTTGTTGTTGTTGTTGTTGTTTATTTGACGTTGTTGTTATTTATTTGACGTTGTTGTTGTTGTTGTTATTGTTTATTTGACGTTGTTGTTGTTGTTGTTTATTTGACGTTGTTAATGTTGTTGACGATGTTGTTGTTATTGTTATTGTTGTTGACGTTGTTGATGTTGTTTTAGTTGTTGTTGTTTATTTGACGTTGTTGTTGTTTTTGTTATTGTTGTTGTTTATTTGATGCTGTTTTAGATGTTGTTGTTTATTTGACGTTGTTGTTGTTTTTTATTTGATGTTGTTGTTGTTGACATTGTTGTTGTTGTTGTTTATTTGACGTTGTTGTTGTTGTTTATTTGACGTAGTTATTGTTATTGACGTTGTTGTTGTTGTTTATTTGATGTTTTTGTTGTTGTTGATGTTGTTGTTGTTGTTGTTGTTTTTTATTTGACGTTGTTGTTGTTGTTTATTTGACATTGTTGTTGTTGTTATTGTTGTTGTTGTTGTTTATTTGACGTTGTTGTTGTTGTTGTTGTTGTTGTTTATTTGACGTTGTTGTTGTTGTTGTTGTTTATTTGACGTTGTTGTTGTTGTTGTTGTTTACTTGACGTTGTTGTTGTTGTTGTTGTTTATTTGACGTTGTTGTTGTTATTTATTTGACGTTGTTGTTGTTATTGTTTATTTGACGTTGTTGTTGTTGTTGTTGACGTTGTTGTTGTTGTTGTTTATTTGACGTTGTTGTTGTTGTTGTTGTTTATTTGACGTAGTTGTTCTTATTGACGTTGTCGTTGTTGTTTATTTGACGTTTTTGTTATTGTTGATGTTGTTGTTGTTGTTTTTTATTTGGCGTTGTTGTTGTTGTTTATTTGACGTTGTTGTTGTTGTTTATTTGATGTTGTTGTTGTTGTTGTTTATTTGACGTTGTTGTTGTTATTTATTTGACGTTGTTGTTGTTGTTATTGTTTATTTGACGTTGTTGTTGTTGTTGTTTATTTGACATTGTTAATGTTGTTGACGTTGTTGTTGTTGTTTTTGTTATTTATTTGACGTTGTTGTTGTTGTTATTGTTTATTTGACGTTGTTGTTGTTGTTGTTGTTTATTTGACATTGTTAATGTTGTTGACGTTGTTGTTGTTGTTTTTGTTATTTATTTGACGTTGTTGTTGTTGTTGTTGTTTTTCTTGTTGTTATTGTTGTTTATTTGATGTTGTTTTAGTTGTTGTTGTTTATTTGACGTTGTTGTTGTTGTTGTTATTGTTGTTGTTTATTTGATGCTGTTTTAGTTGTTGTTGTTTATTTGACGTTGTTGTTGTTTTTTATTTGACGTTGTTGTTTTTGACATTGTTGTTGTTGTTGTTTATTTGACGTTGTTGTTGTTGTTTATTTGACGTACTTATTGTTATTGACGTTGTTGTTGTTGTTGTTGTTTATTTGACGTTTTTGTTGTTGTTGATGTTGTTGTCGTTGTTTTTTATTTGCCTTTGTTGTTGTTGTTGTTTATTTGACATTGTTGTTGTTGTTATTGTTGTTGTTATTGTTTATTTGACGTTGTTGTTGTTGTTGTTTATTTGACGTTGTTAATGTTATTAACGTTATTGTTGTTGTTGTTTATTTGACGTTTTTGTTGTTGTTGTTTATGTTGATGTTGTTGTTATTTATTTGATGTTATTGTTGTTGTTGTTTATTTGACGTTGTTGTTGTTGTTGTTGTTTATTTGACATTGTTGTTGTTGTTGTTGTTGTTTATTTGACGTTGTTGTTGTTGTTGTGGTTTATTTGACGTTGTTGTTGTTATTTATTTGACGTTGTTGTTGTTGTTATTGTTTATTTGACGTTGTTATTGTTGTCGTTGTTTATTTGACATTGTTGTGTTGTTGATGACATTGTTGTTGTTGTTGTTTATTTGACGTTGTTGTTGTTGTTGTTGTTTATTTGATGTTGTTTTAGTTGTTGTTGTTTATTTGACGTTGTTGTTGTTTTTTATTTGACGTTATTGTTGTTGACATTGTTGTTGTTGTTGTTGTTTATTTGACGTTGTTTTATTATTGTTGTTTATTTGACGTAGTTGTTGTTATTGACATTGTTGTTGTTGTTGTTGTTGTTGTTTATTTGACGTTTTTGTTGTTGTTGTTGTTTTTTTTATTTGACATTGTTGTTGTTATTTGACGTTGTTGTTGTATTTGTTGTTGTTGTTGTTGTTTATTTAACGTTGTTGTTGTTGTTTATTTGACGTTGTTGTTGTTGTTTATTTGATGTTGTTTTAGTTGTTGTTGTTGTTTATTTGACGTTGTTGCTGTTGTTGTTTATTTCATGTTGTTTTAGTTGTTGTTGTTTATTTGACGTTGTTGTTGTTTTTTATTTGACATTGTTGTTGTTGACATTGTTGTTATTGTTGTTTATTTGACGTTGTTGTTGTTGTTTATTTGACGTAGTTGTTGTTATTGACGTTGTTGTTGTTATTTATTTGACGTTTTTGTTGTTGTTGATGTTGTTGTTGTTGTTGTTGTTTATTTGACGTTGTTGTTGTTGTTGTTTATTTGATGTTGTTTTAGTTGTTGTTGTTTATTTAACGTTGTTGTTGTTGTTGTTTATTTCATGTTGTTTTAGTTGTTGTTGTTTATTTGACGTTGTTGTTGTTGTTTATTTGACGTTGTTGTTGTTTTTAATTTGACATTTTTGTTGTTGTTATTGTTATTGTTATTGTTGTTGTTTATTTGACGTTGTTGTTGTATTTGTTTATTTGACGTTGTTGTTGTTGTTTATTTGATGTTGTAGTTGTTGTTGACATTGTTGTTGTTGTTGTTGACGTTGTTGTTGTTGTTTATTTGATGTTGTTTTAGTTGTTGTTGTTTATTTGACGTTGTTGTTGTTGTTTATTTCATGTTGTTTTAGTTGTTGTTGTTTATTTGACGTTGTTGTTGTTGTTTATTTGACGTTGTTGTTGTTTTTTATTTGACGTTTTTGTTGTTATTGTTGTTATGGTTGTTGTTGTTGTTTATTTGACGTTGTTGTTGTTGTTTATTTGACGTTGTTGTTGTTTATTTGACGTTGTTGTTGTTGTTGTTATTAACGTTGTTGTTGTTGTTGTTTATTTGACGTTGTTGTTGTTGTTTATTTGACGTTGTTGTTGTTGTTTATTTGACGTAGTTGTTGTTATTGACGTTGTTGTTGTTATTTATTTGACGTTTTTGTTGTTGTTGATGTTGTTGTTGTTGTTGTTGTTTATTTGACGTTGTTGTTGTTGTTGTTGTTTATTTGATGTTGTTTTAGTTGTTGTTGTTTATTTGACGTTGTTGTTGTTGTTTATATGATGTTGTTTTAGTTGTTGTTGTTTATTTGACGCTGTTGTTGTTTTTTATTTGACGTTGTTGTTGTTGTTGTTGTTTATTTGACGTTGTTGTTGTTTATATGACGTAGTTGTTGTTATTGACGTTGTTGTTGTTGTTTATTTGACGTTTTTGTTATTGTTGATGTTGTTGTTGTTGTTTATTTGACGTAGTTGTTGTTGTTGTTGTTGTTTATTTGACGTTGTTGTTGTTGTTGTTTATTTGACGTTGTTGTTGTTGTTGTTGTTGTTTATTTGACATTGTTGTTGTTATTTATTGGACGTTGTTGTTGTTATTGTTTATTTGACGTTGTTGTTGTTGTTTATTTGACGTTGTTGTTGTTGTTGTTTATTTGATGTTGTTTTAGTTGTTGTTGTTGTTGTTTATTTCATGTTGTTTTAGTTGTTGTTGTTTATTTGACGTTGTTGTTGTTTTTTATTTGACATTGTTGTTGTTGACATTGTTGTTGTTGTTGTTTATTTGACGTTGTTGTTGTTGTTTATTTGACGTAGTTGTTGTTATTGACGTTGTTGTTGTTATTTATTTGACGTTTTTGTTGTTGTTGATGTTGTTGTTGTTGTTGTTTATTTGACGTTGTTGTTGTTGTTGTTGTTTATTTGATATTGTTTTAGTTGTTGTTGTTTATTTAACGTTGTTGTTGTTGTTGTTGTTTATTTCATGTTGTTTTAGTTGTTGTTGTTTATTTGACGTTGTTGTTGTTGTTTATTTGACGTTGTTGTTGTTTTTAATTTGACGTTTTTGTTGTTGTTGTTGTTATTGTTATGGTTGTTGTTTATTTGACGTTGTTGTTGTTGTTGTTTATTTGACGTTGTTGTTGTTGTTTATTTGACGTTGTAGTTGTTGTTGACATTGTTGTTGTTGTTGTTGACATTGTTGTTGTTGTTGTTGTTTATTTGATGTTGTTTTAGTTGTTGTTGTTTATTTGACGTTGTTGTTGTTGTTTATTTCATGTTGTTTTAGTTGTTGTTGTTTATTTGACGTTGTTGTTGTTGTTTATTTGACGTTGTTGTTGTTTTTTATTTGACGTTTTTGTTGTTATTGTTGTTATGGTTGTTGTTGTTGTTGTTTATTTGACGTTGTTGTTGTTGTTTATTTGACGTTGTTGTTGTTTATTTGACATTGTTGTTGTTGTTGTTGACGTTGTTGTTGTTGTTTATTTGACGTTGTTGTTATTGTTTATTTGACATTGTTATTGTTGTTCTTGTTGTTGTTGACGTTGTTGTTGTTCTTGTTTATTTGACGTTGTTGTTGTTGTTGTTGTTTATTTGATGTTGTTTTAGTTGTTGTTGTTTATTTGACGTTGTTGTTTTTGTTTATATGATGTTGTTTTAGTTGTTGTTGTTTATTTGACGTTGTTGTTGTTTTTTATTTGACGTTGTTGTTGTTGTTGTTATTTATTTGACGTTGTTGTTGTTGTTTATTTGACGTAGTTGTTGTTATTGACGTTGTTATTGTTGTTTATTTGACGTTTTTGTTATTGTTGATGTTGTTGTTGTTGTTTTTTATTTGGCGTTGTTGTTGTTGTTGTTTATTTGATGTTGTTGTTGTTGTTTATTTGACGTTGTTGTTGTTGTTGTTGTTGTTTATTTGACGTTGTTGTTATTTATTTGACGTTGTTGTTGTTGTTGTTATTGTTTATTTGACGTTGTTGTTGTTGTTGTTTATTTGACGTTGTTAATGTTGTTGACGTTGTTGTTGTTATTGTTATTGTTGTTGACGTTGTTGATGTTGTTTTAGTTGTTGTTGTTTATTTGACGTTGTTGTTGTTGTTGTTGTTGTTATTGTTGTTAGTTATTTGATGCTGTTTTAGATGTTGTTGTTTATTTGACGTTGTTGTTGTTTTTTATTTGACGTTGTTGTTGTTGACATTGTTGTTGTTGTTGTTTATTTGACGTTGTTGTTGTTGTTTATTTGTCGTAGTTATTGTTATTGACGTTGTTGTTGTTGTTGTTATTTATTTGACGTTTTTGTTGTTGTTGTTGTTTTTTTTATTTGACATTGTTGTTGTTATTTGACGTTGTTGTTGTTGTATTTGTTGTTGTTGTTGTTGTTTATTTAACGTTGTTGTTGTTGTTTATTTGACGTTGTTGTTGTTGTTTATTTGATGTTGTTTTAGTTGTTGTTGTTGTTTATTTGACGTTGTTGTTGTTGTTGTTGTTTATTTCATGTTGTTTTAGTTGTTGTTGTTTATTTGACGTTGTTGTTGTTTTTTATTTGACATTGTTGTTGTTGACATTGTTGTTGTTGTTATTTATTTGACGTTGTTGTTGTTGTTTATTTGACGTAGTTGTTGTTATTGACGTAGTTGTTGTTATTGACGTTGTTGTTGTTATTTATTTGACGTTTTTGTTGTTGTTGATGTTGTTGTTGTTGTTGTTTATTTGACGTTGTTGTTGTTGTTGTTGTTTATTTGATGTTGTTTTAGTTGTTGTTGTTTATTTAACGTTGTTGTTGTTGTTTATTTCATGTTGTTTTAGTTGTTGTTGTTTATTTGACGTTGTTGTTGTTGTTTATTTGACGTTGTTGTTGTTTTTAATTTGACGTTTTTGTTGTTGTTGTTGTTATTGTTATTGTTGTTGATTATTTGACGTTGTTGTTGTTGTTTATTTGACGTTGTTGTTGTTGTTTATTTGACGTTGTAGTTGTTGTTTACATTGTTGTTGTTGTTGTTGACGTTGTTGTTGTTGTTTATTTGATGTTGTTTTAGTTGTTGTTGTTTATTTGACGTTGTTGTTGTTGTTTATTTCATGTTGTTTTAGTTGTTCTTGTTTATTTGACGTTGTTGTTGTTGTTTATTTGACG
>OX451740.1:453021096-453028596 GCA_948472305.1 Vicia faba
TTGTTTATTTGACGTTGTAGTTGTTGTTGACATTGTTGTTGTTGTTGTTGACGTTGTTGTTGTTGTTTATTTGATGTTGTTTTAGTTGTTGTTGTTTATTTGACGTTGTTGTTGTTGTTTATTTCATGTTGTTTTAGTTGTTGTTGTTTATTTGACGTTGTTGTTGTTGTTTATTTGACGTTGTTGTTGTTTTTTATTTGACGTTTTTGTTGTTATTGTTGTTATGGTTGTTGTTGTTGTTGTTTATTTGACGTTGTTGTTGTTGTTTATTTGATGTTGTTGTTGTTTATTTGACATTGTTGTTGTTGTTGTTGACGTTGTTGTTGTTGTTTATTTGACGTTGTTGTTATTGTTTATTTGACATTGTTATTGTTGTTGTTGTTGTTGACGTTGTTGTTGTTGTTGTTGTTGTTTATTTGACGTTGTTGTTGTTGTTGTTTATTTGATGTTGTTTTAGTTGTTGTTGTTTATTTGACGTTGTTGTTGTTGTTTATATGATGTTGTTTTAGTTGTTGTTGTTTATTTGACGTTGTTGTTGTTTTTTATTTGACGTTGTTGTTGTTGTTTATTTGACGTTGTTGTTGTTGTTTATTTGACGTAGTTGTTGTTATTGACGTTGTTGTTGTTGTTTATTTGACGTTTTTGTTATTGTTGATGTTGTTGTTGTTGTTTTTTATTTGGCGTTGTTGTTGTTTATTTGACGTTGTTGTTGTTGTTATTGTTGTTGTTGTTGTTTATTTGACGTTGTTGTTGTTGTTTATTTGATGTTGTTGTTGTTGTTTATTTGACGTTGTTGTTGTTGTTGTTTATTTGACGTTGTTGTTATTTATTTGACGTTGTTGTTGTTGTTGTTATTGTTTATTTGACGTTGTTGTTGTTGTTGTTTATTTGACGTTGTTAATGTTGTTGACGTTGTTGTTGTTATTGTTATTGTTGTTGACGTTGTTGATGTTGTTTTAGTTGTTGTTGTTTATTTGACGTTGTTGTTGTTGTTGTTGTTATTGTTGTTGTTTATTTGATGCTGTTTTAGATGTTGTTGTTTATTTGACGTTGTTGTTGTTTTTTATTTGACGTTGTTGTTGTTGACATTGTTGTTGTTGTTGTTTATTTGACGTTGTTGTTGTTGTTTATTTGACGTAGTTATTGTTATTGACGTTGTTGTTGTTGTTTATTTGACGTTTTTGTTGTTGTTGATGTTGTTGTTGTTGTTGTTTTTTATTTGACGTTGTTGTTGTTGTTTATTGGACATTGTTGTTGTTGTTATTGTTGTTGTTGTTGTTGTTTATTTGACGTTGTTGTTGTTGTTGTTGTTGTTGTTTATTTGACGTTGTTGTTGTTGTTGTTTATTTGACGTTGTTGTTGTTGTTGTTTATTTGACGTTGTTGTTGTTATTTATTTGACGTTGTTGTTGTTATTGTTTATTTGACGTTGTTGTTGTTGTTGTTGACGTTGTTGTTGTTGTTGTTGTTTATTTGACGTTGTTGTTGTTGTTGTTTATTTGACGTAGTTGTTCTTATTGACGTTGTTGTTGTTGTTTATTTGACGTTTTTGTTATTGTTGATGTTGTTGTTGTTGTTTTTTATTTGGCGTTCTTGTTGTTTATATGATGTTGTTGTTGTTATTGTTGTTGTTGTTGTTTATTTGACGTTGTTGTTGTTGTTTATTTGACGTTGTTGTTGTTGTTGTTTATTTGACGTTGTTGTTGTTATTTATTTGACGTTGTTGTTGTTGTTATTATTTATTTGACGTTGTTGTTGTTGTTGTTTATTTGACATTGTTAATGTTGTTGACGTTGTTGTTGTTGTTTTTGTTATTTATTTGACGTTGTTGTTGTTGTTGTTGTTTTTCTTGTTGTTATTGTTGTTTATTTGATGTTGTTTTAGTTGTTGTTGTTTATTTGACGTTGTTGTTGTTGTTGTTATTGTTGTTGTTTATTTGATGTTATTTTAGTTGTTGTTGTTTATTTGACGTTGTTGTTGTTTTTTATTTGACGTTGTTGTTTTTGACATTGTTGTTGTTGTTGTTGTTTATTTGACGTTGTTGTTGTTGTTTATTTGACGTAGTTATTGTTATTGACGTTGTTGTTGTTGTTGTTTATTTGACGTTTTTGTTGTTGTTGATGTTGTTGTTGTTGTTTTTTATTTGACTTTGTTGTTGTTGTTGTTTATTTGACATTGTTGTTGTTGTTATTGTTGTTGTCATTGTTTATTTGACGTTGTTGTTGTTGTTGTTTATTTGACGTTGTTAATGTTATTAACGTTGTTGTTGTTGTTGTTTATTTGACGTTTTTGTTATTGTTGTTTATGTTGATGTTGTTGTTATTTATTTGATGTTATTGTTGTTGTTGTTTATTTGACGTTGTTGTTGTTGTTATTGTTGTTGTTGTTGTTTATTTGACATTGTTGTTGTTGTTGTTGTTGTTGTTTATTTGACGTTGTTGTTGTTGTTGTTTATTTGACGTTGTTGTTGTTTTTTATTTGACGTTATTGTTGTTGACATTGTTGTTGTTGTTGTTGTTTATTTGACGTTGTTTTATTGTTGTTATTTATTTGACGTAGTTGTTGTTATTGACATTGTTGTTGTTGTTGTTGTTTATTTGACGTTTTTGTTGTTGTTGTTGTTTTTTTTATTTGACATTGTTGTTGTTATTTGACGTTGTTGTTGTTGTATTTGTTGTTGTTGTTGTTGTTTATTTAACGTTGTTGTTGTTGTTTATTTGACGTTGTTGTTGTTGTTTATTTGATGTTGTTTTAGTTGTTGTTGTTGTTTATTTGACGTTGTTTTTGTTGTTTATTTCATGTTGTTTTAGTTGTTGTTGTTTATTTGACATTGTTGTTGTTTTTTATTTGACATTGTTGTTGTTGACATTGTTGTTGTTGTTGTTTATTTGACGTTGTTGTTGTTGTTTATTTGACGTAGTTGTTGTTATTGACGTTGTTGTTGTTATTTATTTGACGTTTTTGTTGTTGTTGATGTTGTTGTTGTTGTTTATTTGACGTTGTTGTTTATTTGATGTTGTTTTAGTTGTTGTTGTTTATTTAACGTTGTTGTTGTTGTTGTTTATTTCATGTTGTTTTAGTTGTTGTTGTTTATTTGACGTTGTTGTTGTTGTTTATTTGACGTTGTTGTTGTTTTTAATTTGACGTTTTTGTTGTTGTTGTTGTTATTGTTATTGTTGTTGTTTATTTGACGTTGTTGTTGTTGTTGTTTATTTGACGTTGTTGTTGTTGTTTATTTGACGTTGTAGTTGTTGTTGACATTGTTGTTGTTGTTGTTGACGTTGTTGTTGTTGTTTATTTGATGTTGTTTTAGTTGTTGTTGTTTATTTGACGTTGTTGTTGTTGTTTATTTAATGTTGTTTTAGTTGTTGTTGTTTATTTGACGTTGTTGTTGTTGTTTATTTGACGTTGTTGTTGTTTTTTATTTGACGTTTTTGTTGTTATTGTTGTTATGGTTGTTGTTGTTGTTGTTTATTTGACGTTGTTGTTGTTGTTTATTTGACGTTGTTGTTGTTGTTGTTTATTTGACGTTGTTGTTGTTGTTTATTTGACGTTGTTGTTGTTTATTTGACATTGTTGTTGTTGTTGTTGACGTTGTTGTTGTTGTTTATTTGACGTTGTTGTTATTGTTTATTTGACATTGTTATTGATGTTGTTGTTGTTGACGTTGTTGTTGTTGTTGTTGTTTATTTGACGTTGTTGTTGTTGTTGTTGTTGTTTATTTGATGTTGTTTTAGTTGTTGTTGTTGTTTATATGATGTTGTTTTAGTTGTTGTTGTTTATTTGACGTTGTTGTTGTTTTTTATTTGACGTTGTTGTTGTTGTTGTTTATTTGACGTTGTTGTTGTTGTTTATTTGACGTTTTTGTTATTGTTGATGTTGTTGTTGTTGTTTTTTATTTGGCGTTGTTGTTGTTGTTGTTGTTGTTGTTTATTTGACGTTGTTGTTGTTGTTATTGTTGTTGTTGTTGTTTATTTGACGTTGTTGTTGTTGTTTATTTGATGTTGTTGTTGTTGTTTATTTGACGTTGTTGTTGTTGTTGTTGTTGTTTATTTGACGTTGTTGTTATTTATTTGACGTTGTTGTTGTTGTTGTTATTGTTTATTTGACGTTGTTGTTGTTGTTGTTTATTTGACGTTGTTAATGTTGTTGACGATGTTGTTGTTATTGTTATTGTTGTTGACGTTGTTGATGTTGTTTTAGTTGTTGTTGTTTATTTGACGTTGTTGTTGTTTTTGTTATTGTTGTTGTTTATTTGATGCTGTTTTAGATGTTGTTGTTTATTTGACGTTGTTGTTGTTTTTTATTTGATGTTGTTGTTGTTGACATTGTTGTTGTTGTTGTTTATTTGACGTTGTTGTTGTTGTTTATTTGACGTAGTTATTGTTATTGACGTTGTTGTTGTTGTTTATTTGATGTTTTTGTTGTTGTTGATGTTGTTGTTGTTGTTGTTGTTTTTTATTTGACGTTGTTGTTGTTGTTTATTTGACATTGTTGTTGTTGTTATTGTTGTTGTTGTTGTTTATTTGACGTTGTTGTTGTTGTTGTTGTTGTTGTTTATTTGACGTTGTTGTTGTTGTTGTTGTTTATTTGACGTTGTTGTTGTTGTTGTTGTTTACTTGACGTTGTTGTTGTTGTTGTTGTTTATTTGACGTTGTTGTTGTTATTTATTTGACGTTGTTGTTGTTATTGTTTATTTGACGTTGTTGTTGTTGTTGTTGACGTTGTTGTTGTTGTTGTTTATTTGACGTTGTTGTTGTTGTTGTTGTTTATTTGACGTAGTTGTTCTTATTGACGTTGTCGTTGTTGTTTATTTGACGTTTTTGTTATTGTTGATGTTGTTGTTGTTGTTTTTTATTTGGCGTTGTTGTTGTTGTTTATTTGACGTTGTTGTTGTTGTTTATTTGATGTTGTTGTTGTTGTTGTTTATTTGACGTTGTTGTTGTTATTTATTTGACGTTGTTGTTGTTGTTATTGTTTATTTGACGTTGTTGTTGTTGTTGTTTATTTGACATTGTTAATGTTGTTGACGTTGTTGTTGTTGTTTTTGTTATTTATTTGACGTTGTTGTTGTTGTTATTGTTTATTTGACGTTGTTGTTGTTGTTGTTGTTTATTTGACATTGTTAATGTTGTTGACGTTGTTGTTGTTGTTTTTGTTATTTATTTGACGTTGTTGTTGTTGTTGTTGTTTTTCTTGTTGTTATTGTTGTTTATTTGATGTTGTTTTAGTTGTTGTTGTTTATTTGACGTTGTTGTTGTTGTTGTTATTGTTGTTGTTTATTTGATGCTGTTTTAGTTGTTGTTGTTTATTTGACGTTGTTGTTGTTTTTTATTTGACGTTGTTGTTTTTGACATTGTTGTTGTTGTTGTTTATTTGACGTTGTTGTTGTTGTTTATTTGACGTACTTATTGTTATTGACGTTGTTGTTGTTGTTGTTGTTTATTTGACGTTTTTGTTGTTGTTGATGTTGTTGTCGTTGTTTTTTATTTGCCTTTGTTGTTGTTGTTGTTTATTTGACATTGTTGTTGTTGTTATTGTTGTTGTTATTGTTTATTTGACGTTGTTGTTGTTGTTGTTTATTTGACGTTGTTAATGTTATTAACGTTATTGTTGTTGTTGTTTATTTGACGTTTTTGTTGTTGTTGTTTATGTTGATGTTGTTGTTATTTATTTGATGTTATTGTTGTTGTTGTTTATTTGACGTTGTTGTTGTTGTTGTTGTTTATTTGACATTGTTGTTGTTGTTGTTGTTGTTTATTTGACGTTGTTGTTGTTGTTGTGGTTTATTTGACGTTGTTGTTGTTATTTATTTGACGTTGTTGTTGTTGTTATTGTTTATTTGACGTTGTTATTGTTGTCGTTGTTTATTTGACATTGTTGTGTTGTTGATGACATTGTTGTTGTTGTTGTTTATTTGACGTTGTTGTTGTTGTTGTTGTTTATTTGATGTTGTTTTAGTTGTTGTTGTTTATTTGACGTTGTTGTTGTTTTTTATTTGACGTTATTGTTGTTGACATTGTTGTTGTTGTTGTTGTTTATTTGACGTTGTTTTATTATTGTTGTTTATTTGACGTAGTTGTTGTTATTGACATTGTTGTTGTTGTTGTTGTTGTTGTTTATTTGACGTTTTTGTTGTTGTTGTTGTTTTTTTTATTTGACATTGTTGTTGTTATTTGACGTTGTTGTTGTATTTGTTGTTGTTGTTGTTGTTTATTTAACGTTGTTGTTGTTGTTTATTTGACGTTGTTGTTGTTGTTTATTTGATGTTGTTTTAGTTGTTGTTGTTGTTTATTTGACGTTGTTGCTGTTGTTGTTTATTTCATGTTGTTTTAGTTGTTGTTGTTTATTTGACGTTGTTGTTGTTTTTTATTTGACATTGTTGTTGTTGACATTGTTGTTATTGTTGTTTATTTGACGTTGTTGTTGTTGTTTATTTGACGTAGTTGTTGTTATTGACGTTGTTGTTGTTATTTATTTGACGTTTTTGTTGTTGTTGATGTTGTTGTTGTTGTTGTTGTTTATTTGACGTTGTTGTTGTTGTTGTTTATTTGATGTTGTTTTAGTTGTTGTTGTTTATTTAACGTTGTTGTTGTTGTTGTTTATTTCATGTTGTTTTAGTTGTTGTTGTTTATTTGACGTTGTTGTTGTTGTTTATTTGACGTTGTTGTTGTTTTTAATTTGACATTTTTGTTGTTGTTATTGTTATTGTTATTGTTGTTGTTTATTTGACGTTGTTGTTGTATTTGTTTATTTGACGTTGTTGTTGTTGTTTATTTGACGTTGTAGTTGTTGTTGACATTGTTGTTGTTGTTGTTGACGTTGTTGTTGTTGTTTATTTGATGTTGTTTTAGTTGTTGTTGTTTATTTGACGTTGTTGTTGTTGTTTATTTCATGTTGTTTTAGTTGTTGTTGTTTATTTGACGTTGTTGTTGTTGTTTATTTGACGTTGTTGTTGTTTTTTATTTGACGTTTTTGTTGTTATTGTTGTTATGGTTGTTGTTGTTGTTTATTTGACGTTGTTGTTGTTGTTTATTTGACGTTGTTGTTGTTTATTTGACGTTGTTGTTGTTGTTGTTATTAACGTTGTTGTTGTTGTTGTTTATTTGACGTTGTTGTTGTTGTTTATTTGACGTTGTTGTTGTTGTTTATTTGACGTAGTTGTTGTTATTGACGTTGTTGTTGTTATTTATTTGACGTTTTTGTTGTTGTTGATGTTGTTGTTGTTGTTGTTGTTTATTTGACGTTGTTGTTGTTGTTGTTGTTTATTTGATGTTGTTTTAGTTGTTGTTGTTTATTTAACGTTGTTGTTGTTGTTGTTTATTTCATGTTGTTTTAGTTGTTGTTGTTTATTTGACGTTGTTGTTGTTGTTTATTTGACGTTGTTGTTGTTTTTAATTTGACGTTTTTGTTGTTGTTGTTGTTATTGTTATTGTTGTTGTTTATTTGACGTTGTTGTTGTTGTTGTTTATTTGAAGTTTTTTGTTGTTGTTTATTTGAC
>OX451740.1:453036096-453053596 GCA_948472305.1 Vicia faba
GTTGTTGTTTATTTGACGTTTTTGTTGTTGTTGTTTATGTTGATGTTGTTGTTATTTATTTGATGTTATTGTTGTTGTTGTTTATTTGACGTTGTTGTTGTTGTTATTGTTGTTGTTGTTGTTTATTTGACATTGTTGTTGTTGTTGTTGTTTATTTGACGTTGTTGTTGTTGTGGTTTATTTGACGTTGTTGTTGTTATTTATTTGACGTTGTTGTTGTTGTTATTGTTTATTTGACGTTGTTATTGTTGTCGTTGTTTATTTGACATTGTTGTGTTGTTGTTGACATTGTTGTTGTTGTTGTTTATTTGACGTTGTTGTTGTTGTTGTTGTTTATTTGATGTTGTTTTAGTTGTTGTTGTTTATTTGACGTTGTTGTTGTTTTTTATTTGACGTTATTGTTGTTGACATTGTTGTTGTTGTTGTTGTTTATTTGACGTTGTTTTATTATTGTTGTTTATTTGACGTAGTTGTGTTTATTGACATTGTTGTTGTTGTTGTTTATTTGACATTTTTGTTGTTGTTGTTGTTTTTTTTATTTGACATTGTTGTTGTTATTTGACGTTGTTGTATTTGGTTTTGTTGTTGTTGTTGTTTATTTAACGTTGTTGTTGTTGTTTATTTGACGTTGTTGTTGTTGTTTATTTGATGTTGTTTTAGTTGTTGATGTTGTTTATTTGACGTTGTTGTTGTTTTTTATTTGACATTGTTGTTGTTGACATTGTTGTTGTTGTTGTTTATTTGACGTTGTTGTTGTTGTTTATTTGACGTAGTTGTTGTTATTGACGTTGTTGTTGTTATTTATTTGACGTTTTTGTTGTTGTTGATGTTGTTGTTGTTGTTTATTTGACGTTGTTGTTGTTGTTGTTTATTTGATGTTGTTTTAGTTGTTGTTGTTTATTTAACGTTGTTGTTGTTGTTGTTTATTTCATGTTGTTTTAGTTGTTGTTGTTTATTTGACGTTGTTGTTGTTGTTTATTTGACGTTGTTGTTGTTTTTAATTTGACATTTTTGTTGTTGTTGTTGTTATTGTTATTGTTGTTGTTTATTTGACGTTGTTGTTGTTGTTGTTTATTTGACGTTGTTGTTGTTGTTTATTTGACGTTGTAGTTGTTGTTGTTTATTTGACGTTGTTGTTGTTGTTTATTTGACGTTGTTGTTGTTTTTAATTTGACATTTTTGTTGTTGTTGTTGTTATTGTTATTGTTGTTGTTTATTTGACGTTGTTGTTGTTGTTGTTTATTTGACGTTGTTGTTGTTGTTTATTTGACGTTGTAGTTGTTGTTGACATTGTTGTTGTTGTTGTTGACGTTGTTGTTGTTGTTTATTTGATGTTGTTTTAGTTGTTGTTGTTTATTTGACGTTGTTGTTGTTGTTTATTTCATGTTGTTTTAGATGTTGTTGTTGTTGTTGTTGTTGTTTATTTGACGTTTTTGTTGTTGTTGATGTTGTTGTTGTTGTTGTTGCTTATTTGACGTTGTTGTTGTTGTTTATTTGACGTTGTTGTTGTTGTTGTTGTTTATTTGATGTTGTTTTAGTTGTTGTTGTTTATTTGACGTTGTAGTTGTTTTTTATTTGACGTTGTTGTTGTTGACATTGTTGTTGTTGTTGTTTATTTGAGGTAGTTGTTGTTATTGACGTTGTTGTTGTTGTTGTTGTATATTTGACGTTTTTGTTGTTGTTGATGTTGTTGTTGTTTTTTATTTGATGTTGTTGTTGTTGTTTATTTGACGTTGACGTTGTTGTTGTTAGTGTTTATTTGACGTTGTTGTTGTTGTTGTTTATTTGACGTTGTTGTTGTTGTTTATTTGACGTTGTTGTTGTTGTTGTTTATTTGACGTTGTTGTTGTTATTTATTTGACGTTGTTGTTGTTATTGTTATTGTTTATTTGACATTGTTATTGTTGTTGTTTATTTGACGTTGTTAATGTTGTTGACGTTGTTGTTGTTGTTTTTGTTATTTATTTGACGTTGTTGTTGTTGACATTGTTGTTGTTTATTTGATGTTGTTGTTGTTGTTTATTTGACGTAGTTGTTGTTATTGACGTTGTTGTTGTTGTTGTTTATTTGACATTTTTGTTGTTGTTGATGTTGTTGTTGTTGTTTTTTATTTGACGTTGTTGTTGTTGTTTATTTGAAGTTGTTGTTGTTATTGTTATTGTTGTTGTTTATTTGACGTTGTTGTTGTTGTTTATTTGACGTTGTTGTTGTTGTTGTTGTTTATTTGACGTTGTTGTTGTCTTTGTTTATTTGACGTTGTTGTTGTTATTTATTTGACGTTGTTGTTGTTACTGTTTATTTGACGTTGTTGTTGTTGTTGTTGACGTTGTTGTTGTTGTTGTTTATTTGACGTTGTTGTTGTTGTTGTTGTTGTTTAATTGATGTTGTTTTAGTTATTGTTGTTTATTTGACGTTGTTATTGTTTTTTATTTGACGTTATTGTTGTTGACATTGTTGTTGTTGTTGTTTATTTGACGTTGTTGTTGTTTATTTGATGTAGTTGTTGTTATTGACGTTGTTATTGTTGTTGTTTATTTGACGTTTTTTTTGTTGTTATTGTTGATGTTGTTGTTATTGTTGTTTTTTATTTGACGTTGTTGTTGTTATTTGACGTTGTTGTTGTTGTATTTGTTGTTGTTGTTGTTGTTGTTGTTTATTTGACGTTGTTGTTGTTGTTTATTTTATGTTGTTTTAGTTGTTGTTGTTGTTGTTGTTGTTTATTTGACGTTGTTGTTGTTGTTGTTTATTCAATGTTGTTTTAGTTGTTGTTGTTTATTTGACGTTGTTGTTGTTTTTTATTTGACGGTGTTGTTGTTAACATTGTTGTTGTTGTTGTTTATTTGACGTTGTTGTTGTTGTTTATTTGACGTAGTTGTTGTTATTAACGTTGTTGTTGTTGTTGTTGTTGTTTATTTGACGTTTTTGTTGTTGTTGATGTTGTTGTTGTTGTTGTTGCTTATTTGACGTTGTTGTTGTTGTTGTTTATTTGACGTTGTTGTTGTTGTTGTTGTTTATTTGATGTTGTTTTAGTTGTTGTTGTTTATTTGACATTGTAGTTGTTTTTTATTTGACGTTGTTGTTGTTGACATTGTTGTTGTTGTTGTTTATTTGAGGTAGTTGTTGTTATTGACGTTGTTGTTGTTGTTTATTTGACGTTTTTGTTGTTGTTGATGTTGTTGTTGTTTTTTATTTGATGTTGTTGTTATTGTTGTTTATTTGACGTTGTTGTTGTTATTGTTGTTATTTATTTGACGTCGTTGTTGTTGTTGTGTATTTGATATTGTTGTTGTTTATTTGACGTTGTTGTTGTTGTTTATTTGACGTTGTTGTTGTTATTTATTTGACGTTGTTGTTGTTATTGTTATTGTTTATTTGACATTGTTATTGTTGTTGTTTATTTGACGTTGTTAATGTTGTTGACGTTGTTGTTGTTGTTTTTGTTATTTATTTGACGTTGTTGTTGTTGTTGACATTGTTGTTGTTTATTTGACGTTGTTGTTGTTGTTTATTTGACGTAGTTGTTGTTATTGACGTTGTTGTTGTTGTTGTTTATTTGACATTTTTGTTGTTGTTGATGTTGTTGTAGTTGTTTTTTATTTGACATTGTTGTTGTTGTTTATTTGAAGTTGTTGTTGTTGTTATTGTTATTGTTGTTGTTTATTTGACGTTGTTGTTGTTGTTGTTTATTTGACGTTGTTGTTGTTGTTTATTTGACGTTGTTGTTGTTGTTATTTATTTGACGTTTTTGTTGTTGTTGATGTTGTTGTTGTTGTTGTTTATTTGACGTTGTTGTTGTTGTTTATTTGATGTTGTTTTAGTTGTTGTTGTTTATTTGACGTTGTTGTTGTTGTTTATTTCATGTTGTTTTAGTTGTTGTTGTTTATTTGACATTGTTGTTGTTGTTTATTTGACGTTGTTGTTGTTTTTAATTTGACGTTTTTATTGTTGTTGTTGTTATTGTTATTGTTGTTGTTTATTTGACGTTGTTGTTGTTGTTGTTTATTTGACGTTGTTGTTGATGTTTATTTGTTGTTGTAGTTGTTGTTGACATTGTTGTTGTTGTTGACGTTGTTGTTGTTGTTTATTTGATGTTGTTTTAGTTGTTGTTGTTTATTTGACGTTGTTGTTGTTTATTTCTTGTTGTTTTAGTTGTTGTTGTTTATTTGACGTTGTTGTTGTTGTTTATTTGATGTTGTTGTTGTTTTTTATTTGACGTTTTTGTTGTTATTGTTGTTATTGTTGTTGTTGTTGTTGTTTATTTGACGTTGTTATTGTTGTTTATTTGACGTTGTTGTTGTTTATTTGACATTGTTGTTGTTGTTGTTGACGTTGTTGTTGTTGTTTATTTGACGTTGTTGTTATTGTTTATTTGACATTGTTATTGTTGTTGTTGTTGTTGACGTTGTTGTTGTTGTTGTTTATTTGACGTTGTTGTTGTTGTTGTTGTTGTTTATTTGATGTTGTTTTAGTTGTTGTTGTTTATTTGACGTTGTTGTTGTTGTTTATATGATGTTGTTTTAGTTGTTGTTGTTTATTTGACGTTGTTGTTGTTTTTTATTTGACGTTGTTGTTGTTGTTGTTTATTTGACGTTGTTGTTGTTGTTTATTTGACGTAGTTGTTGTTATTGACGTTGTTGTTGTTGTTTATTTGACGTTTTTGTTATTGTTGATGTTGTTGTTGTTGTTTTTTATTTGGCGTTGTTGTTGTTGTTGTTTATTTGACGTTGTTGTTGTTGTTATTGTTGTTGTTGTTGTTTATTTGACGTTGTTGTTGTTGTTTATTTGATGTTGTTGTTGTTGTTTATTTGACGTTGTTGTTGTTGTTGTTTATTTGACGTTGTTGTTATTTATTTGACGTTGTTGTTGTTGTTGTTATTGTTTATTTGACGTTGTTGTTGTTGTTTATTTGACGTTGTTAATGTTGTTGACGTTGTTGTTGTTATTGTTATTGTTGTTGACGTTGTTGATGTTGTTTTAGTTGTTGTTGTTTATTTGACGTTGTTGTTGTTGTTGTTGTTATTGTTGTTGTTTATTTGATGCTGTTTTAGATGTTGTTGTTTATTTGATGTTGTTGTTGTTTTTTATTTGACGTTGTTGTTGTTGACATTGTTGTTGTTGTTGTTTATTTGACGTTGTTGTTGTTGTTTATTTGACGTAGTTATTGTTATTGACGTTGTTGTTGTTGTTGTTGTTTATTTGACGTTTTTGTTGTTGTTGATGTTGTTGTTGTTGTTTTTTATTTGACGTTGTTGTTGTTGTTTATTTGACATTGTTGTTGTTGTTATTGTTGTTGTTGTTGTTGTTTATTTGACGTTGTTGTTGTTGTTGTTGTTGTTGTTGTTGTTGTTGTTGTTGTTTATTTGACGTTGTTGTTGTTGTTTATTTGACGTTGTTGTTGTTGTTGTTTATTTGACGTTGTTGTTGTTATTTATTTGACGTTGTTGTTGTTATTGTTTATTTGACGTTGTTGTTGTTGTTGACGTTGTTGTTGTTGTTGTTTATTTGACGTTATTGTTGTTGACATTGTTGTTGTTGTTGTTTATTTGACGTTGTTGTTGTTGTTTATTTGATGTAGTTGTTGTTATTGACGTTGTTATTGTTGTTGTTTATTTGACGTTTTTGTTGTTGTTGTTGATGTTGTTGTTATTGTTGTTTTTTATTTGACGTTGTTGTTGTTATTTGACGTTGTTGTTGTTGTATTTGTTGTTGTTGTTGTTGTTTATTTGACGTTGTTGTTGTTGTTTATTCGACGTTGTTGTTGTTGTTTATTTTATGTTGTTTTAGTTGTTGTTGTTGTTGTTGTTTATTTGACGTTGTTGTTGTTGTTGTTTATTCGATGTTGTTTTAGTTGTTGTTGTTTATTTGACGTTGTTGTTGTTTTTTATTTGACGGTGTTGTTGTTAACATTGTTGTTGTTGTTGTTGTTGTTTATTTGACGTTGTTGTTGTTGTTTATTTGACGTAGTTGTTGTTATTAACGTTGTTGTTGTTGTTTATTTGACGTTCTTGTTGTTGTTGATGTTGTTGATGTTGTTGCTTATTTGACGTTGTTGTTGTTGTTGTTGTTTATTTGACGTTGTTGTTGTTGTTGTTTATTTGATGTTGTTTTAGTTTTTGTTGTTTATTTGACGTTGTAGTTGTTTTTTATTTGACGTTGTTGTTGTTGACATTGTTGTTGTTGTTGTTTATTTGAGGTAGTTGTTGTTATTGACGTTGTTGTTGTTGTTGTTTATTTGACGTTTTTGTTGTTGTTGATGTTGTTGTTGTTTTTTATTTGATGTTGTTGTTGTTGTTGTTTATTTGACGTTGTTGTTGTTATTGTTGTTGTTTATTTGTCGTCGTTGTTGTTGTTTATTTGACGTTGTTGTTGTTGTTTATTTGACGTTGTTGTTGTAACACCCCGTTTTCAATTAATTGATTTATTTAAATTTGGGAATTTATTTTATTAGAATTAATAAAATAAAAAGAATTATTTATTTTGGAGTATTTGAGGAAATAAAAGAAATAAGGAATATTGGGATTTTTATGTTATTGGGCTTAGATGTTGTTAGTAAAGAGTGGGGGTGCAGAGAAATAAAGTTATGTTTGGGACTTAGGCCATTTTCTCATTTTTGGTTTTCACGTAAGAACAGAAGTTGGAATTTGGGAAAATAGAGCTCTGAAGAACGGAGAACGAAGAACATCGCTCAGGAACTCAAAGCTGCTAATTGATAAGGTAAGGGGGGTTTATACTCGATTTATATTTGTTTATGGGTTTATGTACGGTTGATTCGGGTAATCGTAGGAAATCCCAATTGTTAGATGTTTCTAGGGATCGATAACCTTAGGATTGAACCTTGTTAGAAAAGGCTTAGATTCCCGATTTTATGAATCAATTAGGGATTTTAGGTTCCTATGATGGATTGGATGTCTTTGTACTATATTGCACCGCCGTAGAGAGGTATTTTCGTGCAAAAATATGGGTATATGAGCTGCTGCAAAAACAGAAAAAATTGGGTTCGCACTCATCAACACGGGCGCGTTGATTTACGCGGGCACCCGTGTTGATTCACTGTATGCTGATGAAAATGTGTTTTCTGGCCATAATTCAACACGGGCGTGTTGATTAACACGGGCGCCCGTGTTGATTCACTGTGTTGGCATAAAAATGGGTTTTCTGGGCACAATTCAACACGGGCCGTGTTGATTTACACGGGCGCCCGTGTTGATCCCCTGTATTGTCAAAAAAACGTGTTTTCTGGACACATTTCCACACGGGCAGTGTTGTTTTACACGGGCACCCGTGTTAAACCTCCTGTGTTGGTTTTTAAACGATGTTTTCTGTGCATGCTGTTAAGTACGGATTGATCCGGTTTTGATGTGCAGTGTTTGACATGTTTTGAATATGTGTTTATTGATTTCCTAGTGTTGATTGATGCGTGTATCGAATAACGATTGTATGTTATGATACCAACACTATGTGGATTTGATTGTCATGCTTTTAGATGATGTTGTCAAGCATGAATTATGATATAACTTGATATGATTGATGTTTAATAGTATGCTGAGTGATTACATGCTATTCATATCATGTTATATTTGATATTGTTGATGTTGCATGATATGTCGATTGATGTTAATAGTATGCTGAGTGTTACATACTTTACATATCATGTTGCATTTGTTAATTCCCATTGTGTGGAATTAACATGGTGGCCAATATACGTGTCCGCGATTTAATGGAACGTTGAGGTGGTAGCCGTGTCCGCGATATAATGGAACGGTGAGTTATCCGTGACCCGAGATTTAATGGGGCGGTAAAATGGTACCACATGCATGGGTGTGTTGCATTATATTGAATATGACATGAATGGATGATTTTTCCAATGTTGTATTTGATTGATTGTATGCATGTATTGATACTAAGTTGTTAACGATGTTTGATGTTAATAAGTAAGCATGAAAAGTATGATATTATGAATATATGAATTGTAAAGGTTTTGTAAACTATGAAATATGCTAATTATTGGGTGATGCTTATGATTTCGTGAATTGATTGTTATGAATGTATAACCAAATGTATATTTGAGAAGCTCACCCTTACTGTTGAATATTTCAGATTGAGGAGCTTCGCTCAGGTGCTTGGCGAAGGCTTATCGTGTCTAGTTTAGTTTCGTTTTAGTATGTCCGGGTCATGCTCTGATAGTTGTAACTCCGGGAAACGTTTGGTTGTCGAGCTGCTTTAGTCAGACTCGTTTATTTTCTGTTAATTGTTATAATATGACGTTGACTTTTCCAGGTGTTAATCCTTGATGATTTTGGAAAGTATTATAACATTTGATTTATTAAATAAATTATTCCGCTGTGTAGACATGTATGAGTTACCACTAAAATTATGCATGACAGGAATTTATTTTATTAAAAGAGAATTGTAGCATTCCTCGATTATTACATGTACTCTGAGTTTATAATTTTTAATATTTGCGAAAATTATATGCGGGGTTTTAGAGGGTGTTACAATAGTGGTATCAGAGCATAGTCGGTCGTTGTGACCAGAGTCTTGAGTCAGTCATTCCTTTTCGTATGCGACTAGTGCAAGGTAACACTGTCGATACTGTATTCTGATGTGGAGTATGTTTTAATTCTCAGGAATATGGCTGGAAGAGGTAATGGACGAAATGATGCTGCACTAGCTGAGGCTTTGGGGATGTTAGCTGGTGTACTTGCTGGAAACCCAACTGGAGGCGTGATTGGTGCTGATAGGCAATTGGGAAATTTCCAGAGGAACAATCCTCCGTTGTTCAAAGGTACACATGACCCCGAAGGTGCTCAGAAGTGGCTGAAGGAAATCGAAAGGATTTTCCGTGTGATCGATTGTGCTGAAGATCTGAAAGTCAGATATGGTACGCATATGTTGGCAGAAGAGGCCGACGACTGGTGGGTTGCCACAAGGACTGAAATGGTTCAGGATGGAGAGGCACTGACTTGGGCTAACTTCAGGAGGGCTTTTCTGAGGAGGTACTTTCCTGAAGATGTTCGGGGAAGAAAGGAAATTGAATTTTTGGAGCTTAAGCAGGGCAATCTGACTGTTAGTGAGTATGCTACTAAGTTCACTGAGCTGGCAAAGTATTATGCACACTACAACAATGATGAGGCTGGAGAATTCTCTAAATGTATCAAATTTGAGAATGGTCTCCGAGATGAGATTAAGCAGGGAATCAGGTACCAGCGTATTCGTAGATTTTCTGATCTGGTGGATTGTAGCAGAATCTTGGAAGAAGATATTACCAAGAATCGGTCGTCTCACTCTCGTGGGGCTGTTGATAAAAGAGGGAAGCAACATATGGACCGTGGCAAGCCATATGGTAGAGATAACCAGAGATCAGGCGGTTGGAAAAGGCCTAGTGGGGGAGATTCTAAGGCTCCTATCAGATGCTACAGGTGTGGTGAGTCTGGTCATCACATTCGAGATTGCAAGAGTGATGAGAAGAAGTGCTATAAATGTGGAAAGGCTGGTCATTTGTCTATTGATTGCAAAGGGAAGTCTGTTACTTGTTACAATTGTGGCGAAGAAGGTCACATTCGTCCGCAGTGTCCTAAGCCTAGGAAGGATCAGTCAGGTGGAAAAGTGTTTGCTTTGTCTGGATCTGAGACTACCCCAGAGGATCGATTGATTAAAGGTACGTGTTTTATTCATGGCACACCTTTAGTTGCAATTATTGATACTGGTGCAACTCATTCTTTCATTTCTTTGGATTGTGCTGAGAGGTTGAAACTGGACATATCGGGTATGCGAGGTAGCATGGTTGTTGATACTCCTGCATCGGGTTCAGTGACAACTTCACTCGTATGTAGGAATTGTCCTACTGAGATTTTTGGTAGAGGTTTCGGTATGGATTTAGTGTGCCTACCGCTTGAACAAATTGATATTATCCTTGGGATGAACTGGTTGGAATTTAACCGGGTTCATCTGAACTACTTTGCTAAGACGGTGATTTTCCCAGAAGCAGTTGGTGTCGAGAATTTGACTATGACTGCTAGGCAGGTGCAAGAAGCAATGGAAGATGGTGCTAATGTGTTTATGTTACTTGCTTCGTTAGATGCAACAGGAAAGGTCAGGAGTAGTGAATTGCCAGTGGTGTGTGATTTTCCAGAAGTCTTTCCTGATGATGTTGGCGAGTTACCTCCTGAGAGAGAAGTGGAATTTTCTATAGATTTAATTCCTGGTACGAGACCGGTGTCGATGGCGCCATATCGTATGTCTGCGTCTGAATTGGCTGAATTGAAGAGTCAGTTGGGAGATTTACTGGAGAAGAAGTTTATTCGTCCAAGTGTTTCGCCTTGGGGTGCTCCGGTATTGTTGGTCAAGAAGAAAGAAGGTTCTATGAGACTGTGTGTTGATTACAGGCAATTGAACAAGGTAACCATTAAGAATCGGTATCCGTTACCGAGGATTGATGATTTAATGGATCAGCTAATTGGAGCCAGTGTATTCAGTAAGATTGACTTGAGATCTGGATATCACCAGATTCGTGTGAAAGCGGAAGATATTCAAAAGACTGCTTTTCGAACGAGGTATGGGCATTATGAATATTCTGTTATGCCGTTCGGAGTTACTAATGCACCTGGTGTTTTCATGGAATATATGAACAGGATTTTTCACCCGTACCTGGATAAGTTTGTTGTGGTTTTTATTGATGACATTCTGATTTATTCCAAGAATGACGAAGAGCATGCGGAACATCTCAGAATTGTGTTAGAGTTGTTGAAAGATAAGAAGTTGTATGCAAAGTTGTCCAAATGTGAGTTCTGGCTGAATGAAGTTAGTTTTCTTGGACATGTGATTTCTAAGAATGGTATTGCAGTGGATCCTACGAAAGTAGAAGCGGTATCTCAGTGGGAAGCGCCAAAGACTGTTTCGGAAATCAGAAGTTTTCTTGGTCTTGCAGGTTATTACAGAAAGTTTATCGAAGGATTCTCAAAGTTAGCATTGCCGTTGACGAAGTTGACTCGTAAAGGACAAGCGTTTATTTGGGATTCTGATTGTGAGAAAGGTTTCCAAGAACTGAAGCGGAGATTGACTAGTGCTCCTATTCTGATTTTGCCGAATCCGGTGGAATCTTTTGTGGTTTATTGTGATGCATCTCTGTTGGGTTTGGGTGGTGTTTTAATGCAGAATCAGCAGGTAGTTGCGTATGCTTCGAGACAGTTGAAGGTTCATGAAAGGAACTATCCTACTCATGACTTAGAGTTGGCAGCAGTTGTGTTTGTCTTGAAATTGTGGAGACATTATCTGTATGGTTCGAGGTTTGAAGTGTATAGTGATCATAAGAGTTTGAAGTATCTTTTCGATCAGAAAGAGCTCAATATGAGGCAAAGAAGGTGGTTAGAATTCCTCAAAGATTATGATTTTGGTTTGAATTACCATCCTGGTAAGGCAAATGTAGTTGCAGATGCTTTGAGCAGGAAGTCCTTGCATATGTCTATGATGATGGTTCGTGAATTGGATTTAATTGAGCAATTCCGAGATTTGAGTTTGGTTTGTGAAAGTACTCCGAAGTGTGTTCGTTTGGGTATGTTGAAACTTACTAGTGGTATTCTAGAAGAGATCAGGATCGGGCAGAAATCCGATGTTAATTTAGTTGATAAATTGACATTGATCAACCAAGGTCAAGGTGGTGAGTTTAGGATTGATGAAAATGATGTTATGAGATTTGGCGATAGAGTTTGTGTTCCTGATGTCGCAGAAATCAAGAAAAGTATATTAGAGGAAGGACATCGCAGTGGGATGAGCATTCATCCGGGTGCCACGAAAATGTATCATGATTTGAAGAAATTGTTTTGGTGGCCGGGAATGAAAAAGGAAATAGCTAAATTTGTGTATGCATGTTTAATCTGTCAGAAATCGAAGATTGAGCATCAGAAGCCGTCTGGAGTTATGCAGCCGATGTTTATTCCAGAATGGAAGTGGGATAGTATTTCTATGGATTTTGTATCCGGGTTGCCGAGGACTCCTATGAATTGTGAAGCGATATGGGTCGTTGTGGATAGGTTGACTAAGTATGCTCATTTTATACCGGTGCGAATGGATTACTCGATGGAGAGATTGGCACAGTTGTATATTGAGAAAATAGTGAGTTTGCATGGAGTTCCTTCTAGTATTGTGTCAGATAGAGATCCGAGGTTCACTTCGAAATTTTGGGAAGGATTGCAGAAGGCTTTGGGTACTAAGTTGAGATTGAGTTCAGCTTACCATCCTCAGACTGATGGACAGACGGAGAGGACGATTCAATCGTTGGAAGATTTATTGCGTGCTTGTGTTTTAGAGAAAGGTGGAGCTTGGGATAGCTATTTGCCATTGATTGAGTTTACTTATAACAATAGTTACCATTCGAGTATTGGTATGGCTCCGTTTGAGGCATTGTATGGTAGACGGTGTAGGACGCCTTTGTGTTGGTATGAATCTGGAGAGAGTTCGGTAATTGGGCCAGAGATTGTTCAGCAGACTACCGAAAAGATCAAATTGATTCAAGAGAAGATGAGAGCTTCTCAGAGTCGTCAGAAAAGTTATCATGATAAGAGGAGAAAGAATTTAGAATTCAGTGCTGGAGATCATGTGTTTATGAGAGTTACTCCGATGACGGGTATTGGTCGGGCGTTGAAGTCTAAGAAGTTGACTCCGCATTTTATTGGTCCGTTTCAGATTACGGAAAGAGTTGGAGAAGTTGCTTATCGCATTGCTTTACCTCCGAGACTTGCGAATTTGCACGATGTTTTTCATGTTTCTCAGTTGAGGAGATACATTCCAGACCCATCTCATGTAATCCAAATAGATGATGTACAGGTAAGAGATAACCTGACAGTAGAAGCATTGCCTATGAGGATAGAAGACCGGGAAGTGAAACAGTTAAGAGGTAAAGAGATAGCATTAGTGAAGGTTGCTTGGGGAGGTCCAGCAGATGGAAATATCACTTGGGAGCTGGAGAGCCAGATGAAAGAGGCTTATCCGGAGCTGTTCGTCTAAGGTATGTTTTCGAGGACGAAAACTCTTTTAGTGGGGGAGAGTTGTAACACCCCGTTTTCAATTAATTGATTTATTTAAATTTGGGAATTTATTTTATTAGAATTAATAAAATAAAAAGAATTATTTATTTTGGAGTATTTGAGGAAATAAAAGAAATAAGGAATATTGGGATTTTTATGTTATTGGGCTTAGATGTTGTTAGTAAAGAGTGGGGGTGCAGAGAAATAAAGTTATGTTTGGGACTTAGGCCATTTTCTCATTTTTGGTTTTCACGTAAGAACAGAAGTTGGAATTTGGGAAAATAGAGCTCTGAAGAACGGAGAACGAAGAACATCGCTCAGGAACTCAAAGCTGCTAATTGATAAGGTAAGGGGGGTTTATACTCGATTTATATTTGTTTATGGGTTTATGTACGGTTGATTCGGGTAATCGTAGGAAATCCCAATTGTTAGATGTTTCTAGGGATCGATAACCTTAGGATTGAACCTTGTTAGAAAAGGCTTAGATTCCCGATTTTATGAATCAATTAGGGATTTTAGGTTCCTATGATGGATTGGATGTCTTTGTACTATATTGCACCGCCGTAGAGAGGTATTTTCGTGCAAAAATATGGGTATATGAGCTGCTGCAAAAACAGAAAAAATTGGGTTCGCACTCATCAACACGGGCGCGTTGATTTACGCGGGCACCCGTGTTGATTCACTGTATGCTGATGAAAATGTGTTTTCTGGCCATAATTCAACACGGGCGTGTTGATTAACACGGGCGCCCGTGTTGATTCACTGTGTTGGCATAAAAATGGGTTTTCTGGGCACAATTCAACACGGGCCGTGTTGATTTACACGGGCGCCCGTGTTGATCCCCTGTATTGTCAAAAAAACGTGTTTTCTGGACACATTTCCACACGGGCAGTGTTGTTTTACACGGGCACCCGTGTTAAACCTCCTGTGTTGGTTTTTAAACGATGTTTTCTGTGCATGCTGTTAAGTACGGATTGATCCGGTTTTGATGTGCAGTGTTTGACATGTTTTGAATATGTGTTTATTGATTTCCTAGTGTTGATTGATGCGTGTATCGAATAACGATTGTATGTTATGATACCAACACTATGTGGATTTGATTGTCATGCTTTTAGATGATGTTGTCAAGCATGAATTATGATATAACTTGATATGATTGATGTTTAATAGTATGCTGAGTGATTACATGCTATTCATATCATGTTATATTTGATATTGTTGATGTTGCATGATATGTCGATTGATGTTAATAGTATGCTGAGTGTTACATACTTTACATATCATGTTGCATTTGTTAATTCCCATTGTGTGGAATTAACATGGTGGCCAATATACGTGTCCGCGATTTAATGGAACGTTGAGGTGGTAGCCGTGTCCGCGATATAATGGAACGGTGAGTTATCCGTGACCCGAGATTTAATGGGGCGGTAAAATGGTACCACATGCATGGGTGTGTTGCATTATATTGAATATGACATGAATGGATGATTTTTCCAATGTTGTATTTGATTGATTGTATGCATGTATTGATACTAAGTTGTTAACGATGTTTGATGTTAATAAGTAAGCATGAAAAGTATGATATTATGAATATATGAATTGTAAAGGTTTTGTAAACTATGAAATATGCTAATTATTGGGTGATGCTTATGATTTCGTGAATTGATTGTTATGAATGTATAACCAAATGTATATTTGAGAAGCTCACCCTTACTGTTGAATATTTCAGATTGAGGAGCTTCGCTCAGGTGCTTGGCGAAGGCTTATCGTGTCTAGTTTAGTTTCGTTTTAGTATGTCCGGGTCATGCTCTGATAGTTGTAACTCCGGGAAACGTTTGGTTGTCGAGCTGCTTTAGTCAGACTCGTTTATTTTCTGTTAATTGTTATAATATGACGTTGACTTTTCCAGGTGTTAATCCTTGATGATTTTGGAAAGTATTATAACATTTGATTTATTAAATAAATTATTCCGCTGTGTAGACATGTATGAGTTACCACTAAAATTATGCATGACAGGAATTTATTTTATTAAAAGAGAATTGTAGCATTCCTCGATTATTACATGTACTCTGAGTTTATAATTTTTAATATTTGCGAAAATTATATGCGGGGTTTTAGAGGGTGTTACAGTTGTTGTTGTTGTTTATTTGACGTTGTTGTTGTTATTTATTTGACGTTGTTGTTGTTATTGTTATTGTTTATTTGACATTGTTATTGTTGTTGTTTATTTGACGTTGTTAATGTTGTTGACGTTGTTGTTGTTGTTTTTGTTATTTATTTGACGTTGTTGTTGTTGACATTGTTGTTGTTTATTTGACGTTGTTGTTGTTGTTTATTTGACGTAGTTGTTGTTATTGATGTTGTTGTTGTTGTTGTTGTTTATTTGACATTTTTGTTGTTGTTGATGTTGTTGTTGTTGTTTTTTATTTGACGTTGTTGTTGTTGTTTATTTGAAGTTGTTGTTGTTGTTATTGTTATTGTTGTTGTTTATTTGACGTTGTTGTTGTTGTTTATTTGACGTTGTTGTTGTTGTTGTTTATTTGACGTTGTTGTTGTTGTTATTTATTTGACGTTTTTGTTGTTGTTGATGTTGTTGTTGTTGTTTATTTGACGTTGTTGTTGTTGTTTATTTGATGTTGTTTTAGTTGTTGTTGTTTATTTGACGTTGTTGTTGTTGTTGTTTATTTCATGTTGTTTTAGTTGTTGTTTTTTATTTGACGTTGTTGTTGTTGTTTATTTGACGTTGTTGTTGTTTTTAATTTGACGTTTTTGTTATTGTTGTTGTTATTGTTATTGTTGTTGTTTATTTGACGTTGTTGTTGTTGTTGTTTATTTGACGTTGTTGTTGTTGTTGTTTATTTGACGTTGTTGTTGTTTTTTATTTGACGTTTTTGTTGTTATTGTTGTTATTGTTGTTGTTGTTGTTGTTTATTTGACGTTGTTGTTGTTGTTTATTTGACGTTGTTGTTGTTGTTTATTTGACGTTGTTGTTGTTGTTGACGTTGTTGTTGTTGTTTATTTGACGTTGTTGTTATTGTTTATTTGACATTGTTATTATTGTTGTTGTTGTTGTTGACGTTGTTGTTGTTGTTGTTTATTTGACGTTGTTGTTGTTGTTGTTTATTTGATGTTGTTTTAGTTGTTGTTGTTTATTTGACGTTGTTGTTGTTGTTGTTGTTGTTATTGTTGTTGTTTATTTGATGCTGTTTTAGTTGTTGTTGTTTATTTGACGTTGTTGTTGTTTTTTATTTGACGTTTTTGTTGTTGACATTGTTGTTGTTGTTGTTTATTTGACGTTGTTGTTGTTGTTTATTTGACGTAGTTATTGTTATTGACGTTGTTGTTGTTGTTGTTTATTTGACGTTTTTGTTGTTGTTGTTGTTTATTTGACGTTGTTGTTGTTGTTGTTGTTTATTTGACGTTGTTGTTGTTATTTATTTGATGTTGTTGTTGTTGTTATTGTTTATTTGACGTTGTTGTTGTTGTTGTTGTTTATTCGATGTTGTTTTAGTTGTTGTTGTTTATTTGACGTTGTTGTTATTTTTTATTTGACGTTGTTGTTGTTGACATTGTTATTGTTGTTGTTTATTTGACGTTGTTGTTGTTGTTTATTTGACGTAGTTGTTGTTATTAACGTTGTTGTTGTTGTTGTTTATTTTACGTTTTTGTTGTTGTTGATGTTGTTGTTGTTTATTTGACGTTGTTGTTGTTGTTGTTTATTTGATGTGGTTGTAGTTGTTGTTGTTCATTTGACGTTGTTGTTGTTGTTGTTGTTGTTTATTTGATGTTGTTTTAGTTGTTGTTGTTTATTTGACGTTGTAGTTGTTTTTTATTTGACGTTGTTGTTGTTGACATTGTTGTTGTTGTTGTTGTTTATTTGAGGTAGTTGTTGTTATTGACGTTGTTGTTGTTGTTGTTTATTTGACGTTTTTGTTGTTGTTGATGTTGTTGTTGTTTTTTATTTGATGATGTTGTTGTTGTTGTTTATTTGACGTTGTTGTTGTTATTGTTGTTGTTTATTTGACGTTGTTGTTGTTGTTTATTTGACGTTGTTGTTGTTGTTTATTTGACGTTGTTGTTGTTGTTTATTTGACGTTGTTGTTGTTGTTTATTTGACGTTGTTGTTGTTATTTATTTGACGTTGTTGTTGTTATTGTTATTGTTTATTTGACATTGTTATTGTTGTTGTTTATTTGACGTTGTTAATGTTGTTGACGTTGTTGTTGTTGTTTTTGTTATTTATTTGACGTTGTTGTTGTTGACATTGTTGTTGTTTATTTGACGTTTTTGTTGTTGTTGTTTATTTGACGTAGTTGTTGTTATTGACGTTGTTGTTGTTGTTGTTTATTTGACATTTTTGTTGTTGTTGATGTTGTTGTTGTTGTTTATTTGAAGTTGTTGTTGTTATTGTTATTGTTATTGTTGTTATTTATTTGACGTTGTTGTTGTTGTTGTTGTTTATTTGACGTTGTTGTTGT
>OX451740.1:453058596-453061096 GCA_948472305.1 Vicia faba
GTTGTTGTTGTTGTTGTTTATTTGACGTTGTTGTTGTTGTTGTTGTTTAATTGATGTTGTTTTAGTTGTTGTTGTTTATTTGACGTTGTTGTTGTTTTTTATTTGACGTTATTGTTGTTGACATTGTTGTTGTTGTTGTTTATTTGACGTTGTTGTTGTTGTTTATTTGATGTAGTTGTTGTTATTGACGTTGTTATTGTTGTTGTTTATTTGACGTTTTTGTTGTTGTTGTTGATGTTGTTGTTATTGTTGTTTTTTATTTGACGTTGTTGTTGTTATTTGACGTTGTTGTTGTTGTATTTGTTGTTGTTGTTGTTGTTTATTTGACGTTGTTGTTGTTGTTTATTCGACGTTGTTGTTGTTGTTTATTTTATGTTGTTTTAGTTGTTGTTGTTGTTGTTGTTTATTTGACGTTGTTGTTGTTGTTGTTTATTCGATGTTGTTTTAGTTGTTGTTGTTTATTTGACGTTGTTGTTGTTTTTTATTTGACGGTGTTGTTGTTAACATTGTTGTTGTTGTTGTTATTGTTTATTTGACGTTGTTGTTGTTGTTTATTTGACGTAGTTGTTGTTATTAACGTTGTTGTTGTTGTTGTTGTTGTTTATTTGACGTTCTTGTTATTGTTGATGTTGTTGATGTTGTTGCTTATTTGACGTTGTTGTTGTTGTTGTTGTTTATTTGACGTTGTTGTTGTTGTTGTTTATTTGATGTTGTTTTAGTTTTTGTTGTTTATTTGACGTTGTAGTTGTTTTTTATTTGACGTTGTTGTTGTTGACATTGTTGTTGTTGTTGTTTATTTGAGGTAGTTGTTGTTATTGACGTTGTTGTTGTTGTTGTTTATTTGACGTTTTTGTTGTTGTTGATGTTGTTGTTGTTTTTTATTTGATGTTGTTGTTGTTGTTGTTTATTTGACGTTGTTGTTGTTATTGTTGTTGTTTATTTGTCGTCGTTGTTCTTGATTATTTGACGTTGTTGTTGTTGTTTATTTGACGTTGTTGTTGTTGTTGTTTATTTGACGTTGTTGTTGTTATTTATTTGACGTTGTTGTTGTTATTGTTATTGTTTATTTGACATTGTTATTGTTGTTGTTTATTTGACGTTGTTAATGTTGTTGACGTTGTTGTTGTTGTTTTTGTTATTTATTTGACGTTGTTGTTGTTGACATTGTTGTTGTTTATTTGACGTTGTTGTTGTTGTTTATTTGACGTAGTTGTTGTTATTGATGTTGTTGTTGTTGTTGTTGTTTATTTGACATTTTTGTTGTTGTTGATGTTGTTGTTGTTGTTTTTTATTTGACGTTGTTGTTGTTGTTTATTTGAAGTTGTTGTTGTTGTTATTGTTATTGTTGTTGTTTATTTGACGTTGTTGTTGTTGTTTATTTGACGTTGTTGTTGTTGTTGTTTATTTGACGTTGTTGTTGTTGTTATTTATTTGACGTTTTTGTTGTTGTTGATGTTGTTGTTGTTGTTTATTTGACGTTGTTGTTGTTGTTTATTTGATGTTGTTTTAGTTGTTGTTGTTTATTTGACGTTGTTGTTGTTGTTGTTTATTTCATGTTGTTTTAGTTGTTGTTTTTTATTTGACGTTGTTGTTGTTGTTTATTTGACGTTGTTGTTGTTTTTAATTTGACGTTTTTGTTATTGTTGTTGTTATTGTTATTGTTGTTGTTTATTTGACGTTGTTGTTGTTGTTGTTTATTTGACGTTGTTGTTGTTGTTGTTTATTTGACGTTGTTGTTGTTTTTTATTTGACGTTTTTGTTGTTATTGTTGTTATTGTTGTTGTTGTTGTTGTTTATTTGACGTTGTTGTTGTTGTTTATTTGACGTTGTTGTTGTTGTTTATTTGACGTTGTTGTTGTTGTTGACGTTGTTGTTGTTGTTTATTTGACGTTGTTGTTATTGTTTATTTGACATTGTTATTATTGTTGTTGTTGTTGTTGACGTTGTTGTTGTTGTTGTTGTTTATTTGACGTTGTTGTTGTTGTTGTTTATTTGATGTTGTTTTAGTTGTTGTTGTTTATTTGACGTTGTTGTTGTTGTTGTTGTTGTTATTGTTGTTGTTTATTTGATGCTGTTTTAGTTGTTGTTGTTTATTTGACGTTGTTGTTGTTTTTTATTTGACGTTTTTGTTGTTGACATTGTTGTTGTTGTTGTTTATTTGACGTTGTTGTTGTTGTTGTTTATTTGACGTAGTTATTGTTATTGACGTTGTTGTTGTTGTTTATTTGACGTTTTTGTTGTTGTTGTTGTTTATTTGACGTTGTTGTTGTTGTTGTTGTTTATTTGACGTTGTTGTTGTTATTTATTTGATGTTGTTGTTGTTGTTATTGTTTATTTGACGTTGTTGTTGTTGTTGTTGTTTATTCGATGTTGTTTTAGTTGTTGTTGTTTATTTGACGTTGTTGTTATTTTTTATTTGACGTTGTTGTTGTTGACATTGTTATTGTTGTTGTTTATTTGACGTTGTTGTTGTTGTTTATTTGACGTAGTTGTTGTTATT
>OX451740.1:453066096-453076096 GCA_948472305.1 Vicia faba
ACATTGTTGTTGTTGTTGTTGTTTATTTGACGTAGTTATTGTTATTGACGTTGTTGTTGTTGTTGTTTATTTGACGTTTTTGTTGTTATTGTTGTTTATTTGACGTTGTTGTTGTTGTTGTTGTTTATTTGACGTTGTTGTTGTTATTTATTTGATGTTGTTGTTGTTGTTATTGTTTATTTGACGTTGTTGTTGTTGTTGTTGTTGTTTATTCGATGTTGTTTTAGTTGTTGTTGTTTATTTGACGTTGTTGTTATTTTTTATTTGACGTTGTTGTTGTTGACATTGTTGTTGTTGTTGTTTATTTGACGTTGTTGTTGTTGTTTATTTGACGTAGTTGTTGTTATTAACGTTGTTGTTGTTGTTGTTTATTTTACGTTTTTGTTGTTGTTGATGTTGTTGTTGTTTATTTGACGTTGTTGTTGTTGTTGTTTATTTGATGTGGTTGTAGTTGTTGTTGTTCATTTGACGTTGTTGTTGTTGTTGTTGTTGTTTATTTGATGTTGTTTTAGTTGTTGTTGTTTATTTGACGTTGTAGTTGTTTTTTATTTGACGTTGTTGTTGTTGACATTGTTGTTGTTGTTGTTGTTGTTTATTTGAGGTAGTTGTTGTTATTGACGTTGTTGTTGTTGTTGTTTATTTGACGTTTTTGTTGTTGTTGATGTTGTTGTTGTTTTTTATTTGATGATGTTGTTGTTGTTGTTTATTTGACGTTGTTGTTGTTATTGTTGTTGTTTATTTGACGTTGTTGTTGTTGTTTATTTGACGTTGTTGTTGTTGTTTATTTGACGTTGTTGTTGTTGTTTATTTGACGTTGTTGTTGTTGTTTATTTGACGTTGTTGTTGTTATTTATTTGACGTTGTTGTTGTTATTGTTATTGTTTATTTGACATTGTTATTGTTGTTGTTTATTTGACGTTGTTAATGTTGTTGACGTTGTTGTTGTTGTTTTTGTTATTTATTTGACGTTGTTGTTGTTGACATTGTTGTTGTTTATTTGACGTTTTTGTTGTTGTTGTTTATTTGACGTAGTTGTTGTTATTGACGTTGTTGTTGTTGTTGTTTATTTGACATTTTTGTTGTTGTTGATGTTGTTGTTGTTGTTTATTTGAAGTTGTTGTTGTTATTGTTATTGTTATTGTTGTTATTTATTTGACGTTGTTGTTGTTGTTGTTGTTTATTTGACGTTGTTGTTGTTGTTTATTTGACGTTGTTGTTGTTTATTTGACATTGTTGTTGTTGTTGTTGACGTTGTTGTTGTTGTTTATTTGACGTTGTTGTTATTGTTTATTTGACATTGTTATTGTTGTTGTTGTTGTTGTTGACGTTGTTGTTGTTGTTGTTTATTTGACGTTGTTGTTGTTGTTGTTTATTTGATGTTGTTTTAGTTGTTGTTGTTTATTTGACGTTGTTGTTGTTGTTTATATGATGTTGTTTTAGTTGTTGTTGTTTATTTGACGTTGTTGTTGTTTTTTATTTGACGTTGTTGTTGTTGTTGTTTATTTGATGTATTTGTTGTTGTTTATTTGACGTAGTTGTTGTTATTGACGTTGTTGTTGTTGTTTATTTGACGTTTTTGTTATTGTTGATGTTGTTGTTGTTGTTTTTTATTTGGCGTTGTTGTTGTTGTTGTTGTTTATTTGACGTTGTTGTTGTTGTTGTTATTGTTGTTGTTGTTGTTTATTTGACGTTGTTGTTGTTGTTGTTGTTGTTGTTTATTTGACGTTGTTGTTGTTGTTGTTGTTATTGTTGTTGTTTATTTGATGCTGTTTTAGATGTTGTTGTTTATTTGACGTTGTTGTTTTTTTTTATTTGACGTTGTTGTTGTTGACATTGTTGTTGTTGTTGTTTATTTGACGTTGTTGTTGTTGTTTATTTGACGTAGTTATTGTTATTGACGTTGTTGTTGTTGTTGTTTATTTGACGTTTTTGTTGTTGTTGATGTTGTTGTTGTTGTTTTTTATTTGACGTTGTTGTTGTTGTTTATTTGACATTGTTGTAGTTGTTATTGTTGTTGTTGTTGTTGTTTATTTGACGTTGTTGTTGTTGTTGTTGTTGTTGTTGTTGTTGTTTATTTGACGTTGTTGTTGTTGTTTATTTGACGTTGTTGTTGTTGTTGTTTATTTGACGTTGTTGTTGTTATTTATTTGACGTTGTTGTTGTTATTGTTTATTTGACGTTGTTGTTGTTGTTGACGTTGTTGTTGTTGTTGTTGTTTATTTGACGTTGTTGTTGTTGTTAATGTTGTTTAATTGATGTTGTTTTAGTTGTTGTTGTTTATTTGACGTTGTTGTTATTTTTTATTTGACGTTATTGTTGTTGACATTGTTGTTGTTGTTGTTTATTTGACGTTGTTGTTGTTGTTTATTTGATGTAGTTGTTGTTATTGACGTTGTTATTGTTGTTGTTTATTTGACGTTTTTGTTGTTGTTGTTGATGTTGTTGTTATTGTTGTTTTTTATTTGACGTTGTTGTTGTTGTTTATTTGAAGTTGTTGTTGTTGTTATTGTTATTGTTGTTGTTTATTTGACGTTGTTGTTGTTGTTTATTTGACGTTGTTGTTGTTGTTGTTTATTTGACGTTGTTGTTGTTGTTATTTATTTGACGTTTTTGTTGTTGTTGATGTTGTTGTTGTTGTTTATTTGACGTTGTTGTTGTTGTTGTTGTTGTTTATTTGATGTTGTTTTAGTTGTTGTTGTTTATTTGACGTTGTAGTTTTTTTTTATTTGACGTTGTTGTTGTTGACATTGTTGTTGTTGTTGTTTATTTGAGGTAGTTGTTGTTATTGACGTTGTTGTTGTTGTTGTTTATTTGACGTTTTTGTTGTTGTTGATGTTGTTGTTGTTTTTTATTTGATGATGTTGTTGTTGTTGTTTATTTGACGTTGTTGTTGTTATTGTTGTTGTTTATTTGACGTTGTTGTTGTTGTTTATTTGACGTTGTTGTTGTTGTTTATTTGACGTTGTTGTTGTTGTTTATTTGACGTTGTTGTTGTTGTTTATTTGACGTTGTTGTTGTTATTTATTTGACGTTGTTGTTGTTATTGTTATTGTTTATTTGACATTGTTATTGTTGTTGTTTATTTGACGTTGTTAATGTTGTTGACGTTGTTGTTGTTGTTTTTGTTATTTATTTGACGTTGTTGTTGTTGACATTGTTGTTGTTTATTTGACGTTTTTGTTGTTGTTGTTTATTTGACGTAGTTGTTGTTATTGACGTTGTTGTTGTTGTTGTTTATTTGACATTTTTGTTGTTGTTGATGTTGTTGTTGTTGTTTATTTGAAGTTGTTGTTGTTATTGTTATTGTTATTGTTGTTATTTATTTGACGTTGTTGTTGTTGTTGTTGTTTATTTGACGTTGTTGTTGTTGTTTATTTGACGTTGTTGTTGTTTATTTGACATTGTTGTTGTTGTTGTTGACGTTGTTGTTGTTGTTTATTTGACGTTGTTGTTATTGTTTATTTAACATTGTTATTGTTGTTGTTGTTGTTGTTTATTTGACGTTGTTGTTGTTGTTGTTTATTTGATGTTGTTTTAGTTGTTGTTGTTTATTTGACGTTGTTGTTGTTGTTTATATGATGTTGTTTTAGTTGTTGTTGTTTATTTGACGTTGTTGTTGTTTTTTATTTGACGTTGTTGTTGTTGTTGTTTATTTGATGTTGTTGTTGTTGTTTATTTGACGTAGTTGTTGTTATTGACGTTGTTGTTGTTGTTTATTTGACGTTTTTGTTATTGTTGATGTTGTTGTTGTTGTTTTTTATTTGGCGTTGTTGTTGTTGTTGTTGTTTATTTGACGTTGTTGTTGTTGTTGTTGTTATTGTTGTTGTTGTTGTTTATTTGACGTTGTTGTTGTTGTTGTTGTTGTTTATTTGACGTTGTTGTTGTTGTTGTTGTTATTGTTGTTGTTTATTTGATGCTGTTTTAGATGTTGTTGTTTATTTGACGTTGTTGTTTTTTTTTATTTGACGTTGTTGTTGTTGACATTGTTGTTGTTGTTGTTTATTTGACGTTGTTGTTGTTGTTTATTTGACGTAGTTATTGTTATTGACGTTGTTGTTGTTGTTGTTTATTTGACGTTTTTGTTGTTGTTGATGTTGTTGTTGTTGTTTTTTATTTGACGTTGTTGTTGTTGTTTATTTGACATTGTTGTAGTTGTTATTGTTGTTGTTGTTGTTGTTTATTTGACGTTGTTGTTGTTGTTGTTGTTGTTGTTTATTTGACGTTGTTGTTGTTGTTGTTTATTTGACGTTGTTGTTGTTGTTGTTTATTTGACGTTGTTGTTGTTATTTATTTGACGTTGTTGTTGTTATTGTTTATTTGACGTTGTTGTTGTTGTTGACGTTGTTGTTGTTGTTGTTTATTTGACGTTGTTGTTGTTGTTAATGTTGTTTAATTGATGTTGTTTAAGTTGTTGTTGTTTATTTGACGTTGTTGTTATTTTTTATTTGACGTTATTGTTGTTGACATTGTTGTTGTTGTTGTTTATTTGACGTTGTTGTTGTTGTTTATTTGATGTAGTTGTTGTTATTGACGTTGTTATTGTTGTTGTTTATTTGACGTTTTTGTTGTTGTTGTTGATGTTGTTGTTATTGTTGTTTTTTATTTGACGTTGTTGTTGTTATTTGACGTTGTTGTTGTTGTTGTTTATTTGACGTTGTTGTTATTGTTTATTTGACGTTGTTGTTGTTGTTTATTTTAAGTTGTTTTAGTTGTTGTTGTTGTTGTTGTTTATTTGACGTTGTTGTTGTTGTTGTTTATTCGATGTTGTTTTAGTTGTTGTTGTTTATTTGACGTTGTTGTTGTTTTTTATTTGACGGTGTTGTTGTTAACATTGTTGTTGTTGTTGTTGTTTATTTGACGTTGTTGTTGTTGTTTATTTGACGTAGTTGTTGTTATTAACGTTGTTGTTGTTGTTGTTGTTTATTTGACGTTCTTGTTGTTGTTGATGTTGTTGATGTTGTTGCTTATTTGACGTTGTTGTTGTTGTTGTTGTTTATTTGACGTTGTTGTTGTTGTTGTTTATTTGATGTTGTTTTAGTTGTTGTTGTTTATTTGACGTTGTAGTTGTTTTTTATTTGACGTTGTTGTTGTTGACATTGTTGTTGTTGTTGTTTATTTGAGGTAGTTGTTGTTATTGACGTTGTTGTTGTTGTTGTTTATTTGACGTTTTTGTTGTTGTTGATGTTGTTGTTGTTTTTTATTTGACGTTGTTGTTGTTGTTTTTTATTTGACGTTTTTGTTGTTATTGTTGTTATTGTTGTTGTTGTTGTTGTTGTTTATTTGACGTTGTTATTGTTGTTTATTTGACGTTGTTGTTGTTGTTGTTGTTTATTTGACGTTGTTGTTGTTGTTGACGTTGTTGTTGTTTATTTGACGTAGTTGTTGTTATTGACGTTGTTGTTGTTGTTGTTTATTTGACATTTTTGTTGTTGTTGATGTTGTTGTTGTTGTTTATTTGAAGTTGTTGTTGTTATTGTTATTGTTATTGTTGTTATTTATTTGACGTTGTTGTTGTTGTTGTTGTTTATTTGACGTTGTTGTTGTTGTTTATTTGACGTTGTTGTTGTTTATTTGACATTGTTGTTGTTGTTGTTGACGTTGTTGTTGTTGTTTATTTGACGTTGTTGTTATTGTTTATTTGACATTGTTATTGTTGTTGTTGTTGTTGTTGACGTTGTTGTTGTTGTTGTTTATTTGACGTTGTTGTTGTTGTTGTTTATTTGATGTTGTTTTAGTTGTTGTTGTTTATTTGACGTTGTTGTTGTTGTTTATATGATGTTGTTTTAGTTGTTGTTGTTTATTTGACGTTGTTGTTGTTTTTTATTTGACGTTGTTGTTGTTGTTGTTTATTTGATGTATTTGTTGTTGTTTATTTGACGTAGTTGTTGTTATTGACGTTGTTGTTGTTGTTTATTTGACGTTTTTGTTATTGTTGATGTTGTTGTTGTTGTTTTTTATTTGGCGTTGTTGTTGTTGTTGTTGTTTATTTGACGTTGTTGTTGTTGTTGTTATTGTTGTTGTTGTTGTTTATTTGACGTTGTTGTTGTTGTTGTTGTTGTTGTTTATTTGACGTTGTTGTTGTTGTTGTTGTTATTGTTGTTGTTTATTTGATGCTGTTTTAGATGTTGTTGTTTATTTGACGTTGTTGTTTTTTTTTATTTGACGTTGTTGTTGTTGACATTGTTGTTGTTGTTGTTTATTTGACGTTGTTGTTGTTGTTTATTTGACGTAGTTATTGTTATTGACGTTGTTGTTGTTGTTGTTTATTTGACGTTTTTGTTGTTGTTGATGTTGTTGTTGTTGTTTTTTATTTGACGTTGTTGTTGTTGTTTATTTGACATTGTTGTAGTTGTTATTGTTGTTGTTGTTGTTGTTTATTTGACGTTGTTGTTGTTGTTGTTGTTGTTGTTGTTGTTGTTTATTTGACGTTGTTGTTGTTGTTTATTTGACGTTGTTGTTGTTGTTGTTTATTTGACGTTGTTGTTGTTATTTATTTGACGTTGTTGTTGTTATTGTTTATTTGACGTTGTTGTTGTTGTTGACGTTGTTGTTGTTGTTGTTGTTTATTTGACGTTGTTGTTGTTGTTAATGTTGTTTAATTGATGTTGTTTTAGTTGTTGTTGTTTATTTGACGTTGTTGTTATTTTTTATTTGACGTTATTGTTGTTGACATTGTTGTTGTTGTTGTTTATTTGACGTTGTTGTTGTTGTTTATTTGATGTAGTTGTTGTTATTGACGTTGTTATTGTTGTTGTTTATTTGACGTTTTTGTTGTTGTTGTTGATGTTGTTGTTATTGTTGTTTTTTATTTGACGTTGTTGTTGTTGTTTATTTGAAGTTGTTGTTGTTGTTATTGTTATTGTTGTTGTTTATTTGACGTTGTTGTTGTTGTTTATTTGACGTTGTTGTTGTTGTTGTTTATTTGACGTTGTTGTTGTTGTTATTTATTTGACGTTTTTGTTGTTGTTGATGTTGTTGTTGTTGTTTATTTGACGTTGTTGTTGTTGTTGTTGTTGTTTATTTGATGTTGTTTTAGTTGTTGTTGTTTATTTGACGTTGTAGTTTTTTTTTATTTGACGTTGTTGTTGTTGACATTGTTGTTGTTGTTGTTTATTTGAGGTAGTTGTTGTTATTGACGTTGTTGTTGTTGTTGTTTATTTGACGTTTTTGTTGTTGTTGATGTTGTTGTTGTTTTTTATTTGATGATGTTGTTGTTGTTGTTTATTTGACGTTGTTGTTGTTATTGTTGTTGTTTATTTGACGTTGTTGTTGTTGTTTATTTGACGTTGTTGTTGTTGTTTATTTGACGTTGTTGTTGTTGTTTATTTGACGTTGTTGTTGTTGTTTATTTGACGTTGTTGTTGTTATTTATTTGACGTTGTTGTTGTTATTGTTATTGTTTATTTGACATTGTTATTGTTGTTGTTTATTTGACGTTGTTAATGTTGTTGACGTTGTTGTTGTTGTTTTTGTTATTTATTTGACGTTGTTGTTGTTGACATTGTTGTTGTTTATTTGACGTTTTTGTTGTTGTTGTTTATTTGACGTAGTTGTTGTTATTGACGTTGTTGTTGTTGTTGTTTATTTGACATTTTTGTTGTTGTTGATGTTGTTGTTGTTGTTTATTTGAAGTTGTTGTTGTTATTGTTATTGTTATTGTTGTTATTTATTTGACGTTGTTGTTGTTGTTGTTGTTTATTTGACGTTGTTGTTGTTGTTTATTTGACGTTGTTGTTGTTTATTTGACATTGTTGTTGTTGTTGTTGACGTTGTTGTTGTTGTTTATTTGACGTTGTTGTTATTGTTTATTTAACATTGTTATTGTTGTTGTTGTTGTTGTTTATTTGACGTTGTTGTTGTTGTTGTTTATTTGATGTTGTTTTAGTTGTTGTTGTTTATTTGACGTTGTTGTTGTTGTTTATATGATGTTGTTTTAGTTGTTGTTGTTTATTTGACGTTGTTGTTGTTTTTTATTTGACGTTGTTGTTGTTGTTGTTTATTTGATGTTGTTGTTGTTGTTTATTTGACGTAGTTGTTGTTATTGACGTTGTTGTTGTTGTTTATTTGACGTTTTTGTTATTGTTGATGTTGTTGTTGTTGTTTTTTATTTGGCGTTGTTGTTGTTGTTGTTGTTTATTTGACGTTGTTGTTGTTGTTGTTGTTATTGTTGTTGTTGTTGTTTATTTGACGTTGTTGTTGTTGTTGTTGTTGTTTATTTGACGTTGTTGTTGTTGTTGTTGTTATTGTTGTTGTTTATTTGATGCTGTTTTAGATGTTGTTGTTTATTTGACGTTGTTGTTTTTTTTTATTTGACGTTGTTGTTGTTGACATTGTTGTTGTTGTTGTTTATTTGACGTTGTTGTTGTTGTTTATTTGACGTAGTTATTGTTATTGACGTTGTTGTTGTTGTTGTTTATTTGACGTTTTTGTTGTTGTTGATGTTGTTGTTGTTGTTTTTTATTTGACGTTGTTGTTGTTGTTTATTTGACATTGTTGTAGTTGTTATTGTTGTTGTTGTTGTTGTTTATTTGACGTTGTTGTTGTTGTTGTTGTTGTTGTTTATTTGACGTTGTTGTTGTTGTTGTTTATTTGACGTTGTTGTTGTTGTTGTTTATTTGACGTTGTTGTTGTTATTTATTTGACGTTGTTGTTGTTATTGTTTATTTGACGTTGTTGTTGTTGTTGACGTTGTTGTTGTTGTTGTTTATTTGACGTTGTTGTTGTTGTTAATGTTGTTTAATTGATGTTGTTTAAGTTGTTGTTGTTTATTTGACGTTGTTGTTATTTTTTATTTGACGTTATTGTTGTTGACATTGTTGTTGTTGTTGTTTATTTGACGTTGTTGTTGTTGTTTATTTGATGTAGTTGTTGTTATTGACGTTGTTATTGTTGTTGTTTATTTGACGTTTTTGTTGTTGTTGTTGATGTTGTTGTTATTGTTGTTTTTTATTTGACGTTGTTGTTGTTATTTGACGTTGTTGTTGTTGTTGTTTATTTGACGTTGTTGTTATTGTTTATTTGACGTTGTTGTTGTTGTTTATTTTAAGTTGTTTTAGTTGTTGTTGTTGTTGTTGTTTATTTGACGTTGTTGTTGTTGTTGTTTATTCGATGTTGTTTTAGTTGTTGTTGTTTATTTGACGTTGTTGTTGTTTTTTATTTGACGGTGTTGTTGTTAACATTGTTGTTGTTGTTGTTGTTTATTTGACGTTGTTGTTGTTGTTTATTTGACGTAGTTGTTGTTATTAACGTTGTTGTTGTTGTTGTTGTTTATTTGACGTTCTTGTTGTTGTTGATGTTGTTGATGTTGTTGCTTATTTGACGTTGTTGTTGTTGTTGTTGTTTATTTGACGTTGTTGTTGTTGTTGTTTATTTGATGTTGTTTTAGTTGTTGTTGTTTATTTGACGTTGTAGTTGTTTTTTATTTGACGTTGTTGTTGTTGACATTGTTGTTGTTGTTGTTTATTTGAGGTAGTTGTTGTTATTGACGTTGTTGTTGTTGTTGTTTATTTGACGTTTTTGTTGTTGTTGATGTTGTTGTTGTTTTTTATTTGACGTTGTTGTTGTTGTTTTTTATTTGACGTTTTTGTTGTTATTGTTGTTATTGTTGTTGTTGTTGTTGTTGTTTATTTGACGTTGTTATTGTTGTTTATTTGACGTTGTTGTTGTTGTTGTTGTTTATTTGACGTTGTTGTTGTTGTTGACGTTGTTGTTATTGTTTATTTGACATTGTTATTATTGTTGTTGTTGTTGTTGACGTTGTTGTTGTTGTTTATTTGACGTTGTTGTTGTTTATTTGATGTTGTTTTAGTTGTTGTTTTTTATTTGACGTTGTTGTTGTTGTTGTTTATTTGACGTTGTTGTTGTTGTTGTTTATTTGACGTAGTTGTTGTTATTGACGTTGTTGTTGTTGTTTATTTGACGTTTTTGTTATTGTTGATGTTGTTGTTGTTGTTTTTTATTTGGCGTTGTTGTTGGTGTTGTTTTTATTTGACGTTGTTAT
>OX451740.1:453081096-453126096 GCA_948472305.1 Vicia faba
TATTTGACGTTGTTGTTGTTTTTTATTTGACGTTATTGTTGTTGACATTGTTGTTGTTGTTGTTGTTTATTTGACGTTGTTGTTGTTGTTTATTTGATGTAGTTGTTGTTATTGACGTTGTTATTGTTGTTGTTTATTTGACGTTTTTGTTGTTGTTGTTGATGTTGTTGTTATTGTTGTTTTTTATTTGACGTTGTTGTTGTTATTTGACGTTGTTGTTGTTGTATTTGTTGTTGTTGTTGTTGTTTATTTGACGTTGTTGTTGTTGTTTATTTGACGTTGTTGTTGTTGTTTATTTTATGTTGTTTTAGTTGTTGTTGTTGTTGTTGTTTATTTGACGTTGTTGTTGTTGTTGTTTATTCGATGTTGTTTTAGTTGTTGTTGTTTATTTGACGTTGTTGTTGTTTTTTATTTGACGGTGTTGTTGTTAACATTGTTGTTGTTGTTGTTGTTTATTTGACGTTGTTGTTGTTGTTTATTTGACGTAGTTGTTGTTATTAACGTTGTTGTTGTTGTTGTTGTTGTTTATTTGACGTTCTTGTTGTTGTTGATGTTGTTGATGTTGTTGCTTATTTGACGTTGTTGTTGTTGTTGTTTATTTGACGTTGTTGTTGTTGTTGTTTATTTGATGTTGTTTTAGTTTTTGTTGTTTATTTGACGTTGTAGTTGTTTTTTATTTGACGTTGTTGTTGTTGACATTGTTGTTGTTGTTGTTTATTTGAGGTAGTTGTTGTTATTGACGTTGTTGTTGTTGTTGTTTATTTGACGTTTTTGTTGTTGTTGATGTTGTTGTTGTTTTTTATTTGATGTTGTTGTTGTTGTTTATTTGACGTTGTTGTTGTTATTGTTGTTGTTTATTTGTCGTCGTTGTTGTTGTTTATTTGACGTTGTTGTTGTTGTTTATTTGACGTTGTTGTTGTTGTTGTTGTTTATTTGACGTTGTTGTTGTTATTTATTTGACGTTGTTGTTGTTATTGTTATTGTTTATTTGACATTGTTATTGTTGTTGTTTATTTGACGTTGTTAATGTTGTTGACGTTGTTGTTGTTGTTTTTGTTATTTATTTGACGTTGTTGTTGTTGACATTGTTGTTGTTTATTTGACGTTGTTGTTGTTGTTTATTTGACGTAGTTGTTGTTATTGATGTTGTTGTTGTTGTTGTTGTTTATTTGACATTTTTGTTGTTGTTGATGTTGTTGTTGTTGTTTTTTATTTGACGTTGTTGTTGTTGTTTATTTGAAGTTGTTGTTGTTGTTATTGTTATTGTTGTTGTTTATTTGACGTTGTTGTTGTTGTTTATTTGACGTTGTTGTTGTTGTTGTTTATTTGACGTTGTTGTTGTTGTTATTTATTTGACGTTTTTGTTGTTGTTGATGTTGTTGTTGTTGTTTATTTGACGTTGTTGTTGTTGTTTATTTGATGTTGTTTTAGTTGTTGTTGTTTATTTGACGTTGTTGTTGTTGTTGTTTATTTCATGTTGTTTTAGTTGTTGTTTTTTATTTGACGTTGTTGTTGTTGTTTATTTGACGTTGTTGTTGTTTTTAATTTGACGTTTTTGTTATTGTTGTTGTTATTGTTATTGTTGTTGTTTATTTGACGTTGTTGTTGTTGTTGTTTATTTGACGTTGTTGTTGTTGTTGTTTATTTGACGTTGTTGTTGTTTTTTATTTGACGTTTTTGTTGTTATTGTTGTTGTTGTTGTTTATTTGACGTTGTTGTTGTTGTTTATTTGACGTTGTTGTTGTTGTTTATTTGACGTTGTTGTTGTTGTTGACGTTGTTGTTGTTGTTTATTTGACGTTGTTGTTATTGTTTATTTGACATTGTTATTATTGTTGTTGTTGTTGTTGACGTTGTTGTTGTTGTTGTTTATTTGACGTTGTTGTTGTTGTTGTTGTTTATTTGATGTTGTTTTAGTTGTTGTTGTTTATTTAACGTTGTTGTTGTTGTTTATATGATATTGTTTTAGTTGTTGTTGTTTATTTGACGTTGTTGTTGTTTTTTATTTGACGTTGTTGTTGTTGTTGTTTATTTGACGTTGTTGTTGTTGTTGTTTATTTGACGTAGTTGTTGTTATTGACGTTGTTGTTGTTGTTTATTTGACGTTTTTGTTATTGTTGATGTTGTTGTTGTTGTTTTTTATTTGGCGTTGTTGTTGTTGTTGTTTTTATTTGACGTTGTTATTGTTGTTGTTTATTTGACGTTGTTGTTGTTGTTGTTTATTTGATGTTGTTGTTGTTGTTTATTTGACGTTGTTGTTGTTGTTTATTTGACGTTGTTGTTGTTATTTATTTGACGTTGTTGTTGTTGTTGTTATTGTTTATTTGACGTTGTTGTTGTTGTTTATTTGACATTGTTAATGTTGTTGACGTTGTTGTTGTTATTGTTATTGTTGTTGACGTTGTTGATGTTGTTTTAGTTGTTGTTGTTTATTTGACGTTGTTGTTGTTGTTGTTGTTATTGTTGTTGTTTATTTGATGATGTTTTAGTTGTTGTTGTTTATTTGACGTTGTTGTTGTTTTTTATTTGACGTTTTTTTTGTTGACATTGTTGTTGTTGTTGTTTATTTGACGTTGTTGTTGTTGTTTATTTGACGTAGTTATTGTTATTGACGTTGTTGTTGTTGTTGTTTATTTGACGTTTTTGTTGTTGTTGTTGTTGTTTATTTGACGTTGTTGTTGTTGTTGTTGTTTATTTGACGTTGTTGTTGTTATTTATTTGATGTTGTTGTTGTTGTTATTGTTTATTTGACGTTGTTGTTGTTGTTGTTGTTTATTCGATGTTGTTTTAGTTGTTGTTGTTTATTTGACTTTGTTGTTATTTTTTATTTGATGTTGTTGTTGTTGACATTTTTGTTGTTGTTGTTTATTTGACGTTGTTGTTGTTGTTTATTTGACGTAGTTGTTGTTATTAACGTTGTTGTTGTTGTTGTTTATTTTACGTTTTTGTTGTTGTTGATGTTGTTGTTGTTTATTTGACGTTGTTGTTGTTGTTGTTTATTTGATGTGGTTGTAGTTGTTGTTGTTTATTTGACGTTGTTGTTGTTGTTGTTGTTTATTTGATGTTGTTTTAGTTGTTGTTGTTTATTTGACGTTGTAGTTGTTTTTTATTTGACGTTGTTGTTGTTGACATTGTTGTTGTTGTTGTTTATTTGAGGTAGTTGTTGTTATTGACGTTGTTGTTGTTGTTGTTTATTTGACGTTTTTGTTGTTGTTGATGTTGTTGTTGTTTTTTATTTGATGTTGTTGTTGTTGTTGTTGTTTATTTGACGTTGTTGTTGTTATTGTTGTTGTTTATTTGACGTTGTTGTTGTTGTTTATTTGACGTTGTTGTTGTTGTTTATTTGACGTTGTTGTTGTTGTTTATTTGACGTTGTTGTTGTTGTTTATTTGACGTTGTTGTTGTTATTTATTTGACGTTGTTGTTGTTATTGTTATTGTTTATTTGACATTGTTATTGTTGTTGTTTATTTGACGTTGTTAATGTTGTTGACGTTGTTGTTGTTGTTTTTGTTATTTATTTGACGTTGTTGTTGTTGACATTGTTGTTGTTTATTTGACGTTTTTGTTGTTGTTGTTTATTTGACGTAGTTGTTGTTATTGACGTTGTTGTTGTTGTTGTTGTTTATTTGACATTTTTGTTGTTGTTGATGTTGTTGTTGTTGTTTTTTATTTGACGTTGTTGTTGTTGTTTATTTGAAGTTGTTGTTGTTATTGTTATTGTTATTGTTGTTGTTTATTTGACGTTGTTGTTGTTGTTGTTGTTGTTTATTTGACGTTGTTGTTGTTGTTTATTTGACGATGTTGTTGTTTATTTGACATTGTTGTTGTTGTTGACGTTGTTGTTGTTGTTTATTTGACGTTGTTGTTATTGTTTATTTGACATTGTTATTGTTGTTGTTGTTGTTGTTGACGTTGTTGTTGTTGTTTATTTGACGGTGTTGTTGTTAACATTGTTGTTGTTGTTGTTGTTTATTTGACGTTGTTGTTGTTGTTTATTTGACGTAGTTGTTGTTATTAACGTTGTTGTTGTTGTTGTTGTTTATTTGACGTTCTTGTTGTTGTTGATGTTGTTGATGTTGTTGATGTTATTGCTTATTTGACGTTGTTGTTGTTGTTGTTTATTTGACGTTGTTGTTGTTGTTGTTTATTTGATGTTGTTTTAGTTGTTGTTGTTTATTTGACGTTGTAGTTGTTTTTTATTTGACGTTGTTGTTGTTGACATTGTTGTTGTTGTTGTTTATTTGAGGTAGTTGTTGTTATTGACGTTGTTGTTGTTGTTGTTTATTTGACGTTTTTGTTATTGTTGATGTTGTTGTTGTTGTTTTTTATTTGGCGTTGTTGTTGTTGTTGTTTTTATTTGACGTTGTTATTGTTGTTGTTTATTTGACGTTGTTGTTGTTGTTGTTTATTTGATGTTGTTGTTGTTGTTTATTTGACGTTGTTGTTGTTGTTTATTTGACGTTGTTGTTGTTATTTATTTGACGTTGTTGTTGTTGTTGTTATTGTTTATTTGACGTTGTTGTTGTTGTTTATTTGACGTTGTTAATGTTGTTGACGTTGTTGTTGTTATTGTTATTGTTGTTGACGTTGTTGATGTTGTTTTAGTTGTTGTTGTTTATTTGACGTTGTTGTTGTTGTTGTTATTGTTGTTGTTTATTTGATGCTCTTTTAGTTGTTGTTGTTTATTTGACGTTGTTGTTGTTTTTTATTTGACGTTTTTGTTGTTGACATTGTTGTTGTTGTTGTTTATTTGACGTTGTTGTTGTTGTTTATTTGACGTAGTTATTGTTATTGACGTTGTTGTTGTTGTTGTTTATTTGACGTTTTTGTTGTTGTTGTTGTTGTTTATTTGACGTTGTTGTTGTTGTTGTTGTTGTTTATTTGACGTTGTTGTTGTTATTTATTTGATGTTGTTGTTGTTGTTATTGTTTATTTGACGTTGTTGTTGTTGTTGTTGTTTATTCGATGTTGTTTTAGTTGTTGTTGTTTATTTGACGTTGTTGTTATTTTTTATTTGATGTTGTTGTTGTTGACATTTTTGTTGTTGTTGTTTATTTGACGTTGTTGTTGTTGTTTATTTGACGTAGTTGTTGTTATTAACGTTGTTGTTGTTGTTGTTTATTTTACGTTTTTGTTGTTGTTGATGTTGTTGTTGTTTATTTGACGTTGTTGTTGTTGTTGTTTATTTGATGTGGTTGTAGTTGTTGTTGTTTATTTGACGTTGTTGTTGTTGTTGTTGTTTATTTGATGTTGTTTTAGTTGTTGTTGTTTATTTGACGTTGTAGTTGTTTTTTATTTGACGTTGTTGTTGTTGACATTGTTGTTGTTGTTGTTTATTTGAGGTAGTTGTTGTTATTGACGTTGTTGTTGTTGTTGTTGTTTATTTGACGTTTTTGTTGTTGTTGATGTTGTTGTTGTTTTTTATTTGATGTTGTTGTTGTTGTTGTTGTTTATTTGACGTTGTTGTTGTTATTGTTGTTGTTTATTTGACGTTGTTGTTGTTGTTTATTTGACGTTGTTGTTGTTGTTGTTTATTTGACGTTGTTGTTGTTGTTTATTTGACGTTGTTGTTGTTGTTTATTTGACGTTGTTGTTGTTATTTATTTGACGTTGTTGTTGTTATTGTTATTGTTTATTTGACATTGTTATTGTTGTTGTTTATTTGACGTTGTTAATGTTGTTGACGTTGTTGTTGTTGTTTTTGTTATTTATTTGACGTTGTTGTTGTTGACATTGTTGTTGTTTATTTGACGTTTTTGTTGTTGTTGTTTATTTAACGTAGTTGTTGTTATTGACGTTGTTGTTGTTGTTGTTGTTTATTTGACATTTTTGTTGTTGTTGATGTTGTTGTTGTTGTTTTTTATTTGACGTTGTTGTTGTTGTTTATTTGAAGTTGTTGTTGTTATTGTTATTGTTATTGTTGTTGTTTATTTGACGTTGTTGTTGTTGTTGTTGTTGTTTATTTGACGTTGTTGTTGTTGTTTATTTGACGATGTTGTTGTTTATTTGACATTGTTGTTGTTGTTGACGTTGTTGTTGTTGTTTATTTGACGTTGTTGTTATTGTTTATTTGACATTGTTATTGTTGTTGTTGTTGTTGTTGACGTTGTTGTTGTTGTTTATTTGACGTTGTTGTTGTTGTTGTTTATTTGATGTTGTTTTAGTTGTTGTTGTTTATTTGACGTTGTTGTTGTTGTTTATATGATGTTGTTTTAGTTGTTGTTGTTTATTTGACGTTGTTGTTGTTTTTTATTTGACGTTGTTGTTGTTGTTGTTGTTGTTTATTTGATGTTGTTGTTGTTGTTTATTTGACGTAGTTTTTGTTATTGACGTTGTTGTTGTTGTTTATTTGACGTTTTTGTTATTGTTGATGTTGTTGTTGTTGTTTTTTATTTGGCGTTGTTGTTGTTGTTGTTGTTGTTTATTTGACGTTGTTGTTATTGTTGTTATTGTTGTTGTTGTTGTTTATTTGACGTTGTTGTTGTTGTTGTTGTTGTTTATTTGACGTTGTTGTTGTTGTTGTTGTTATTGTTGTTGTTTATTTGATGCTGTTTTAGATGTTGTTGTTTATTTGACGTTGTTGTTTTTTTTTATTTGACGTTGTTGTTGTTGACATTATTGTTGTTGTTGTTTATTTGACGTTGTTGTTGTTGTTTATTTGACGTAGTTATTGTTATTGACGTTGTTGTTGTTGTTGTTTATTTGACGTTTTTGTTGTTGTTGATGTTGTTGTTGTTGTTTTTTATTTGACGTTGTTGTTGTTGTTTATTTGACATTGTTGTTGTTGTTATTGTTGTTGTTGTTGTTTATTTGACGTTGTTGTTGTTGTTGTTGTTGTTGTTGTTGTTGTTGTTGTTTATTTGACGTTGTTGTTGTTGTTGTTTATTTGACGTTGTTGTTGTTGTTGTTTATTTGACGTTGTTGTTGTTATTTATTTGACGTTGTTGTTGTTATTGTTTATTTGACGTTGTTGTTGTTGTTGACGTTGTTGTTGTTGTTGTTTATTTGACGTTGTTGTTGTTGTTGTTGTTGTTTTATTGATGTTGTTTTAGTTGTTGTTGTTTATTTGACGTTGTTGTTATTTTTTATTTGAGGTTATTGTTGTTGACATTGTTGTTGTTGTTGTTGTTTATTTGACGTTGTTGTTGTTGTTTATTTGATGTAGTTGTTGTTATTGACGTTGTTATTGTTGTTGTTTATTTGACGTTTTTGTTGTTGTTGATGTTGTTGTTATTGTTGTTTTTTATTTGACGTTGTTGTTGTTATTTGACGTTGTTGTTGTTGTTGTTGTTTATTTGACGTTGTTGTTGTTGTTTATTTGACGTTGTTGTTGTTGTTTATTTTATGTTGTTTTAGTTGTTGTTGTTGTTGTTGTTTATTTGATGTTGTTGTTGTTGTTGTTTATTCGATGTTGTTTTAGTTGTTGTTGTTTATTTGACGTTGTTGTTGTTTTTTATTTGACGGTGTTGTTGTTAACATTGTTGTTGTTGTTGTTGTTGTTTATTTGACGTTGTTGTTGTTGTTTATTTGACGTAGTTGTTGTTATTAACGTTGTTGTTGTTGTTGTTGTTTATTTGACGTTCTTGTTGTTGTTGATGTTGTTGATGTTGTTGATGTTGTTGATGTTATTGCTTATTTGACGTTGTTGTTGTTGTTGTTTATTTGACGTTGTTGTTGTTGTTGTTTATTTGATGTTGTTTTAGTTGTTGTTGTTTATTTGACGTTGTAGTTGTTTTTTATTTGACGTTGTTGTTGTTGACATTGTTGTTGTTGTTGTTTATTTGAGGTAGTTGTTGTTATTGACGTTGTTGTTGTTGTTGTTTATTTGACGTTTTTGTTGTTGTTGATGTTGTTGTTGTTTTTTATTTGATGTTGTTGTTGTTGTTGTTTATTTGACGTTGTTGTTGTTATTGTTGTTGTTTATTTGACGTCGTTGTTGTTGTTTATTTGACGTTGTTGTTGTTGTTTATTTGACGTTGTTGTTGTTGTTGTTGTTTATTTGACGTTGTTGTTGTTATTTATTTGGTGTTGTTGTTGTTATTGTTATTGTTTATTTGACATTGTTATTGTTGTTGTTTATTTGACGTTGTTAATGTTGTTGACGTTGTTGTTGATGTTTTTGTTATTTATTTGACGTTGTTGTTGTTGACATTGTTGTTGTTTATTTGACGTTGTTGTTGTTGTTTATTTGACGTAGTTGTTGTTATTGATGTTGTTGTTGTTGTTGTTTATTTGACATTTTTGTTGTTGTTGATGTTGTTGTTGTTGTTTTTTATTTGACGTTGTTGTTGTTGTTTATTTGAAGTTGTTGTTGTTGTTATTGTTATTGTTGTTGTTTATTTGACGTTGTTGTTGTTGTTTATTTGACGTTGTTGTTGTTGTTGTTTATTTGACGTTGTTGTTGTTGTTATTTATTTGACGTTTTTGTTGTTGTTGATGTTGTTGTTGTTGTTTATTTGACGTTGTTGTTGTTGTTTATTTGATGTTGTTTTAGTTGTTGTTGTTTATTTGACGTTGTTGTTGTTGTTGTTTATTTCATGTTGTTTTAGTTGTTGTTTTTTATTTGACGTTGTTGTTGTTGTTTATTTGACGTTGTTGTTGTTTTTAATTTGACGTTTTTGTTATTGTTGTTGTTATTGTTATTGTTGTTGTTTATTTGACGTTGTTGTTGTTGTTGTGTATTTGACGTTGTTGTTGTTGTTGTTTATTTGACGTTGTTGTTGTTTTTTATTTGACGTTTTTGTTGTTATTGTTGTTATTGTTGTTGTTGTTGTTGTTGTTTATTTGACGTTGTTGTTGTTGTTTATTTGACGTTGTTGTTGTTGTTGTTTATTTGACGTTGTTGTTGTTGTTGACGTTGTTGTTATTGTTTATTTGACATTGTTATTATTGTTGTTGTTGTTGTTGACGTTGTTGTTGTTGTTGTTTATTTGACGTTGTTGTTGTTGTTGTTTATTTGATGTTGTTTTAGTTGTTGTTGTTTATTTGACGTTGTTGTTGTTGTTTATATGACATTGTTTTAGTTGTTGTTGTTTATTTGACGTTGTTGTTGTTTTTTATTTGACGTTGTTGTTGTTGTTGTTTATTTGACGTTGTTGTTGTTGTTGTTTATTTGACGTAGTTGTTGTTATTGACGTTGTTGTTGTTGTTTATTTGACGTTTTTGTTATTGTTGATGTTGTTGTTGTTGTTTTTTATTTGGCGTTGTTGTTGGTGTTGTTTTTATTTGACGTTGTTATTGTTGTTGTTTATTTGACGTTGTTGTTGTTGTTTATTTGATGTTGTTGTTGTTGTTTATTTGACGTTGTTGTTGTTGTTTATTTGACGTGGTTGTTGTTATTTATTTGACGTTGTTGTTGTTGTTTTTGTTATTGTTTATTTGACGTTGTTGTTGTTGTTGTTTATTTGACGTTGTTAATGTTGTTGACGTTGTTGTTGTTATTGTTATTGTTGTTGACGTTGTTGATGTTGTTTTAGTTGTTGTTATTTATTTGACGTTGTTGTTGTTGTTGTTGTTGTTGTTATTGTTGTTGTTTATTTGATGCTGTTTTAGTTGTTGTTGTTTATTTGACGTTGTTGTTATTTTTTATTTGACGTTTTTGTTGTTGACATTGTTGTTGTTGTTGTTTATTTGACGTTGTTGTTGTTGTTTATTTGACGTAGTTATTGTTATTGACGTTGTTGTTGTTGTTGTTTATTTGACGTTGTTGTTGTTGTTGTTTATTTGACGTTGTTGTTGTTGTTGTTGTTTATTTGACGTTGTTGTTGTTATTTATTTGACGTTGTTGTTGTTGTTATTGTTTATTTGATGTTGTTGTTGTTGTTGTTGTTTATTCGATGTTGTTTTAGTTGTTGTTGTTTATTTGACGTTGTTGTTGTTGTTATTGTTTATTTGACGTTGTTGTTGTTGTTGTTGTTTATTCGATGTTGTTTTAGTTGTTGTTGTTTATTTGACGTTGTTGTTATTTTTTATTTGACGTTGTTGTTGTTGACATTGTTGTTGTTGTTTATTTGACGTTGTTGTTGTTGTTTATTTGACGTAGTTGTTGTTATTAACGTTGTTGTTGTTGTTGTTGTTTATTTTACGTTTTTGTTGTTGTTGATGTTGTTGTTGTTGTTTATTTGACGTTGTTGTTGTTGTTGTTTATTTGATGTGGTTTTAGTTGTTGTTGTTTATTTGACGTTGTTGTTGTTGTTGTTGTTTATTTGATGTTGTTTTAGTTGTTGTTGTTTATTTGACGTTGTAATTGTTTTTTATTTGACGTTGTTGTTGTTGACATTGTTGTTGTTGTTGTTTATTTGAGGTAGTTGTTGTTATTGACGTTGTTGTTGTTGTTGTTTATTTGACGTTTTTGTTGTTGTTGATGTTGTTGTTGTTTTTTATTTGATGTTGTTGTTGTTGTTGTTTATTTGACGTTGTTGTTGTTATTGTTGTTGTTTATTTGACGTTGTTGTTGTTGTTTATTTGACGTTGTTGTTGTTGTTTATTTGACGTTGTTGTTGTTGTTTATTTGACGTTGTTGTTGTTATTTATTTGACGTTGTTGTTGTTATTGTTATTGTTTATTTGACATTGTTATTGTTGTTGTTTATTTGACGTTGTTAATGTTGTTGACGTTGTTGTTGTTGTTTTTGTTATTTATTTGACGTTGTTGTTGTTGACATTGTTGTTGTTTATTTGACGTTGTTGTTGTTGTTGTTTATTTGACGTAGTTGTTGTTATTGACGTTGTTGTTGTTGTTGTTTATTTGACATTTTTGTTGTTGTTGATGTTGTTGTTGTTGTTTTTTATTTGACGTTGTTGTTGTTGTTTATTTGAAGTTGTTGTTGTTATTTTTATTGTTATTGTTGTTGTTTATTTGACGTTGTTGTTGTTGTTGTTGTTTATTTGACGTTGTTGTTGTTGTTTATTTGACGTTGTTGTTGTAACACCCCGTTTTCAATTAATTGATTTATTTGAATTTGGGAATTTATTTTATTAGAATTAATAAAATAAAAAGAATTATTTATTTTGGAGTATTTGAGGAAAATAAAAGAAATAAGGAATATTGGGATTTTTATGTTATTGGGCTTAGATGTTGTTAGTAAAGAGTGGGGGTGCAGAGAAATAAAGTTATGTTTGGGACTTAGGCCATTTTCTCATTTTTGGTTTTCACGTAAGAACAGAAGTTGGAATTTGGGAAAATAGAGCTCTGAAGAACGGAGAACGAAGAACATCGCTCAGGAACTCAAAGCTGCTAATTGATAAGGTAAGGGGGGTTTATACTCGATTTATATTTGTTTATGGGTTTATGTACGGTTGATTCGGGTAATCGTAGGAAATCCCAATTGTTAGATGTTTCTAGGGATCGATAACCTTAGGATTGAACTTTGTTAGAAAAGGTTTAAGTTCCCGATTTTATGAATCAATTAGAGACTTTAGGTTCCTATGATGGATTGGATGTCTTTGTACTATATTGCACCGCCGTAGAGAGGTATTTTCGTGCAAAAAAATGGGTATATGAGCTGCTGCAAAAACAGAAAAATTGGGTTCGCACTCATCAACACGGGCGCGTTGATTTACGCGGGCACCCGTGTTGATTCACTGTATGCTGATGAAAATGTGTTTTCTGGCCATAATTCAACACGGGCGTGTTGATTAACACGGGCGCCCGTGTTGATTCACTGTGTTGGCATAAAAATGGGTTTTCTGGGCACAATTCAACACGGGCCGTGTTGATTTACACGGGCGCCCGTGTTGATCCCCTGTATTGTCAAAAAAACGTGTTTTCTGGACACATTTCCACACGGGCAGTGTTGTTTTACACGGGCACCCGTGTTAAACCTCCTGTGTTGGTTTTTAAACTATGTTTTCTGTGCATGTTGTTAAGTACGGATTGATCCGGTTTTGATGTGCAGTGTTTGACATGTTTTGAATATGTGTTTATTGAATTCCTAGTGTTGATTGATGTGTGTATCGAATAACGATTGTATGTTATGATACCAACACTATGTGGATCTTATTGTCATGCTTTTAGATGATGTTATCAAGCATGAATTATGATATAACTTGATATGATTGATGTTTAATAGTATGTTGAGTGGTTACATGCTATTCCTATCATGTTATGTTTGATATTGTTGATGTGCATGATATGTTGATTGATGTTCATAGTATGCTGAGTGTTACATACTTACATATCATGTTGCATTTGTTAATTCCCATTGTGTGGAATTAACATGGTGGCCAATATACGTGTCCGCGATATAATGGAACGTTGAGGTGGTAGCCGTGTCCGCGATATAATGGAACGGTGAGTTATCCGTGACCCGCGATTTAATGGGGCGGTGAAGTGGTACCACATGCATGGGTGTGTTGCATTACTCGAATATAACATGAATGGATGATTTTTCCAATGTTATATTTGATTGTTTGTATGCACGTATGATTGATAAATGGTTGATGATGTTTGATGAATATTTGCAAATATGAAAGGCAATATGTCATGGACATATGAATTGTAAAGGTTTTGTAAACCATGAAATATGCTAATTATGGGGTGATGCTTATGATTTCGTGAATTGATTGTTATGAATGTATAACCAAATGTATATTTGAGAAGCTCACCCTTACTGTTGCATATTTCAGATTGAGGAGCTTCGCTCAGGTGCTTGGCGAAGGCTTATCGTGTCTAGTTTAGTTTCGTTTTAGTATGTCCGGGTCATGCTCTGATAGTTGTAACTTCGGGAACGTTTGGTTGTCGAGCTGCTTTAGTCAGACTCGTTTATTTTCTTTTAATTGTTATAATATGACGTTGACTTTTCCAGGTGTTAATCCCTGATGATTTTGGAAAATATTATAACATTTGATTTTATTAAATAAATTATTCCGCTGTGTAGACATGTATGAGTTACCACTAAAATTATGCATGACAGGAATTTATTTTATTAAAAGAGAATTGTAGCATTCCCCGATTATTACATGTACTCTGAGTTTATAATTTTTAATATTTGCGAAAATTATATGCGGGGTTTTAGAGGGTGTTACAATAGTGGTATCAGAGCATAGTCGGTCGTTGTGACCAGAGTCTTGAGTCAGTCATTCCTTTTCGTATGCGACTAGTGCAAGGTAACACTGTCGATACTGTATTCTGATGTGGAGTATGTTTTAATTCTCAGGAATATGGCTGGAAGAGGTAATGGACGAAATGATGCTGCACTAGCTGAGGCTTTGGGGATGTTAGCTGGTGTACTTGCTGGAAACCCAACTGGAGGCGTGATTGGTGCTGATAGGCAATTGGGAAATTTCCAGAGGAACAATCCTCCGTTGTTCAAAGGTACACATGACCCCGAAGGTGCTCAGAAGTGGCTGAAGGAAATCGAAAGGATTTTCCGTGTGATCGATTGTGCTGAAGATCTGAAAGTCAGATATGGTACGCATATGTTGGCAGAAGAGGCCGACGACTGGTGGGTTGCCACAAGGACTGAAATGGTTCAGGATGGAGAGGCACTGACTTGGGCTAACTTCAGAAGCGCTTTTCTGAGGAGGTACTTTCCTGAAGATGTTCGGGGAAGAAAGGAAATTGAATTTTTGGAGCTTAAGCAGGGCAATCTGACTGTTAGTGAGTATGCTACTAAGTTCACTGAGCTGGCAAAGTATTATGCACACTACAACAATGATGAGGCTGGAGAATTCTCTAAATGTATCAAATTTGAGAATGGTCTCCGAGATGAGATTAAGCAGGGAATCAGGTACCAGCGTATTCGTAGATTTTCTGATCTGGTGGATTGTAGCAGAATCTCGGAAGAAGATATTACCAAGAATCGGTCGCCTCACTCTCGTGGAGCTGTTGATAAAAGAGGGAAGCAACATATGGACCGTGGCAAGCCATATGGTAGAGATAACCAGAGATCAGGCGGGTGGAAAAGGCCTAGTGGGGGAGATTCTAAGGCTCCTATCAGATGCTACAGGTGTGGTGAGTCTGGTCATCACATTCGAGATTGCAAGAGTGATGAGAAGAAGTGCTATAAATGTGGAAAGGCTGGTCATTTGTCTATTGATTGCAAAGGGAAGTCTGTTACTTGTTACAATTGTGGCGAAGAAGGTCACATTCGTCCGCAGTGTCCTAAGCCTAGGAAGGATCAGTCAGGTGGAAAAGTGTTTGCTTTGTCTGGATCTGAGACTACCCCAGAGGATCGATTGATTAAAGGTACGTGTTTTATTCATGGCACACCTTTAGTTGCAATTATTGATACTGGTGCAACTCATTCTTTCATTTCTTTGGATTGTGCTGAGAGGTTGAAACTGGACATATCTGGTATGCGAGGTAGCATGGTTGTTGATACTCCTGCATCGGGTTCAGTGACAACTTCACTCGTATGTAGGAATTGTCCTATTGAGATTTTTGGTAGAGGTTTCGGTATGGATTTAGTGTGCCTACCGCTTGAACAAATTGATATTATCCTTGGGATGAACTGGTTGGAATTTAACCGGGTTCATCTGAACTGCTTTGCTAAGACGGTGATTTTCCCAGAAGCAGTTGGTGTCGAGAATTTGACTATGACTGCTAGGCAGGTGCAAGAAGCAATGGAAGATGGTGCTAATGTGTTTATGTTACTTGCTTCGTTAGATGCAACAGGAAAGGTCAGGAGTAGTGAATTGCCAGTGGTGTGTGATTTTCCAGAAGTCTTTCCTGATGATGTTGGCGAGTTACCTCCTGAGAGAGAAGTGGAATTTTCTATAGATTTAATTCCTGGTACGAGACCGGTGTCGATGGCGCCATATCGTATGTCTGCGTCTGAATTGGCTGAATTGAAGAGTCAGTTGGAAGATTTACTGGAGAAGAAGTTTATTCGTCCAAGTGTTTCGCCTTGGGGTGCTCCGGTATTGTTGGTTAAGAAGAAAGAAGGTTCTATGAGACTGTGTGTTGATTACAGGCAATTGAACAAGGTAACCATTAAGAATCGGTACCCGTTACCGAGGATTGATGATTTAATGGATCAGTTAATTGGAGCCAGTGTATTCAGTAAGATTGATTTGAGATCTGGATATCATCAGATTCGTGTGAAAGCGGAAGATATTCAAAAGACTGCTTTTCGAACGAGGTATGGGCATTATGAATATTCTGTTATGCCGTTCGGAGTTACTAATGCACCTGGTGTTTTCATGGAATATATGAATAGGATTTTTCACCCATATCTGGATAAGTTTGTTGTGGTTTTTATTGATGACATTCTGATTTATTCCGAGAATGACGAAGAACATGCGGAACATCTCAGAATTGTGTTAGAGTTGTTGAAAGATAAGAAGTTGTATGCAAAGTTGTCCAAATGTGAGTTCTGGCTGAATGAAGTTAGTTTTCTTGGACATGTGATTTCTAAGAATGGTATTGCAGTGGATCCTGCGAAAGTAGAAGCGGTATCTCAGTGGGAAGCGCCGAAGACTGTTTCTGAAATTAGAAGTTTTCTTGGTCTTGCAGGTTATTACAGAAAATTTATCGAAGGATTCTCAAAGTTAGCATTGTCGTTGACGAAGTTGACTCGTAAAGGACAAGCGTTTATTTGGGATTCTGATTGTGAGAAAGGTTTCCAAGAATTGAAGCGGAGATTGACAAGTGCTCCTATTCTGATTTTGCCGAATCCGGTGGAATCTTTTGTGGTCTATTGTGATGCATCTCTGTTGGGTTTAGGTGGTGTTTTAATGCAGAATCAACAGGTAGTTGCGTATGCTTCGAGACAGTTGAAGGTTCATGAAAGGAACTATCCTACTCATGACTTAGAGTTGGCAGCAGTTGTGTTTGTCTTGAAATTGTGGAGACATTATCTGTATGGTTCGAGGTTTGAAGTGTATAGTGATCATAAGAGTTTGAAGTATCTTTTCGATCAGAAAGAGCTCAATATGAGACAAAGAAGGTGGTTAGAATTCCTCAAAGATTATGATTTTGGTTTGAATTACCATCCTGGTAAGGCAAATGTAGTTGCAGATGCTTTGAGCAGGAAGTCCTTGCATATGTCTATGATGATGGTTCGTGAATTGGATTTAATTGAGCAATTCCGAGATTTGAGTTTGGTTTGTGAAAGTACTCCGAAGTGTGTTCGTTTGGGTATGTTGAAACTTACTAGTGGTATTCTAGAAGAGATCAGGATCGGGCAGAAATCCGATGTTAATTTAGTTGATAAATTGACATTGATCAACCAAGGTCAAGGTAGTGAGTTTAGGATTGATGAAAATGATGTTATGAGATTTGGCGATAGAGTTTGTGTTCCTGATGTCGCAGAAATCAAGAAAAGTATATTAGAGGAAGGACATCGCAGTGGGATGAGCATTCATCCGGGTGCCACGAAAATGTATCATGATTTGAAGAAATTGTTTTGGTGGCCGAGAATGAAAAAGGAAATAGCTGAATTTGTGTATGCATGTTTAATCTGTCAGAAATCGAAGATTGAGCATCAAAAGCCGTCTGGGTTTATGCAACCGATGTTTATTCCAGAATGGAAGTGGGATAGTATTTCTATGGATTTCGTATCTGGGTTGCCAAGGACTCCTATGAATTGTGAAGCGATATGGGTCGTTGTGGATAGGTTGACTAAGTCTGCTCATTTTATACCGGTGCGAATGGATTACTCGATGGAGAGATTGGCACAGTTGTATATTGAGAAAATAGTGAGTTTGCATGGAGTTCCTTCTAGTATTGTGTCAGATAGAGATCCGAGGTTCACTTCGAAATTTTGGGAAGGATTGCAGAAGGCTTTGGGTACTAAGTTGAGATTGAGTTCAGCTTACCATCCTCAGACTGATGGACAGACGGAGAGGACGATTCAATCGTTGGAAGATTTATTGCGTGCTTGTGTTTTAGAGAAAGGTGGAGCTTGGGATAGCTATTTGCCATTGATTGAGTTTACTTATAACAATAGTTACCATTCGAGTATTGGTATGGCTCCGTTTGAGGCATTGTATGGTAGACGGTGTAGGACGCCTTTGTGTTGGTATGAATCTGGAGAGAGTTCGGTAATTGGGCCAGAGATTGTTCAGCAGACTACCGAAAAGATCAAATTGATTCAAGAGAAGATGAGAGCTTCTCAGAGTCGTCAGAAAAGTTATCATGATAAGAGGAGAAAGAATTTAGAATTCAGTGCTGGAGATCATGTGTTTATGAGAGTTACTCCGATGACGGGTATTGGTCGGGCGTTGAAGTCTAAGAAGTTGACTCCGCGTTTTATTGGTCCGTTTCAGATTACGGAAAGAGTTGGAGAAGTTGCTTATCGCATTGCTTTACCTCCGAGACTTGCGAATTTGCACGATGTTTTTCATGTTTCTCAGTTGAGGAGATACATTCCAGACCCATCTCATGTAATCCAAATAGATGATGTACAGGTAAGAGATAACCTGACAGTAGAAGCATTGCCTATGAGGATAGAAGATCGGGAAGTGAAACAGCTAAGAGGTAAAGAGATAGCATTAGTGAAGGTTGCTTGGGGAGGTCCAGCAGATGGAAATATCACTTGGGAGCTGGAGAGCCAGATGAAAGAGGCTTATCCGGAGCTGTTCGTCTAAGGTATGTTTTCGAGGACGAAAACTCTTTTAGTGGGGGAGAGTTGTAACACCCCGTTTTCAATTAATTGATTTATTTGAATTTGGGAATTTATTTTATTAGAATTAATAAAATAAAAAGAATTATTTATTTTGGAGTATTTGAGGAAAATAAAAGAAATAAGGAATATTGGGATTTTTATGTTATTGGGCTTAGATGTTGTTAGTAAAGAGTGGGGGTGCAGAGAAATAAAGTTATGTTTGGGACTTAGGCCATTTTCTCATTTTTGGTTTTCACGTAAGAACAGAAGTTGGAATTTGGGAAAATAGAGCTCTGAAGAACGGAGAACGAAGAACATCGCTCAGGAACTCAAAGCTGCTAATTGATAAGGTAAGGGGGGTTTATACTCGATTTATATTTGTTTATGGGTTTATGTACGGTTGATTCGGGTAATCGTAGGAAATCCCAATTGTTAGATGTTTCTAGGGATCGATAACCTTAGGATTGAACTTTGTTAGAAAAGGTTTAAGTTCCCGATTTTATGAATCAATTAGAGACTTTAGGTTCCTATGATGGATTGGATGTCTTTGTACTATATTGCACCGCCGTAGAGAGGTATTTTCGTGCAAAAAAATGGGTATATGAGCTGCTGCAAAAACAGAAAAATTGGGTTCGCACTCATCAACACGGGCGCGTTGATTTACGCGGGCACCCGTGTTGATTCACTGTATGCTGATGAAAATGTGTTTTCTGGCCATAATTCAACACGGGCGTGTTGATTAACACGGGCGCCCGTGTTGATTCACTGTGTTGGCATAAAAATGGGTTTTCTGGGCACAATTCAACACGGGCCGTGTTGATTTACACGGGCGCCCGTGTTGATCCCCTGTATTGTCAAAAAAACGTGTTTTCTGGACACATTTCCACACGGGCAGTGTTGTTTTACACGGGCACCCGTGTTAAACCTCCTGTGTTGGTTTTTAAACTATGTTTTCTGTGCATGTTGTTAAGTACGGATTGATCCGGTTTTGATGTGCAGTGTTTGACATGTTTTGAATATGTGTTTATTGAATTCCTAGTGTTGATTGATGTGTGTATCGAATAACGATTGTATGTTATGATACCAACACTATGTGGATCTTATTGTCATGCTTTTAGATGATGTTATCAAGCATGAATTATGATATAACTTGATATGATTGATGTTTAATAGTATGTTGAGTGGTTACATGCTATTCCTATCATGTTATGTTTGATATTGTTGATGTGCATGATATGTTGATTGATGTTCATAGTATGCTGAGTGTTACATACTTACATATCATGTTGCATTTGTTAATTCCCATTGTGTGGAATTAACATGGTGGCCAATATACGTGTCCGCGATATAATGGAACGTTGAGGTGGTAGCCGTGTCCGCGATATAATGGAACGGTGAGTTATCCGTGACCCGCGATTTAATGGGGCGGTGAAGTGGTACCACATGCATGGGTGTGTTGCATTACTCGAATATAACATGAATGGATGATTTTTCCAATGTTATATTTGATTGTTTGTATGCACGTATGATTGATAAATGGTTGATGATGTTTGATGAATATTTGCAAATATGAAAGGCAATATGTCATGGACATATGAATTGTAAAGGTTTTGTAAACCATGAAATATGCTAATTATGGGGTGATGCTTATGATTTCGTGAATTGATTGTTATGAATGTATAACCAAATGTATATTTGAGAAGCTCACCCTTACTGTTGCATATTTCAGATTGAGGAGCTTCGCTCAGGTGCTTGGCGAAGGCTTATCGTGTCTAGTTTAGTTTCGTTTTAGTATGTCCGGGTCATGCTCTGATAGTTGTAACTTCGGGAACGTTTGGTTGTCGAGCTGCTTTAGTCAGACTCGTTTATTTTCTTTTAATTGTTATAATATGACGTTGACTTTTCCAGGTGTTAATCCCTGATGATTTTGGAAAATATTATAACATTTGATTTTATTAAATAAATTATTCCGCTGTGTAGACATGTATGAGTTACCACTAAAATTATGCATGACAGGAATTTATTTTATTAAAAGAGAATTGTAGCATTCCCCGATTATTACATGTACTCTGAGTTTATAATTTTTAATATTTGCGAAAATTATATGCGGGGTTTTAGAGGGTGTTACAGTTGTTGTTTATTTGACATTGTTGTTGTTGTTGTTGACGTTGTTGTTGTTGTTTATTTGACGTTGTTGTTATTGTTTATTTGACATTGTTATTGTTGTTGTTGTTGTTGTTGACGTTGTTGTTGTTGTTGTTTATTTGACGTTGTTGTTGTTGTTGTTGTTTATTTGATGTTGTTTTAGTTGTTGTTGTTTATTTGACGTTGTTGTTGTTGTTTATATGATGTTGTTTTAGTTGTTGTTGTTTATTTGACGTTGTTGTTGTTTTTATTTGACGTTGTTGTTGTTGTTGTTTATTTGATGTTGTTGTTGTTGTTTATTTGACGTAGTTGTTGTTATTGACGTTGTTGTTGTTGTTGTTTATTTGACGTTTTTGTTATTGTTGATGTTGTTGTTGTTGTTTTTTATTTGGCGTTGTTGTTGTTGTTGTTGTTGTTTATTTGACGTTGTTGTTGTTGTTGTTATTGTTGTGTTGTTGTTTATTTGACGTTGTTGTTGTTGTTTATTTGATGTTGTTGTTGTTGTTGTTGTTTATTTGACGTTGTTGTTGTTGTTGTTGTTTATTTGACGTTGTTGTTATTTATTTGACGTTGTTGTTGTTGTTATTGTTTATTTGACGTTGTTGTTGTTGTTGTTTATTTGACGTTGTTAATGTTGTTGACGTTGTTGTTGTTATTGTTATTGTTGTTGACGTTGTTGATGTTGTTTTAGTTGTTGTTGTTTATTTGACGTTGTTGTTGTTGTTATTGTTGTTGTTTATTTGATGCTGTTTTAGATGTTGTTGTTTATTTGACGTTGTTGTTTTTTTTTATTTGACGTTGTTGTTGTTGACATTATTGTTGTTGTTGTTTATTTGACGTTGTTGTTGTTGTTTATTTGACGTAGTTATTGTTATTGACGTTGTTGTTGTTGTTGTTTATTTGACGTTTTTGTTGTTGTTGATGTTGTTGTTGTTGTTTTTTATTTGACGTTGTTGTTGTTGTTTATTTGACATTGTTGTTGTTGTTATTGTTGTTGTTGTTGTTTATTTGACGTTGTTGTTGTTGTTGTTGTTGTTGTTGTTGTTGTTGTTGTTGTTGTTTATTTGACGTTGTTGTTGTTGTTGTTTATTTGACGTTGTTGTTGTTGTTGTTTATTTGACGTTGTTGTTGTTATTTATTTGACGTTGTTGTTGTTATTGTTTATTTGACGTTGTTGTTGTTGTTGACGTTGTTGTTGTTGTTGTTGTTTATTTGACGTTGTTGTTGTTGTTGTTGTTGTTTTATTGATGTTGTTTTAGTTGTTGTTGTTTATTTGACGTTGTTGTTATTTTTTATTTGAGGTTATTGTTGTTGACATTGTTGTTGTTGTTGTTTATTTGACGTTGTTGTTGTTGTTTATTTGATGTAGTTGTTGTTATTGACGTTGTTATTGTTGTTGTTTATTTGACGTTTTTGTTGTTGTTGATGTTGTTGTTATTGTTGTTTTTTATTTGACGTTGTTGTTGTTATTTGACGTTGTTGTTGTTGTTGTTGTTTATTTGACGTTGTTGTTGTTGTTTATTTGACGTTGTTGTTGTTGTTTATTTTATGTTGTTTTAGTTGTTGTTGTTGTTGTTGTTTATTTGACGTTGTTGTTGTTGTTGTTTATTCGATGTTGTTTTAGTTGTTGTTGTTTATTTGACGTTGTTGTTGTTTTTTATTTGACGGTGTTGTTGTTAACATTGTTGTTGTTGTTGTTGTTGTTTATTTGACGTTGTTGTTGTTGTTTATTTGACGTAGTTGTTGTTATTAACGTTGTTGTTGTTGTTGTTGTTTATTTGACGTTCTTGTTGTTGTTGATGTTGTTGATGTTGTTGATGTTATTGCTTATTTGACGTTGTTGTTGTTGTTGTTTATTTGACGTTGTTGTTGTTGTTGTTTATTTGATGTTGTTTTAGTTGTTGTTGTTTATTTGACGTTGTAGTTGTTTTTTATTTGACGTTGTTGTTGTTGACATTGTTGTTGTTGTTGTTTATTTGAGGTAGTTGTTGTTATTGACGTTGTTGTTGTTGTTGTTTATTTGACGTTTTTGTTGTTGTTGATGTTGTTGTTGTTTTTTATTTGATGTTGTTGTTGTTGTTGTTTATTTGACGTTGTTGTTGTTATTGTTGTTGTTTATTTGACGTCGTTGTTGTTGTTTATTTGACGTTGTTGTTGTTGTTTATTTGACGTTGTTGTTGTTGTTGTTGTTTATTTGACGTTGTTGTTGTTATTTATTTGGTGTTGTTGTTGTTATTGTTATTGTTTATTTGACATTGTTATTGTTGTTGTTTATTTGACGTTGTTAATGTTGTTGACGTTGTTGTTGATGTTTTTGTTATTTATTTGACGTTGTTGTTGTTGACATTGTTGTTGTTTATTTGACGTTGTTGTTGTTGTTTATTTGACGTAGTTGTTGTTATTGATGTTGTTGTTGTTGTTGTTTATTTGACATTTTTGTTGTTGTTGATGTTGTTGTTGTTGTTTTTTATTTGACGTTGTTGTTGTTGTTTATTTGAAGTTGTTGTTGTTGTTATTGTTATTGTTGTTGTTTATTTGACGTTGTTGTTGTTGTTTATTTGACGTTGTTGTTGTTGTTGTTTATTTGACGTTGTTGTTGTTGTTATTTATTTGACGTTTTTGTTGTTGTTGATGTTGTTGTTGTTGTTTATTTGACGTTGTTGTTGTTGTTTATTTGATGTTGTTTTAGTTGTTGTTGTTTATTTGACGTTGTTGTTGTTGTTGTTTATTTCATGTTGTTTTAGTTGTTGTTTTTTATTTGACGTTGTTGTTGTTGTTTATTTGACGTTGTTGTTGTTTTTAATTTGACGTTTTTGTTATTGTTGTTGTTATTGTTATTGTTGTTGTTTATTTGACGTTGTTGTTGTTGTTGTTTATTTGACGTTGTTGTTGTTGTTGTTTATTTGACGTTGTTGTTGTTTTTTATTTGACGTTTTTGTTGTTATTGTTGTTATTGTTGTTGTTGTTGTTGTTGTTTATTTGACGTTGTTGTTGTTGTTTATTTGACGTTGTTGTTGTTGTTGTTTATTTGACGTTGTTGTTGTTGTTGACGTTGTTGTTATTGTTTATTTGACATTGTTATTATTGTTGTTGTTGTTGTTGACGTTGTTGTTGTTGTTGTTTATTTGACGTTGTTGTTGTTGTTGTTTATTTGATGTTGTTTTAGTTGTTGTTGTTTATTTGACGTTGTTGTTGTTGTTTATATGACATTGTTTTAGTTGTTGTTGTTTATTTGACGTTGTTGTTGTTTTTTATTTGACGTTGTTGTTGTTGTTGTTTATTTGACGTTGTTGTTGTTGTTGTTTATTTGACGTAGTTGTTGTTATTGACGTTGTTGTTGTTGTTTATTTGACGTTTTTGTTATTGTTGATGTTGTTGTTGTTGTTTTTTATTTGGCGTTGTTGTTGGTGTTGTTTTTATTTGACGTTGTTATTGTTGTTGTTTATTTGACGTTGTTGTTGTTGTTTATTTGATGTTGTTGTTGTTGTTTATTTGACGTTGTTGTTGTTGTTTATTTGACGTGGTTGTTGTTATTTATTTGACGTTGTTGTTGTTGTTTTTGTTATTGTTTATTTGACGTTGTTGTTGTTGTTGTTTATTTGACGTTGTTAATGTTGTTGACGTTGTTGTTGTTATTGTTATTGTTGTTGACGTTGTTGATGTTGTTTTAGTTGTTGTTATTTATTTGACGTTGTTGTTGTTGTTGTTGTTGTTGTTATTGTTGTTGTTTATTTGATGCTGTTTTAGTTGTTGTTGTTTATTTGACGTTGTTGTTATTTTTTATTTGACGTTTTTGTTGTTGACATTGTTGTTGTTGTTGTTTATTTGACGTTGTTGTTGTTGTTTATTTGACGTAGTTATTGTTATTGACGTTGTTGTTGTTGTTGTTTATTTGACGTTGTTGTTGTTGTTGTTTATTTGACGTTGTTGTTGTTGTTGTTGTTTATTTGACGTTGTTGTTGTTATTTATTTGACGTTGTTGTTGTTGTTATTGTTTATTTGACGTTGTTGTTGTTGTTGTTGTTTATTCGATGTTGTTTTAGTTGTTGTTGTTTATTTGACGTTGTTGTTATTTTTTATTTGACGTTGTTGTTGTTGACATTGTTGTTGTTGTTTATTTGACGTTGTTGTTGTTGTTTATTTGACGTAGTTGTTGTTATTAACGTTGTTGTTGTTGTTGTTTATTTTACGTTTTTGTTGTTGTTGATGTTGTTGTTGTTGTTTATTTGACGTTGTTGTTGTTGTTGTTGTTTATTTGATGTTGTTTTAGTTGTTGTTGTTTATTTGACGTTGTAATTGTTTTTTATTTGACGTTGTTGTTGTTGACATTGTTGTTGTTGTTGTTTATTTGAGGTAGTTGTTGTTATTGACGTTGTTGTTGTTGTTGTTTATTTGACGTTTTTGTTGTTGTTGATGTTGTTGTTGTTTTTTATTTGATGTTGTTGTTGTTGTTGTTTATTTGACGTTGTTGTTGTTATTGTTGTTGTTTATTTGACGTTGTTGTTGTTGTTTATTTGACGTTGTTGTTGTTGTTTATTTGACGTTGTTGTTGTTGTTTATTTGACGTTGTTGTTGTTATTTATTTGACGTTGTTGTTGTTATTGTTATTGTTTATTTGACATTGTTATTGTTGTTGTTTATTTGACGTTGTTAATGTTGTTGACGTTGTTGTTGTTGTTTTTGTTATTTATTTGACGTTGTTGTTGTTGACATTGTTGTTGTTTATTTGACGTTGTTGTTGTTGTTGTTTATTTGACGTAGTTGTTGTTATTGACGTTGTTGTTGTTGTTGTTTATTTGACATTTTTGTTGTTGTTGATGTTGTTGTTGTTGTTTTTTATTTGACGTTGTTGTTGTTGTTTATTTGAAGTTGTTGTTGTTATTGTTATTGTTATTGTTGTTGTTTATTTGACGTTGTTGTTGTTGTTGTTGTTTATTTGACGTTGTTGTTGTTGTTTATTTGACGTTGTTGTTGTTTATTTGACATTGTTGTTGTTGTTGTTGACGTTGTTGTTGTTGTTTATTTGACGTTGTTGTTATTGTTTATTTGACATTGTTATTGTTGTTGTTGTTGTTGTTGACGTTGTTGTTGTTGTTGTTTATTTGACGTTGTTGTAGTTGTTGTTGTTTATTTGATGTTGTTTTAGTTGTTGTTGTTTATTTGACGTTGTTGTTGTTGTTTATATGATGTTGTTTTAGTTGTTGTTGTTTATTTGACGTTGTTGTTGTTTTTATTTGACGTTGTTGTTGTTGTTGTTTATTTGATGTTGTTGTTGTTGTTTATTTGACGTAGTTGTTGTTATTGACGTTGTTGTTGTTGTTTATTTGACGTTTTTGTTATTGTTGATGTTGTTGTTGTTGTTTTTTATTTGGCGTTGTTGTTGTTGTTGTTGTTGTTTATTTGACGTTGTTGTTGTTGTTGTTATTGTTGTTGTTGTTGTTTATTTGACGTTGTTGTTGTTGTTTATTTGATGTTGTTGTTGTTGTTGTTGTTTATTTGACGTTGTTGTTGTTGTTGTTGTTTATTTGACGTTGTTGTTATTTATTTGACGTTGTTGTTGTTGTTGTTATTGTTTATTTGACGTTGTTGTTGTTGTTGTTTATTTGACGTTGTTAATGTTGTTGACGTTGTTGTTGTTATTGTTATTGTTGTTGACGTTGTTGATGTTGTTTTAGTTGTTGTTGTTTATTTGACGTTGTTGTTGTTGTTATTGTTGTTGTTTATTTGATGCTGTTTTAGATGTTGTTGTTTATTTGACGTTGTTGTTGTTTTTTATTTGACGTTGTTGTTGTTGACATTGTTGTTGTTGTTTATTTGACGTTGTTGTTGTTGTTTATTTGATGTTGTTGTTGTTGTTTATTTGACGTTGTTGTTGTTGTTTATTTGACGTGGTTGTTGTTATTTATTTGACGTTGTTGTTGTTGTTTTTGTTATTGTTTATTTGACGTTGTTGTTGTTGTTGTTTATTTGACGTTGTTAATGTTGTTGACGTTGTTGTTGTTATTGTTATTGTTGTTGACGTTGTTGATGTTGTTTTAGTTGTTGTTATTTATTTGACGTTATTGTTGTTGTTGTTGTTGTTGTTATTGTTGTTGTTTATTTGATGCTGTTTTAGTTGTTGTTGTTTATTTGACGTTGTTGTTATTTTTTATTTGACGTTTTTGTTGTTGACATTGTTGTTGTTGTTGTTTATTTGACGTTGTTGTTGTTGTTTATTTGACGTAGTTATTGTTATTGACGTTGTTGTTGTTGTTGTTTATTTGACGTTGTTGTTGTTGTTGTTGTTTATTTGACGTTGTTGTTGTTGTTGTTGTTTATTTGACGTTGTTGTTGTTATTTATTTGACGTTGTTGTTGTTGTTATTGTTTATTTGACGTTGTTGTTGTTGTTGTTTATTCGATGTTGTTTTAGTTGTTGTTGTTTATTTGACGTTGTTGTTATTTTTTATTTGACGTTGTTGTTGTTGACATTGTTGTTGTTGTTTATTTGACGTTGTTGTTGTTGTTTATTTGACGTAGTTGTTGTTATTAACGTTGTTGTTGTTGTTGTTTATTTTACGTTTTTGTTGTTGTTGATGTTGTTGTTGTTGTTTATTTGACGTTGTTGTTGTTGTTGTTTATTTGATGTGGTTTTAGTTGTTGTTGTTTATTTGACGTTGTTGTTGTTGTTGTTGTTTATTTGATGTTGTTTTAGTTGTTGTTGTTTATTTGACGTTGTAATTGTTTTTTATTTGACGTTGTTGTTGTTGACATTGTTGTTGTTGTTGTTTATTTGAGGTAGTTGTTGTTATTGACGTTGTTGTTGTTGTTGTTTATTTGACGTTTTTGTTGTTGTTGATGTTGTTGTTGTTTTTTATTTGATGTTGTTGTTGTTGTTGTTTATTTGACGTTGTTGTTGTTATTGTTGTTGTTTATTTGACGTTGTTGTTGTTGTTTATTTGACGTTGTTGTTGTTGTTTATTTGACGTTGTTGTTGTTGTTTATTTGACGTTGTTGTTGTTGTTTATTTGACGTTGTTGTTGTTATTTATTTGACGTTGTTGTTGTTATTGTTATTGTTTATTTGACATTGTTATTGTTGTGGTTTATTTGACGTTGTTAATGTTGTTGACGTTGTTGTTGTTGTTTTTGTTATTTATTTGACGTTGTTGTTGTTGACATTGTTGTTGTTTATTTGACGTTGTTGTTGTTGTTGTTTATTTGACGTAGTTGTTGTTATTGACGTTGTTGTTGTTGTTGTTGTTTATTTGACATTTTTGTTGTTGTTGATGTTGTTGTTGTTGTTTTTTATTTGACGTTGTTGTTGTTGTTTATTTGAAGTTGTTGTTGTTATTGTTATTGTTATTGTTGTTGTTTATTTGACCTTGTTGTTGTTGTTGTTGTTTATTTGACGTTGTTGTTGTTGTTTATTTGACGTTGTTGTTGTTTATTTGACATTGTTGTTGTTGTTGTTGACGTTGTTGTTGTTGTTTATTTGACGTTGTTGTTATTGTTTATTTGACATTGTTATTGTTGTTGTTGTTGTTGTTGACGTTGTTGTTGTTGTTGTTTATTTGACGTTGTTGTTGTTGTTGTTGTTTATTTGATGTTGTTTTAGTTGTTGTTGTTTATTTGACGTTGTTGTTGTTGTTTATATGATGTTGTTTTAGTTGTTGTTGTTTATTTGACGTTGTTGTTGTTTTTTATTTGACGTTGTTGTTGTTGTTGTTTATTTGATGTTGTTGTTGTTGTTTATTTGACGTAGTTGTTGTTATTGACGTTGTTGTTGTTGTTTATTTGACGTTTTTGTTATTGTTGATGTTGTTGTTGTTGTTTTTTATTTGGCGTTGTTGTTGTTGTTGTTGTTGTTGTTTATTTGACGTTGTTGTTGTTGTTGTTATTGTTGTTGTTGTTGTTTATTTGACGTTGTTGTTGTTGTTTATTTGATGTTGTTGTTGTTGTTGTTTATTTGACGTTGTTGTTGTTGTTGTTGTTGTTTATTTGACGTTGTTGTTATTTATTTGACGTTGTTGTTGTTGTTGTTATTGTTTATTTGACGTTGTTGTTGTTGTTGTTTATTTGACGTTGTTAATGTTGTTGACGTTGTTGTTGTTATTGTTATTGTTGTTGACGTTGTTGATGTTGTTTTAGTTGTTGTTGTTTATTTGACGTTGTTATTGTTGTTATTGTTGTTGTTTATTTGATGCTGTTTTAGATGTTGTTGTTTATTTGACGTTGTTGTTGTTTTTTATTTGACGTTGTTGTTGTTGACATTGTTGTTGTTGTTGACATTGTTGTTGTTGTTTATTTGACGTTGTTGTTGTTGTTTATTTGACGTAGTTATTGTTATTGACGTTGTTGTTGTTGTTGTTGTTTATTTGACGTTTTTGTTGTTGTTGATGTTGTTGTTGTTGTTTTTTATTTGACGTTGTTATTGTTGTTTATTTGACATTTTTGTTGTTGTTATTGTTGTTGTTGTTGTTTATTTGACGTTGTTGTTGTTGTTGTTGTTGTTTATTTGACGTTGTTGTTGTTGTTGTTTATTTGACGTTGTTGTTGTTGTTGTTTATTTGACGTTGTTGTTGTTATTTATTTGACGTTGTTGTTGTTATTGTTTATTTGACGTTGTTGTTATTGTTGTTGACGTTGTTGTTGTTGTGGTTGTTTATTTGACGTTGTTGTTGTTGTTGTTGTTTAATTGATGTTGTTTTAGTTGTTGTTGTTTATTTGACGTTGTTGTTGTTTTTTATTTGACGTTATTGTTGTTGACATTGTTGTTGTTGTTGTTGTTGTTTATTTGATGTAGTTGTTGTTATTGACGTTGTTATTGTTGTTGTTTATTTGACGTTTTTGTCGTTGTTATTGATGTTGTTGTTATTGTTGTTTTTTATTTGACGTTGTTGTTGTTATTTGACGTTGTTGTTGTTGTATTTGTTGTTGTTGTTGTTGTTTATTTGACGTTGTTGTTGTTGTTGTTGTTTATTTGACGTTGTTGTTGTTGTTTATTTTATGTTGTTTTAGTTGTTGTTGTTGTTGTTGTTTATTTGACGTTGTTGTTGTTGTTGTTTATTCGATGTTGTTTTAGTTGTTGTTGTTTATTTGACGTTGTTGTTGTTTTTTATTTGACGGTGTTGTTGTTAACATTGTTGTTGTTGTTGTTGTTTATTTGACGTTGTTGTTGTTGTTTATTTGACGTAGTTGTTGTTATTAACGTTGTTGTTGTTGTTGTTTATTTGACGTTTTTGTTCTTGTTGATGTTGTTGTTGTTGTTGTTGTTGCTTATTTGACGTTGTTGTTGTTGTTGTTGTTTATTTGACGTTGTTGTTGTTGTTGTTGTTTATTTGATGTTGTTTTAGTTGTTGTTGTTTATTTGAAGTTGTAGTGGTTTTTTATTTGACGTTGTTGTTGTTGACATTGTTGTTGTTGTTGTTTATTTGAGGTAGTTGTTGTTATTGACGTTGTTGTTGTTGTTGTTTATTTGACGTTTTTGTTGTTGTTGATGTTGTTGTTGTCTTTTATTTGATGTTGTTGTTGTTGTTTTTATTTGACGTTGTTGTTGTTATTGTTGTTGTTTATTTGACGTCGTTGTTGTTGTTGTTTATTTGACGTTGTTGTTGTTGTTTATTTGACGTTGTTGTTGTTGTTGTTGTTTATTTGACGTTGTTGTTGTTATTTATTTGACGTTGTTGTTGTTATTGTTATTGTTTATTTGACATTGTTATTGTTGTTGTTTATTTGACGTTGTTAATGTTGTTGACGTTGTTGTTGTTGTTTTTGTTATTTATTTGACGTTGTTGTTGTTGACATTGTTGTTGTTTATTTGACGTTGTTGTTGTTGTTTATTTGACGTAGTTGTTGTTATTGACGTTGTTGTTGTTGTTGTTGTTTATTTGACATTTTTGTTGTTGTTGATGTTGTTGTTGTTGTTTTTTATTTGACGTTGTTGTTGTTGTTTATTTGAAGTTGTTGTTGTTGTTATTGTTATTGCTGTTGTTTATTTGACGTTGTTGTTGTTGTTGTTGTTTATTTGACGTTGTTGTTGTTTTTGTTGTTTATTTGACGTTGTTGTTGTTGTTGATGTTGTTGTTGTTGTTGTTTATTTGACGTTGTTGTTGTTGTTTATTTGATGTTGTTTTAGTTGTTGTTGTTTATTTGACGTTGTTGTTGTTGTTGTTTATTTCATGTTGTTTTAGTTGTTGTTGTTTATTTGACGTTGTTGTTGTTTTTAATTTGACGTTTTTGTTGTTGTTGTTGTTATTGTTATTGTTGTTGTTTATTTGACGTTGTTGTTGTAGTTGTTTATTTGACGTTGTTGTTGTTGTTTATTTGACGTTGTAGTTGTTGTTGACATTGTTGTTGTTATTGTTGACGTTGTTGTTGTTGTTGTTTATTTGATGTTGTTTTAGTTGTTGTTGTTTATTTGACGTTGTTGTTGTTGTTTATTTCATGTTGTTTTAGTTGTTGTTGTTTATTTGACGTTGTTGTTGTTGTTGTTTATTTGACGTTGTTGTTGTTTTTTATTTGACGTTTTTGTTGTTATTGTTGTTATGGTTGTTGTTGTTGTTGTTTATTTGACGTTGTTGTTGTTGTTTATTTGACGTTGTTGTTGTTGTTTATTTGACGTTGTTGTTGTTGTTGACGTTGTTGTTGTTGTTTATTTGACGTTGTTGTTATTGTTTATTTGACATTGTTATTGTTGTTGTTGTTGTTGTTGACGTTGTTGTTGTTTATTTGACATTGTTGTTGTTGTTGTTTATTTGATGTTGTTTTAGTTGTTGTTGTTTATTTGACGTTGTTGTTGTTGTTTATATGATGTTGTTTTAGTTGTTGTTGTTTATTTGACGTTGTTGTTGTTTTTTATTTGACGTTGTTGTTGTTGTTGTTTATTTGACGTTGTTGTTGTTGTTGTTTATTTGACGTAGTTGTTGTTATTGACGTTGTTGTTGTTGTTTATTTGACGTTTTTGTTATTGTTGATGTTGTTGTTGTTGTTTTTTATTTGGCGTTGTTGTTGTTGTTGTTGTTGTTTATTTGACGTTGTTGTTGTTGTTGTTTATTTGACGTTTTTGTTGTTGTTTATTTGATGTTGTTGTTGTTGTTGTTTATTTGACGTTGTTGTTGTTGTTTATTTGACGTTGTTGTTGTTATTTATTTGACGTTGTTGTTGTTGTTGTTATTGTTTATTTGACGTTGTTGTTGTTGTTTATTTGACGTTGTTAATGTTGTTGACGTTGTTGTTGTTATTGTTATTGTTGTTGACGTTGTTGATGTTGTTTTAGTTGTTGTTGTTTATTTGACATTGTTGTTGTTGTTGTTATTGTTGTTGTTTATTTGATGTTGTTTTAGTTGTTGTTGTTTATTTGACGTTGTTGTTGTTTTTTATTTGACGTTGTTGTTGTTGACATTGTTGTTGTTGTTGTTTATTTGACGTTGTTGTTGTTGTTTATTTGACCTAGTTATTGTTATTGACGTTGTTGTTGTTGTTGTTTATTTGACGTTTTTGTTGTTGTTGTTGTTTTTTTTTTACGTTGTTGTTGTTGTTGTTTATTTGACATTGTTGTTGTTGTTATTGTTGTTGTTGTTGTTTATTTGACGTTGTTGTTGTTGTTGTTGTTGTTTATTTGACATTGTTGTTGTTGTTGTTGTTTATTTGACGTTGTTGTTGTTATTTATTTGACGTTGTTGTTGTTGTTATTGTTTATTTGACGTTGTTGTTGTTGTTGTTGTTGTTGACGTTGTTGTTGTTGTTGTTGTTTATTCGATGTTGTTTTAGTTGTTGTTGTTTATTTGACGTTGTTGTTGTTTTTTATTTGACGTTATTGTTGTTGACATTGTTGTTGTTGTTGTTTATTTGACGTTGTTGTTGTTGTTTATTTGATGTAGTTGTTGTTATTGACGTTGTTATTGTTGTTGTTTATTTGACATTTTTGTTGTTGTTGTTGATGTTGTTGTTATTGTTGTTTTTTATTTGACGTTGTTGTTGTTATTTGACGTTGTTGTTGTTGTATTTGTTGTTGTTGTTGTTGTTTATTTGACGTTGTTGTTGTTGTTTATTTGACGTTGTTGTTGTTGTTGTTTATTTTATGTTGTTTTAGTTGTTGTTGTTGTTGTTGTTTATTTCACGTTGTTGTTGTTGTTGTTGTTTATACGATTTTGTTTTAGTTGTTGTTGTTTATTTGACGTTGTTGTTGTTTTTTATTTGACGGTGTTGTTGTTAACATTGTTGTTGTTGTTGTTGTTTATTTGACGTTGTTGTTGTTGTTTATTTGACGTAGTTGTTGTTATTAACGTTGTTGTTGTTGTTGTTGTTTATTTGACGTTTTTGTTGTTGTTGATGTTGTTGTTGTTGTTGTTGTTGCTTATTTGACGTTGTTGTTGTTGTTGTTTATTTGACGTTGTTGTTGTTGTTGTTTATTTGATGTTGTTTTAGTTGTTGTTGTTTATTTGACGTTGTAGTTGTTTTTTATTTGACGTTGTTGTTGTTGTTGTTTATTTGAGGTAGTTGTTGTTATTGACGTTGTTTATTTGACGTTTTTGTTGTTGTTGATGTTGTTGTTGTTTTTTATTTGATGTTGTTGTTGTTGTTTATTTGACGTTGTTGTTGTTATTGTTGTTGTTTATTTGAGGTTGTTGTTGTTGTTTATTTGACGTTGTTGTTGTGGTTGTTTATTTGACGTTGTTGTTGTTATTTATTTGACGTTGTTGTTGTTATTGTTATTGTTTATTTGACATTGTTATTGTTGTTGTTTATTTGACGTTGTTAATGTTGTTGACGTTGTTGTTGTTGTTTTTGTTATTTATTTGACGTTGTTGTTGTTGACATTGTTGTTGTTTATTTGACGTTGTTGTTGTTGTTTATTTGACGTAGTTGTTGTTATTGACGTTGTTGTTGTTGTTGTTGTTTATTTGACATTTTTGTTGTTGTTGATGTTGTTGTTCTTGTTTTTTATTTGACGTTGTTGTTGTTGTTTATTTGAAGTTGTTGTTGTTGTTATTGTTATTGATGTTGTTTATTTGACGTTGTTGTTGTTGTTGTTTATTTGACATTGTTGTTGTTGTTGTTTAGTTGACGTTGTTGTTGTTGTTGATGTTGTTGTTGTTGTTGTTTATTTGACGTTGTTGTTGTTGTTTATTTGATGTTGTTTTAGTTGTTGTTGTTTATTTGACGTTGTTGTTGTTTATTTCATGTTGTTTTAGTTGTTGTTGTTTATTTGACGTTGTTGTTGTTGTTTATTTGACGTTGTTGTTGTTTTTAATTTGACGTTTTTGTTGTTGTTGTTGTTATTGTTATTGTTGTTGTTTATTTGACGTTGTTGTTGTTGTTGTTGTTTATTTGACGTTGTTGTTGTTGTTTATTTGACGTTGTAGTTGTTGTTGACATTGTTGTTGTTGTTGTTGACGTTGTTGTTGTTGTTTATTTGATGTTGTTTTAGTTGTTGTTGTTTATTTGACGTTGTTGTTGTTGTTTATTTCATGTTGTTTTAGTTGTTGTTGTTTATTTGACGTTGTTGTTGTTGTTGTTTATTTGACGTTGTTGTTGTTTTTTATTTGACGTTTTTGTTGTTATTGTTGTTATTGTTGTTGTTGTTGTTGTTTATTTGACGTTGTTGTTGTTGTTTATTTGACGTTGTTGTTGTTGTTTATTTGACGTTGTTGTTGTTGTTGACGTTGTTGTTGTTGTTTATTTAACGTTGTTGTTATTGTTTATTTGACATTGTTATTGTTGTTGTTGTTGTTGTTGACGTTGTTGTTGTTTATTTGACGTTGTTGTTGTTGTTGTTTATTTGATGTTGTTTTAGTTGTTGTTGTTTATTTGACGTTGTTGTTGTTGTTTATATGATGTTGTTTTAGTTGTTGTTGTTTATTTGACGTTGTTGTTGTTTTTTATTTGACGTTGTTGTTGTTGTTGTTTATTTGACGTTGTTGTTGTTGTTGTTTATTTGACGTAGTTGTTGTTATTGATGTTGTTGTTGTTGTTTATTTGACGTTTTTGTTATTGTTGATGTTGTTGTTGTTGTTTTTTATTTGGCGTTGTTGTTGTTGTTGTTGTTGTTTATTTGACGTTGTTGTTGTTGTTGTTTATTTGACGTTGTTGTTGTTGTTTATTTGATGTTGTTGTTGTTGTTTATTTGACGTTGTTGTTGTTGTTGTTTATTTGACGTTGTTGTTGTTATTTATTTGACGTTGTTGTTGTTGTTATTGTTTATTTGACGTTGTTGTTGTTGTTTATTTGACGTTGTTAATGTTGTTGACGTTGTTGTTGTTATTGTTATTGTTGTTGACGTTGTTGATGTTGTTGTTGTTTATTGGACGTTGTTGTTGTTTTTGTTGTTGTTATTGTTGTTGTTTATTTGATGCTGTTTTAGTTGTTGTTGTTTATTTGACGTTGTTGTTGTTGACATTGTTGTTGTTGTTGTTTATTTGACATTGTTGTTGTTGTTTATTTGACGTAGTTATTGTTATTGACGTTGTTGTTGTTGTTGTTTATTTGACGTTCTTGTTGTTGATGTTGTTGTTGTTGTTTTTTATTTGACGTTGTTGTTGTTGTTTATTTGACATTATTGTTGTTGTTATTGTTGTTGTTGTTGTTTATTTGACGTTGTTGATGTTGTTGTTGTTTATTTGACGTTGTTGTTGTTGTTGTTTATTTGACGTTGTTGTTGTTGTTGTTGTTTATTTGACGTTGTTGTTGTTATTTATTTGACGTTGTTGTTGTTGTTATTGTTTATTTGACGTTGTTGTTGTTGTTGTTGACGTTGTTGTTGTTGTTGTTGTTTATTCGATGTTGTTTTAGTTGTTGTTGTTTATTTGACGTTGTTGTTGTTTTTTATTTGACGTTGTTGTTGTTGACATTGTTGTTGTTGTTGTTGTTTATTTGACGTTGTTGTTGTTGTTTATTTGACGTAGTTGTTGTTATTAACGTTGTTGTTGTTGTTGTTTATTTGACGTTTTTGTTGTTGTTAATGTTGTTGTTGTTGTTGTTGTTGTTTATTTGACGTTTTTGTTGTTGTTTATTTGATGTTGTTGTTGTTGTTTATTTGACGTTGTTGTTGTTGTTTATTTGACGTTGTTGTTGTTATTTATTTGACGTTGTTGTTGTTGTTGTTATTGTTTATTTGACGTTGTTTTTGTTGATTATTTGAAGTTGTTAATGTTGTTGACGTTGTTGTTGTTATTGTTATTGTTGTTGACGTTGTTGATGTTGTTTTAGTTGTCGTTGTTTATTTGACATTGTTGTTGTTGTTGTTGTTATTGTTGTTGTTTATTTGATGTTGTTTTAGTTGTTGTTGTTTATTTGACGTTGTTGTTGTTTTTTATTTGACGTTGTTGTTGTTGACATTGTTGTTGTTGTTGTTTATTTGACGTTGTTGTTGTTGTTTATTTGACCTAGTTATTGTTATTGACGTTGTTGTTGTTGTTTATTTGACGTTTTTGTTGTTGTTGATGTTGTTGTTGTTGTTTTTTTTTTTGACGTTGTTGTTGTTGTTGTTGTTTATTTGACATTGTTGTTGTTGTTATTGTTGTTGTTGTTGTTTATTTGACGTTGTTGTTGTTGTTGTTGTTGTTTATTTGACATTGTTGTTGTTGTTGTTTATTTGACGTTGATGTTGTTATTTATTTGACGTTGTTGTTGTTGTTATTGTTTATTTGACGTTGTTGTTGTTGTTGTTGTTGAGGTTGTTGTTGTTGTTGTTGTTGTTGTTGTTGTTTATTCGATGTTGTTTTAGTTGTTGTTGTTTATTTGACGTTGTTGTTGTTTTTTATTTGACGTTATTGTTGCTGACATTGTTGTTGTTGTTGTTTATTTGACGTTGTTGTTGTTGTTTATTTGATGTAGTTGTTGTTATTGACGTTGTTATTGTTATTGTTTATTTGACATTTTTGTTGTTGTTGTTGATGTTGTTGTTATTGTTGTTTTTTATTTGACGTTGTTGTTGTTATTTGACGTTGTTGTTGTTGTATTTGTTGTTGTTGTTGTTGTTTATTTGACGTTGTTGTTGTTGTTTATTTGACGTTGTTGTTGTTTATTTTATGTTGTTTTAGTTGTTGTTGTTGTTGTTGTTGTTTATTTCACGTTGTTGTTGTTGTTGTTGTTTATACGATGTTGTTTTAGTTGTTGTTGTTTATTTGACGTTGTTGTTGTTTTTTATTTGACGGTGTTGTTGTTAACATTGTTGTTGTTGTTGTTGTTTATTTGACGTTGTTGTTGTTGTTTATTTGACGTAGTTGTTGTTATTAACGTTGTTGTTGTTGTTGTTGTTTATTTGACGTTTTTGTTGTTGTTGATGTTGTTGTTGTTGTTGTTGTTGCTTATTTGACGTTGTTGTTGTTGTTGTTGTTTATTTGACGTTGTTGTTGTTGTTGTTTATTTGATGTTGTTTTAGTTGTTGTTGTTTATTTGACGTTGTAGTTGTTTTTTATTTGACGTTGTTGTTGTTGACATTGTTGTTGTTGTTGTTTATTTGAGGTAGTTGTTGTTATTGACGTTGTTTATTTGACGTTTTTGTTGTTGTTGATGTTGTTGTTGTTGTTTATTTGACGTTGTTGTTGTTTTTTATTTGACGTTATTGTTGTTGACATTGTTGTTGTTTATTTGACGTTGTTGTGGTTGTTTATTTGACGTTGTTGTTGTGGTTGTTTATTTGACGTTGTTGTTGTTATTTATTTGACGTTGTTGTTGTTATTGTTATTGTTTATTTGACATTGTTATTGTTGTTGTTTATTTGACGTTGTTAATGTTGTTGACGTTGTTGTTGTTGTTTTTGTTATTTATTTGACGTTGTTGTTGTTGACATTGTTGTTGTTTATTTGACGTTGTTGTTGTTGTTTATTTGACGTAGTTGTTGTCATTGACGTTGTTGTTGTTTATTTGACATTTTTGTTGTTGTTGATGTTGTTGTTGTTGTTTTTTATTTGACGTTGTTGTTGTTGTTTATTTGAAGTTGTTGTTGTTATTGTTATTGTTGTTGTTTATTTGACGTTGTTGTTGTTGTTGTTTAATTGACATTGTTGTTGTTGTTGTTTATTTGACGTTGTTGTTGTTGTTGATGTTGTTGTTGTTGTTGTTTATTTGACGTTGTTGTTGTTGTTTATTTGATGTTGTTTTAGTTGTTGTTGTTTATTTGACGTTGTTGTTGTTGTTGTTTATTTCATGTTGTTTTAGTTGTTGTTGTTTATTTGACGTTGTTGTTGTTGTTTATTTGACGTTGTTGTTGTTTTTAATTTGACGTTTTTGTTGTTGTTGTTGTTATTGTTATTGTTGTTGTTTATTTGACGTTGTTGTTGTTGTTTATTTGACGTTGTTGTTGTTGTTTATTTGACGTTGTAGTTGTTGTTGACATTGTTGTTGTTGTTGTTGACGTTGTTGTTGTTGTTTATTTGATGTTGTTTTAGTTGTTGTTGTTTATTTGACGTTGTTGTTGTTGTTTATTTCATGTTGTTTTAGTTGTTGTTGTTTATTTGACGTTGTTGTTGTTGTTGTTTATTTGACGTTGTTGTTGTTTTTTATTTGACATTTTTGTTGTTATTGTTATTGTTTATTTGACGTTGTTGTTGTTGTTTATTTGACGTTGTTGTTGTTGTTTATTTGACGTTGTTGTTGTTGTTGACGTTGTTGTTGTTGTTTATTTGACGTTGTTGTTATTGTTTATTTGACATTGTTATTGTTGTTGTTGTTGTTGACGTTGTTGTTGTTGTTGTTTATTTGACGTTGTTGTTGTTGTTGTTTTAGTTGTAGTTGTTTATTTGACGTTGTTGTTGTTGTTTATATGATGTTGTTTTAGTTGTTGTTGTTTATTTGACGTTGTTGTTGTTTTTTATTTGACGTTGTTGTTGTTGTTGTTTATTTGACGTTGTTGTTGTTGTTTATTTGACGTAGTTGTTGTTATTGACGTTGTTGTTGTTGTTTATTTGACGTTTTTGTTATTGTTGATGTTGTTGTTGTTGTTTATTATTTGGCGTTGTTGTTGTTGTTGTTGTTTATTTGACGTTGTTGTTGTTGTTGTTTATTTGACGTTGTTGTTGTTGTTTATTTGATGTTGTTGTTGTTGTTTATTTGACGTTGTTGTTGTTGTTTATTTGACGTTGTTGTTGTTATTTATTTGACGTTGTTGTTGTTGTTATTGTTTATTTGACGTTGTTGTTGTTGTTTATTTGACATTGTTAATGTTGTTGACGTTGTTGTTGTTATTGTTATTGTTGTTGACGGTGTTGATGTTGTTTTAGTTGTTGTTGTTTATTTGACGTTGTTGTTGTTGTTGTTGTTATTGTTGTTGTTTATTTGATGCTGTTTTAGTTGTTGTTGTTTATTTGACGTTGTTGTTGTTTTTTATTTGACGTTGTTGTTGTTGACATTGTTGTTGTTGTTGTTGTTTATTTGACGTTGTTGTTGTTGTTTATTTGACGTAGTTATTGATATTGACGTTGTTGTTGTTGTTGTTTATTTGACGTTCTTGTTGTTGATGTTGTTGTTGTTGTTTTTTATTTGACGTTGTTGTTGTTGTTGTTTATTTGACATTGTTGTTGTTGTTATTGTTGTTGTTGTTGTTGTTTATTTGACGTTGTTGTTGTTGTTGTTTATTTGACGTTGTTGTTGTTGTTGTTTATTTGACGTTGTTGTTGTTATTTATTTGACGTTGTTGTTGTTGTTATTGTTTATTTGACGTTGTTGTTGTTGTTGTTGACGTTGTTGTTGTTGTTGTTGTTGTTTATTCGATGTTGTTTTAGTTGTTGTTGTTTATTTGACGTTGTTGTTGTTTTTTATTTGACGTTGTTGTTGTTGACATTGTTGTTGTTGTTGTTGTTTATTTGACGTTGTTGTTGTTGTTGTTTATTTGACGTAGTTGTTGTTATTAACGTTGTTGTTGTAGTTGTTTATTTGACGTTTTTGTTGTTGTTGATGTTGTTGTTGCTGTTGTTGTTGTTGTTTATTTGACGTTGTTGTTGTTGTTGTTTATTTGATGTGGTTGTAGTTGTTGTTGTTTATTTGACGTTGTTGCTGTTGTTGTTTATTTGATGTTGTTTTAGTTGTTGTTGTTTATTTGACGTTGTAGTAGTTTTTTATTTGACGTTGTTGTTGTTGACATTGTTGTTGTTGTTGTTTATTTGAGGTAGTTGTTGTTATTGACGTTGTTGTTGTTGTTTATTTGACGTTTTTGTTGTTGTTGATGTTGTTGTTGTTTTTTATTTGATGTTGTTGTTGTTGTTGTTGTTGTTTATTTGACGTTGTTGTTGTTATTGTTGTTGTTTATTTGACGTTGTTGTTGTTTATTTGACGTTGTTGTTGTTATTTATTTGACGTTGTTGTTGTTGTTTATTTGACGTTGTTGTTGTTTATTTGACGTTGTTGTTGTTATTTATTTGACGTTGTTGTTGTTATTGTTATTGTTTATTTGACATTGTTATTGTTGTTGTTTATTTGACGTTGTTAATGTTGTTGACGTTGTTGTTGTTGTTTTTGTTATTTATTTGACGTTGTTGTTGTTGACATTGTTGTTGTTTATTTGACGTTGTTGTTGTTGTTTATTTGACGTAGTTGTTGTTATTGACGTTGTTGTTGTTGTTTATTTGACATTTTTGTTGTTGTTGATGTTGTTGTTGTTGTTTTTTATTTGACGTTGTTGTTGTTGTTTATTTGAAGTTGTTGTTGTTGTTATTGTTATTGTTGTTGTTTATTTGACGTTGTTGTTGTTGTTGTTTATTTGACGTTGTTGTTGTTGTTGTTGTTGTTTATTTGACGTTGTTGTTGTTTATTTGACGTTGTTGTTGTTGTTGTTATTGTTTATTTGAAGTGGTTGTTGTTGTTGTTTTTGTTATTTATTTGACGTTGTTGTTGTTGTTGTTGTTTTTGTTGTTGTTATTGTTGGTGTTGTTGTTGTTGTTGTTGTTTATTTGACGTTGTTGTTGTTGTTGTTGTTTATTTGACGTTGTTGTTGTTGTTGTTGTTTTTGTTTATTTGACGTTGTTGTTGTTGTTAATTTGACATTGTTGTTGTTGTTATGTTGACGTTGTTGTTGTTGTTTTTTTGACCTTGTTGTTGTTGTTTATTTGATGTTGTTTTAGTTGTTGTTGTTTATTTGACGTTGTTGTTGTTGTTGTTGTTTATTTGATGTTATTTTAGTTGTTGTTGTTTATTTGACGTTGTTGTTGTTATTTATTTGACGTTTTTGTTGTTGACATTGTTGTTGTTGTTTATTTGACGTTGTTGTTGTTGTTTATTTGACGTTGTTGTTGTTATTAACGTTGTTGTTATTGTTGTTTATTTGACGTTTTTGTTATTGTTATTGATGTTGCTGTTGTTGTTTTTTATTTGATGTTATTGTTGTTGTTGTTTATTTGACGTTGTTGTTGTTGTTGTTATTGTTGTTGTTGTTTATTTAACATTGTTGTTGTTGTTGTTGTTGTTTATTTGACGTTGTTGTTGTTGTTTATTTGACGTTGTTGTTGTTGTTGTTTATTTGACGTTGTAGTTATTGTTGTTGTTATTGTTTATTTGACGTTGTTGTTGTTGTTGTTTATTTGACATTGTTGTTGTTGTTGTTGACATTGTTGTTGTTGTTGTTGTTTATTTGGCGTTGTTGTTGTTGCTGTTGTTTATTTGATGTTGTTTTAGTTGTTGTTGTTTATTTGACGTTGTTGTTGTTTTTTATTTGACGTTATTGTTGTTGACATTGTTGTTGTTGTTGTTGTTGTTTATTTGACGTTGTTTTATTGTTGTTGTTTATTTGACGTAGTTGTTGTTATTGACGTTGGTGTTGTTGTTGTTTATTTGACGTTTTTGTTATTGTTGATGTTGTTGTTGTTGTTGTTTTTTATTTGACATTGTTGTTGTTATTTGACGTTGTTGTTGTTGTATTTGTTGTTGTTGTTGTTTATTTAACGTTGTTGTTGTTGTTTATTTGACGTTGTTATTGTTGTTGTTTATTTGATGTTGTTTTAGTTGTTGTTGTTGTTGTTGTTTATTTGACGTTGTTGTTGTTGTTTATTTCATGTTGTTTTAATTGTTGTTGTTTATTTGACGTTGTTGTTGTTTTTTATTTGACGTTGTTGTTGTTGACATTGTTGTTGTTGTTGTTCATTTGACGTTGTTGTTGTTGTTTATTTGACGTAAATGTTGTTATTGACGTTGTTGTTGTTGTTGTTGTTTATTTGACGTTTTTGTTGTTGTTGATGTTGTTGTTGTTGTTGTTGTTTATTTGACGTTGTTGTTGTTTATTTGATGTGGTTTTAGTTGTTGTTGTTTATTTGACGTTGTTGTTGTTGTTGTTGTTTATTTGATGTTGTTTTAGTTGTTGTTGTTTATTTGACGTTGTAGTTGTTTTTTATTTGACGTTGTTGTTGTTGACATTGTGGTTGTTATTGTTTATTTGAGGTAGTTGTTGTTATTGACGTTGTTGTTGTTGTTGTTTATTTGACGTTTTTGTTGTTGTTGATGTTGTTGTTGTTTTTTATTTGATGTTGTTGTTGTTGTTGTTTATTTGACGTTGTTGTTGTTATTGTTGTTGTTTATTTAACGTTGTTGTTGTTGTTGTTTATTTGACGTTGTTGTTGTTGTTTATTTGTCGTTGTTGTTGTTGTTGTTTATTTGACGTTGTTGTTGTTATTTATTTGACGTTGTTGTTGTTATTGTTATTGTTTATTTGACATTGTTATTGTTGTTGTTTATTTGACGTTGTTAATGTTGTTGACGTTGTTGTTGTTGTTTTTGCTATTTATTTGACGTTGTTGTTGTTGACATTGTTAATGTTTATTTGACGTTGTTGTTGTTGTTTATTTGACGTAGTTGTTGTTATTGACGTTGTTGTTGTTGTTGTTGTTTATTTGACATTTTTGTTGTTGTTGATGTTGTTGTTGTTGTTTTTTACTTGACGTTGTTGTTGTTGTTTATTTGAAGTTGTTGTTGTTGTTATTGTTATTGTTGTTGTTTATTTGACGTTGTTGTTGTTGTTGTTTATTTGACGTTGTTGTTGTTGTTGTTGTTTATTTGACGTTGTTGTTGTTGTTGTTTATTTGACGTTGTTGTTGTTTATTTGACGTTGTTGTTGTTGTTGTTATTATTTATTTGACGTTGTTGTTGTTGTTGTTTATTTGACGTTGTTAATGTTGTTGACGTTGTTATTGTTGTTTTTGTTATTTATTTGACGTTGTCGTTGTTGTTGTTGTTTTTTTTTTGTTATTGTTGGTGTTGTTGTTGTTGTTGTTTATTTGACATTGTTGTTGTTGTTGTTTATTTGACGTTGTTGTTGTTGTTGTTTTTGTTTATTTGACGTTGTTGTTGTTGTTGTTAATTTGACATTGTTGTTGTTGTTGTGTTGACGTTGTTGTTGTTGTTGTTTATTTGATGTTGTTTTAGTTGTTGTTGTTGTTTATTTGACTTTGTTGTTGTTGTTGTTGTTTATTTGATGTTGTTTTAGTTGTTGTTGTTTATTTGACTTTGTTGTTGTTGTTGTTATTTATTTAACATTGTTGTTGTTGTTGTTGTTTATTTGACGTTGTTGTTGTTGTTTATTTGACGTTGTTGTTGTTGTTGTTTATTTGACGTTGTAGTTGTTGTTGTTGTTATTGTTTATTTGACGTTGTTGTTGTTGTTGTTTATTTGACATTGTTTTTGTTGTTGTTGACATTGTTGTTGTTGTTGTTGTTTATTTGGCGTTGTTGTTGTTGTTGTTGTTGTTGTTGTTTATTTGATGTTGTTTTAGTTGTTGTTGTTTATTTGACGTTGTTGTTGTTTTTATTTGACGTTATTGTTGTTGACATTGTTGTTGTTGTTGTTGTTGTTTATTTGACGTTGTTTTATTGTTGTTGTTTATTTCACGTAGTTGTTGTTACTGACGTTGGTGTTGTTGTTGTTTATTTGTCGTTTTTGTTGTTGTTGATGTTGTTGTTGTTGTTGTTTTTTATTTGACATTGTTGTTGTTATTTGACGTTGTTGTTGTTGAATTTGTTGTTGTTGTTGTTTATTTAACGTTGTTGTTGTTGTTTATTTGACGTTGTTATTGTTGTTGTTTATTTGATGTTGTTTTAGTTGTTGTTGTTGTTGTTGTTTATTTGACGTTGTTGTTGTTGTTGTTTATTTCATGTTGTTTTAGTTGTTGTTGTTTATTTGACGTTGTTGTTGTTTTTTATTTGACGTTGTTGTTGTTGACATTGTTGTTGTTGTTGTTTATTTGACGTTGTTGTTGTTGTTTATTTGACGTAGTTGTTGTTATTGACGTTGTTGTTGTTGTTGTTGTTTATTTGACGTTTTTGTTGTTGTTGATGTTGTTATTGTTGTTGTTTATTTGACGTTGTTGTTGTTGTTGTTGTTTATTTGATGTTGTTTTAGTTGTTGTTGTTTATTTGACGTTGTTGTTGTTGTTGTTGTTGTTGTTTATTTCATGTTGTTTTAGTTGTTGTTGTTTATTTGACGTTGTTGTTGTTTTTTATTTGACGTTGTTGTTGTTTTTTATTTGACGTTTTTGTTGTTGTTGCTATTATTGTTGTTGTTGTTGTTGTTGTTGTTTATTTGACGTTGTTGTTGTTTATTTGACGTTGTTGTTGTTGTTTATTTGACATTGTAGTTGTTGTTGACATTGTTGTTGTTGTTGTTGACGTTGTTGTTGTTGTTTATTTGATGTTGTTTTAGTTGTTGTTGTTTATTTGACGTTGTTGTTGTTGTTGTTTATTTCATGTTGTTTTAGTTGTTGTTGTTTATTTGACGTTGTTGTTGTTGTTTATTTGACGTTTTTGTTGTTGTTGTTGTTATTGTTGTTGTTGTTGTTTATTTGACGTTGTTGTTGTTTTTTATTTGACGTTGTTGTTGTTGACATTGTTGTTGTTGTTTATTTGACGTAGTTGTTGTTATTGACGTTGTTGTTGTTGTTGTTGTTTATTTGAGGTTTTTGTTGTTGTTGATGTTGTTGTTGTTGTTTTTTATTTGATGTTTTTGTTGTTGTTGTTTATTTGACGTTGTTGTTGTTGTTGTTTATTTGACGTTGTTGTTGTTGTTGTTTATTTGACGTTGTTGTTGTTGTTGTTTATTTGACGTTGTTGTTGTTATTTTTTGAAGTTGTTGTTGTTGTTGTTTATTTGACGTTGTTTTTGTTATTGTTGGTGTTGTTGTTGTTGTTGTTTATTTGACATTGTTGTTGTTGTTGTTTATTTGACGTTGTTGTTGTTGTTGTTTTTGTTTATTTGACGTTGTTGTTGTTGTTAATTTGACATTGTTGTTGTTGTTGTGTTGACGTTGTTGTTGTTGTTGTTTTTTTGACGTTGTTGTTGTTGTTTATTTGATGTTGTTTTAGTTGTTGTTGTTGTTTATTTGACTTTGTTGTTGTTGTTGTTGTTGTTTATTTGATGTTGTTTTAGTTGTTGTTGTTTATTTGACGTTGTTGTTGTTTTTTATTTGACGTTGTTGTTGTTGTTGACATTGTTGTTGTTGTTGTTTATTTGACGTTGTTGTTGTTGTTGTTATTGTTGTTGTTATTTATTTAACATTGTTGTTGTTGTTGTTGTTTATTTGACGTTGTTGTTGTTGTTTATTTGACGTTGTTGTTGTTGTTGTTTATTTGACGTTGTAGTTGTTGTTGTTGTTATTGTTTATTTGACGTTGTTGTTGTTGTTGTTTATTTGACATTGTTTTTGTTGTTGTTGACATTGTTGTTGTTGTTGTTGTTTATTTGGCGTTGTTGTTGTTGTTGTTGTTGTTGTTGTTGTTTATTTGATGTTGTTTTAGTTGTTGTTGTTTATTTGACGTTGTTGTTGTTTTTATTTGACGTTATTGTTGTTGACATTGTTGTGGTTGTTGTTGTTGTTTATTTGACGTTGTTTTATTGTTGTTGTTTATTTGACGTAGTTGTTGTTATTGACGTTGGTGTTGTTGTTGTTTATTTGTCGTTTTTGTTGTTGTTGATGTTGTTGTTGTTGTTGTTTTTTATTTGACATTGTTGTTGTTATTTGACGTTGTTGTTGTTGAATTTGTTGTTGTTGTTGTTTATTTAACGTTGTTGTTGTTGTTTATTTGACGTTGTTATTGTTGTTGTTTATTTGATGTTGTTTTAGTTGTTGTTGTTGTTGTTGTTTATTTGACGTTGTTGTTGTTGTTGTTTATTTCAGGTTGTTTTAGTTGTTGTTGTTTATTTGACGTTGTTGTTGTTTTTTATTTGACGTTGTTGTTGTTGACATTGTTGTTGTTGTTGTTTATTTGACGTTGTTGTTGTTGTTTATTTGACGTAGTTAATGTTATTGACGTTGTTGTTGTTGTTGTTGTTTATTTGACGTTTTTGTTGTTGTTGATGTTGTTGTTGTTGTTGTTTATTTGACGTTGTTGTTGTTGTTGTTTATTTGATGTTGT
>OX451740.1:453131096-453133596 GCA_948472305.1 Vicia faba
TTTTTTGAAGTTGTTGTTGTTGTTGTTATTGTTTATTTGACGTTGTTGTTGTTAATGTTTATTTGACGTTGTTAATGTTGTTGACGTTGTTGTTGTTGTTTTTGTTATTTATTTGACGTTGTTGTTGTTGTTTTTGTTGTTGTTTTTGTTGTTGTTATTGTTGTTTATTTGACGTTGTTGTTGTTGTTGTTTATTTGACGTTGTTGTTGTTGTTGTTGTTTATTTGACGTTGTTGTTGTTGTTGATGTTGTTGTTGTTGTTTTTTATTTGATGTTGTTGTTGTTGTTATTGTTTATTTGACGTTATTGTTGTTAATGTTTATTTGACGTTGTTAATGTTGTTGACGTTGTTGTTGTTGTTTTTGTTATTTATTTGACGTTGTTGTTGTTGTTTTTGTTGTTGTTTTTGTTGTTGTTATTGTTGTTTATTTGACGTTGTTGGTGTTGTTGTTGTTTATTTGACGTTGTTGTTGTTGTTGTTGTTGTTTATTTGACGTTTTTGTTGTTGTTGATGTTGTTGTTGTTGTTGTTTTTTATTTGATGTTTTTGTTGTTGTTGTTTATTTGACGTTGTTGTTGTTTATTTGACATTGTTGTTATTGTTGTTTATTTGACGTTGTTGTTGTTGTTGTTGTTGTTTATTTGACGTTGTTGTTGTTGTTGTTTATTTGATGTTGTTGTTGTTATTTTTTGAAGTTGTTGTTGTTGTTATTGTTTATTTGACGTTGTTGTTGTTAATGTTTATTTGACGTTGTTAATGTTGTTGACGTTGTTGTTGTTGTTTTTGTTATTTATTTGACGTTGTTGTTGTTGTTTTTGTTGTTGTTTTTGTTGTTGTTATTGTTGTTTATTTGACGTTGTTGGTGTTGTTGTTGTTTATTTGACGTTGTTGTTGTTGTTGTTGTTGTTTATTTGACGTTGTTGTTGTTGTTGTTGTTGTTGTTTATTTGACGTTGTTGTTGTTGTTTATTTGACGTTGTTAATGTTATTTGACGTTGTTGTTGTTGTTGTTGTTTATTTGACGTTGTTGTTGTTGTTTATTTGACATTAATGTTGTTGTTGTTGACGTTGTTGTTGTTGTTGTTTATTTGACGTTGTTGTTGTTGTTTTTGTTTATTTGATGTTGTTTTAGTTGTTGTTGTTTATTTGACGTTGTTGTTGTTTTTTATTTGACGTTATTGTTGTTGACATTGTTGTTGTTGTTGTTTATTTGACATTGTTGTTGTTTATTTGATGTAGTTGTTGTTATTGACGTTGTTATTGTTGTTGTTTATTTGACGTTTTTGTTGTTGTTGTTGATGTTGTTGTCATTGTTGTTTTTTATTTGACGTTGTTGTTGTTATTTGACGTTGTTGTTGTATTTGTTGTTGTTGTTGTTGTTGTTGTTTATTTGACGTTGTTGTTGTTGTTTATTTGACGTTGTTGTTGTTGTTTATTTTATGTTATTTTAGTTGTTGTTGTTGTTTATTTAACGTTGTTGTTGTTGTTGTTTATTCGATGTTGTTTTAGTTGTTGTTGTTTATTTGACGTTGTTGTTTTTTATTTGACGTTGGTGTTGTTGACATTGATGTTGTTGTTGTTGTTTATTTGACGTTGTTGTTATTGTTTATTTGACGTAGTTGTTATTATTAACGTTGTTGTTGTTGTTGTTTATTTGACGTTTTTGTTGTTATTGATGTTGTTGTTGTTGTTGTTGTTTATTTGACGTTGTTGTTGTTGTTGTTTATTTGATGTGGTTTTAGTTGTTGTTGTTTATTTGACGTTGTTGTTGTTGTTGTTGTTGTTTATTTGATATTGTTTTAGTTATTGTTGTTTATTTGACGTTGTTGTTGTTTTTTATTTGACGTTGTTGTTGTTGACATTGATGTTGTTGTTGTTGTTTATTTGACGTAGTTGTTGTTATTAACGTTGTTGTTGTTGTTGTTTATTTGACGTTTTTGTTGTTATTGATGTTGTTGTTGTTGTTGTTTATTTGACGTAGTTGTTGTTATTAACGTTGTTGTTGTTGTTGTTTATTTGACGTTTTTGTTGTTATTGATGTTGTTGTTGTTGTTGTTTATTTGACGTTGTTGTTGTTGTTGTTTATTTGATGTGGTTTTAGTTGTTGTTGTTTATTTGACGTTGTTGTTGTTGTTGTTGTTGTTTATTTGATGTTGTTTTAGTTGTTGTTGTTTATTTGACGTTGTTGTTGTTTTTTATTTGACGTTGTTGTTGTTGTTTATTTGACGTAGTTGTTGTTATTAACGTTGTTGTTATTGTTGTTTATTTGACGTTTTTGTTATTGTTGTGGTTTTAGTTGTTGTTGTTTATTTGACGTTGTTGTTGTTTATTTGATGTTGTTTTAGTTGTTGTTGTTTATTTGACGTTGTAGTTATTTTTTATTTGACGTTGTTGTTGTTGACATTGTTGTTGTTGTTGTTTATTTGAGGTAGTTGTTGTTATTGACGTTGTTGTTGTTGTTTATTTGACGTTTTTGTTGTTGATGATGTTGTTGTTGTTTTT
>OX451740.1:453138596-453143596 GCA_948472305.1 Vicia faba
TATTTAACGTTGTTGTTGTTGTTGTTTATTCGATGTTGTTTTAGTTGTTGTTGTTTATTTGACGTTGTTGTTGTTTTTTATTTGACGTTGTTGTTGTTGACATTGATGTTGTTGTTGTTGTTTATTTGACGTTGTTGTTGTTGTTGTTTATTTGACGTTGTTGTTGTTGTTTATTTGACATTGTAGTTGTTGTTGACATTGTTGTTGTTGTTGTTGACGTTGTTGTTGTTGTTTATTTGATGTTATTTTAGTTGTTGTTGTTTATTTGACGTTGTTGTTGTTGTTGTTGTTTATTTCATGTTGTTTTAGTTGTTGTTGTTTATTTGACGTTGTTGTTGTTGTTGTTGTTTATTTGACGTTGTTGTTGTTTTTTATTTGACGTTGTTGTTGTTGACATTGTTGTTGTTGTTGTTTATTTGACGTAGTTGTTGTTATTGTCGTTGTTGTTTATTTGACGTTTTTGTTGTTGTTGATGTTGTTGTTGTTGTTTTTTATTTGATGTTTTTGTTGTTGTTGTTTATTTGACGTTGTTGTTGTTGTTTATTTGACGTTGTTGTTGTTGTTGTTGTTTATTTGACGTTGTTGTTGTTGTTGTTGTTTATTTGACGTTGTTGTTGTTATTTTTTGAAGTTGTTGTTGTTGTTGTTATTGTTTATTTGACGTTGTTGTTGTTAATGTTTATTTGACGTTGTTAATGTTGTTGACGTTGTTGTTGTTGTTTTTGTTATTTATTTGACGTTGTTGTTGTTGTTTTTGTTGTTGTTTTTGTTGTTGTTATTGTTGTTTATTTGACGTTGTTGTTGTTGTTGTTTATTTGACGTTGTTGTTGTTGTTGTTGTTTATTTGACGTTGTTGTTGTTGTTGATGTTGTTGTTGTTGTTTTTTATTTGATGTTGTTGTTGTTGTTATTGTTTATTTGACGTTATTGTTGTTAATGTTTATTTGACGTTGTTAATGTTGTTGACGTTGTTGTTGTTGTTTTTGTTATTTATTTGACGTTGTTGTTGTTGTTTTTGTTGTTGTTTTTGTTGTTGTTATTGTTGTTTATTTGACGTTGTTGGTGTTGTTGTTGTTTATTTGACGTTGTTGTTGTTGTTGTTGTTGTTTATTTGACGTTTTTGTTGTTGTTGATGTTGTTGTTGTTGTTGTTTTTTATTTGATGTTTTTGTTGTTGTTGTTTATTTGACGTTGTTGTTGTTTATTTGACATTGTTGTTATTGTTGTTTATTTGACGTTGTTGTTGTTGTTGTTGTTGTTTATTTGACGTTGTTGTTGTTGTTGTTTATTTGATGTTGTTGTTGTTATTTTTTGAAGTTGTTGTTGTTGTTATTGTTTATTTGACGTTGTTGTTGTTAATGTTTATTTGACGTTGTTAATGTTGTTGACGTTGTTGTTGTTGTTTTTGTTATTTATTTGACGTTGTTGTTGTTGTTTTTGTTGTTGTTTTTGTTGTTGTTATTGTTGTTTATTTGACGTTGTTGGTGTTGTTGTTGTTTATTTGACGTTGTTGTTGTTGTTGTTGTTGTTTATTTGACGTTGTTGTTGTTGTTGTTGTTGTTTATTTGACGTTGTTGTTGTTGTTTATTTGACGTTGTTAATGTTATTTGACGTTGTTGTTGTTGTTGTTGTTTATTTGACGTTGTTGTTGTTGTTTATTTGACATTAATGTTGTTGTTGTTGACGTTGTTGTTGTTGTTGTTTATTTGACGTTGTTGTTGTTGTTTTTGTTTATTTGATGTTGTTTTAGTTGTTGTTGTTTATTTGACGTTGTTGTTGTTTTTTATTTGACGTTATTGTTGTTGACATTGTTGTTGTTGTTGTTTATTTGACATTGTTGTTGTTTATTTGATGTAGTTGTTGTTATTGACGTTGTTATTGTTGTTGTTTATTTGACGTTTTTGTTGTTGTTGTTGATGTTGTTGTCATTGTTGTTTTTTATTTGACGTTGTTGTTGTTATTTGACGTTGTTGTTGTATTTGTTGTTGTTGTTGTTGTTGTTGTTTATTTGACGTTGTTGTTGTTGTTTATTTGACGTTGTTGTTGTTGTTTATTTTATGTTATTTTAGTTGTTGTTGTTGTTTATTTAACGTTGTTGTTGTTGTTGTTTATTCGATGTTGTTTTAGTTGTTGTTGTTTATTTGACGTTGTTGTTTTTTATTTGACGTTGGTGTTGTTGACATTGATGTTGTTGTTGTTGTTTATTTGACGTTGTTGTTATTGTTTATTTGACGTAGTTGTTATTATTAACGTTGTTGTTGTTGTTGTTTATTTGACGTTTTTGTTGTTATTGATGTTGTTGTTGTTGTTGTTGTTTATTTGACGTTGTTGTTGTTGTTGTTTATTTGATGTGGTTTTAGTTGTTGTTGTTTATTTGACGTTGTTGTTGTTGTTGTTGTTGTTTATTTGATATTGTTTTAGTTATTGTTGTTTATTTGACGTTGTTGTTGTTTTTTATTTGACGTTGTTGTTGTTGACATTGATGTTGTTGTTGTTGTTTATTTGACGTAGTTGTTGTTATTAACGTTGTTGTTGTTGTTGTTTATTTGACGTTTTTGTTGTTATTGATGTTGTTGTTGTTGTTGTTTATTTGACGTAGTTGTTGTTATTAACGTTGTTGTTGTTGTTGTTTATTTGACGTTTTTGTTGTTATTGATGTTGTTGTTGTTGTTGTTTATTTGACGTTGTTGTTGTTGTTGTTTATTTGATGTGGTTTTAGTTGTTGTTGTTTATTTGACGTTGTTGTTGTTGTTGTTGTTGTTTATTTGATGTTGTTTTAGTTGTTGTTGTTTATTTGACGTTGTTGTTGTTTTTTATTTGACGTTGTTGTTGTTGTTTATTTGACGTAGTTGTTGTTATTAACGTTGTTGTTATTGTTGTTTATTTGACGTTTTTGTTATTGTTGTGGTTTTAGTTGTTGTTGTTTATTTGACGTTGTTGTTGTTTATTTGATGTTGTTTTAGTTGTTGTTGTTTATTTGACGTTGTAGTTATTTTTTATTTGACGTTGTTGTTGTTGACATTGTTGTTGTTGTTGTTTATTTGAGGTAGTTGTTGTTATTGACGTTGTTGTTGTTGTTTATTTGACGTTTTTGTTGTTGATGATGTTGTTGTTGTTTTTTATTTGATGTTGTTGTTGTTGTTGTTTATTTGACGTTGTTGTTGTTATTGTTGTTGTTGTAGTTGTTTATTTGACGTTGTTGTTGTTGTTGTTGTTTATTTGACGTTGTTGTTGTTGTTTATTTGACGTTGTTGTTGTTGTTGTTATTGTTTATTTGACATTGTTATTGTTGTTGTTTATTTGACGTTGTTAATGTTGTTGACGTTGTTGGTGTTGTTTTTGTTATTTATTTAACGTTGTTGTTGTTGACATTGTTGTTGTTTATTTGACGTTGTTGTTGTTGTTTTTTTGACGTAGTTGTTGTTATTGACGTTGTTGTTGTTGTTGTTGTTTATTTGACATTTTTGTTGTTGTTGATGTTGTTGTTGTTGTTTTTTATTTGACGTTGTTGTTGTTGTTTATTTGAAGTTGTTGTTGTTGTTATTGTTGTTGTTTATTTGATGTTGTTGTTGTTGTTTATTTGACGTTGTTGTTGTTGTTGTTTATTTGACGTTGTTGTTGTTGTTTATTTGATGTTGTTGTTGTTTATTTGACGTTGTTGTTGTTGTTATTGTTTATTTGACGTTGTTGTTGTTGTTGTTTATTTGACGTTGTTTATTTGACGTTGTTAATGTTGTTGACGGTGTTATTGTTGTTTTTGTTATTTATTTGACGTTGTTGTTGTTGTTGTTGTTGTTGTTGTTTTTGTTGTTGTTATTGTTGGTGTTGTTGTTGTTGTTTATTTGACGTTGTTGTTGTTGTTGTTGTTTATTTGATGTTGTTGTTGTTGTTTTGTTTATTTGACGTTGTTTTTGTTGTTGTTTATTTGACGTTGTTGTTGTTGTTGTGTTGACATTGTTGTTGTTGTTGTTTTTTTGACGTTGTTGTTGTTGTTTATTTGATGTTGTTTTAGTTGTTGTTGTTTATTTGACGTTGTTGTTGTTGTTGTTGTTTTTGTTGTTGTTATTGTTGGTGTTGTTGTTGTTTATTTGACGTTGTTGTTGTTGTTGTTTATTTGATGTTGTTGTTGTTGTTGTTTTTTATTTGACGTTGTTTTTGTTGTTGTTAATTTGACATTGTTGTTGTTGTTGTTGTGTTGACGTTGTTGTTGTTGTTGTTATTTTGACGTTGTTGTTGTTGTTTATTTGATGTTGTTTTAGTTGTTGTTGTTTATTTGACGTTGTTGTTGTTGTTGTTGTTGTTTATTTGATGTTGTTTTAGTTGTTGTTGTTTATTTGACATTGTTGTTGTTTTTTATTTGACGTTGTTGTTGTTGACATTATTGTTGTTGTTGTTTATTTGACGTTGTTGTTGTTGTTTATTTGACGTAGTTGTTGTTATTAACGTTATTGTTATTGTTGTTTATTTGACGTTTTTGTTATTGTTGTTGATGTTGCTGTTGTTGTTTTTTATTTGACGTTGTTGTTGTTGTTGTTGTTGTTGTTGTTGTTGTTGCTGTTATTGTTTATTTGACTTTGTTGTTGTTGTTTATTTGACGATGTTGTTGTTGTTGTTTATTTGACGTTGTTGTTGTTGTTGTTATTGTTTATTTGACGTTGTTGTTGTTGTTGTTGTTTATTTGACATTGTTGTTGTTGTTGTTGACATTGTTGTTGTTGTTGTTGTTGTTTATTTGACGTTGTTGTTGTTGTTGTTGTTGTTTATTTGATGTTGTTTTAGTTGTTGTTGTTTATTTGACGTTGTTGTTGTTTTTTATTTGACGTTATTGTTGTTGACATTGTTGTTGTTGTTGTTGTTGTTTATTTGACGTTGTTTTATTGTTGTTGTTTATTTGACGTAGTTGTTGTTATTGACGTTAATGTTGTTGTTGTTTATTTGACGTTTTTGTTGTTGATGATGTTGTTGTTGTTTTTTTTTTTATTTGACATTGTTGTTGTTATTTGA
>OX451740.1:453148596-453236096 GCA_948472305.1 Vicia faba
ACGTTGTTGTTGTTGTTATTATTTATTTGACGTTGTTGTTGTTGTTGTTGTTGTTTATTTGACGTTGTTAATGTTGTTAACGTTGTTGTTGTTGTTTTTGTTATTTATTTTACGTTGTTGTTGTTGTTGTTGTTGTTTTTGTTGTTGTTATTATTGGTGTTGTTGTTGTTTATTTGACGTTGTTGTTGTTGTTGTTGTTTATTTGACGTTGTTGTTGCTGTTGTTGTTTATTTGACGTTATTGTTGTTGTTTATTTGACATTGTTGTTATTTTTGTTGACGTTGTTGTTGTTGTTGTTTATTTGACGTTGTTGTTGTTGTTGTTGTTTATTTGATGTTGTTTTAGTTGTTGTTGTTTATTTGACGTTGTTGTTGTTGTTGTTGTTGTTTATTTGATGTTGTTTTAGTTGTTGTTGTTTATTTGACGTTGTAGTTGTTTTTTATTTGACGTTGTTGTTGTTGACATTGTTGTTGTTGTTGTTGTTTATTTGACGTAGTTGTTGTTGTTGTTGTTGTTGTTGACGTTGTTGTTGTTGTTATTGTTGTTGTTGTTGTTTATTTGACGTAGTTGTTGTTATTGACGTTGTTGCTGTTGTTGTTTATTTGACGTTTTTGTTGTTGTTAATGTTGTTGTTGTTGTTGATTATTTGACGTTGTTGTTGTTGTTGTTTATTTGATGTTGTTTTAGTTGTTGTTGTTTATTTGACGTTGTTGTTGTTTTTTATTTGACGTTATTGTTGATGACATTGTTGTTGTTGTTGTTTATTTGACGTTGTTGTTGTTGTTTATTTGACGTTGTTGTTGTTGTTTATTTGATGTAGTTGTTGTTATTGACGTTGTTATTGTTGTTGTTTATTTGACGTTTTTGTTGTTGTTGATGTTGTTGTTGTTGTTTATTTTATGTTGTTTTAGTTGTTGTTGTTTATTTGACGTTGTTGTTATTGTTTATTCGATGTTGTTTTAGTTGTTGTTGTTTATTTGACGTTGTTGTTGTTTTTTATTTGACGTTGTTGTTGTTGACATTGTTGTTGTTGTTGTTGTTTATTTGACGTTGTTGTTGTTGTTTATTTGTCGTAGTTGTTGTTATTAACGTTGTTGTTGTTGTTTTTGTTGTTTATTTGACGTTTTTGTTGTTTTTGATGTTGTTGTTGTTGTTTATTTGACGTTGTTGTTGTTATTGTTTATTTGATGTTGTTTTAGTTGTTGTTGTTTATTTGACGTTGTTGTTGTTGTTGTTTATTTGATGTTGTTTTAGTTGTTGTTGTTTATTTGACGTTGTTGTTGTTGTTGTTGTTTATTTGATGTTGTAGTTGTTTTTTATTTGACGTTGTTGTTGTTGACATTGTTGTTGTTGTTGTTTATTTGACGTAGTTGTTGTTATTGACGTTGTTGTTGTTGTTTATTTGACGTTTTTGTTGTTGTTGATGTTGTTGTTGTTTTTTATTTGACGTTGTTGTTGTTGTTGTTGTTTATTTGACGTTGTTGTTGTTATTGTTGTTGTTGTTGTTTATTTGACATTGTTGTTGTTGTTGTTTATTTGACGTTGTTGTTGTTGTTTATTTGACGTTGTTGTTTATTTGACGATGTTGTTGTTATTTATTTGACGTTGTTGTTGTTGTTGTTATTGTTTATTTGACGTTGTTATTGTTGTTGTTTATTTGACGTTGTTAATGTTGTTGACGTTGTTGTTGTTGTTTTTGTTATTTATTTGACGCTGTTGTTGTTGACATTGTTGTTGTTTATTTGACGTTGTTGTTGTTGTTTATTTGACGTAGTTGTTGTTATTGACGTTGTTGTTGTTGTTGTTGTTTATTTGACATTTTTGTTGTTGTTGATGTTGTTGTTGTTGTTTTTTATTTGACGTTGTTGTTGTTTATTTGAAGTTGTTGTTGTTGTTATTGTTATTGTTGTTGTTTATTTGACGTTGTTCTTGTTGTTGTTGTTTATTTGACGTTGTTGTTGTTGTTGTTTATTTGACGTTGTTGTTGTTATTGTTTATTTGACGTTGTTGTTGTTATTTATTTGACGTTGTTATTGTTGTTGTTGTTATTGTTTATTTGACGTTGTTGTTGTTGTTATTTATTTGACGTTGTTAATGTTGTTGACATTGTTGTTGTTGTTTTAGTTATTTATTTGACGTTGTTGTTGTTGTTGTTGTTTTAGTTATTTATTTGACGTTGTTGTTGTTGTTGTTGTTTTTGTTGTTGTTATTGTTGGTGTTGTTGTTGTTGTTTATTTGACGTTGTTGTTGTTGTTTATTTGACGTTGTTGTTGTTTATGTTGTTTATTTGACGTTGTTGTTGTTGTTGTTGTTGTTAATTTGACATTGTTGTTGTTGTTGTGTTGACGTTGTTGTTGTTGTTGTTGTTTTTTTTTTGACGTTGTTGTTGTTGTTTATTTGATGTTGTTTTAGTTGTTGTTGTTTATTTGACGTTGTTGTTGTTGTTGTTGTTGTTTATTTGATGTTGTTTTAGTTGTTGTTGTTTATTTGACGTTGTTGTTGTTTTTTATTTGACGTTGTTGTTGTTGACATTGTTGTTGTGTTTGTTTATTTGACGTTGTTGTTGTTGTTTATTTGATGTAGTTGTTGTTATTAACGTTGTTGTTATTGTTGTTTATTTTACAATTTTTTTTTTGTTGTTGATGTTGCTGTTGTTGTTTTTTATTTGATGTTATTGTTGTTGTTGTTTATTTGACGTTGTTGTTGTTGTTATTGTTGTTGTTGTTGTTTATTTAACATTGTTGTTGTTGTTGTTTATTTGACGTTGTTGTTGTTGTTGTTTATTTGACGTTGTTGTTGTTGTTGTTTATTTGACGTTGTTGTTGTTATTGTTTATTTGACGTTGTTGTTGTTGTTGTTTATTTGACATTGTTGTTGTTGTTGTTGACATTGTTGTTGTTGTTGTTGTTTATTTGACGTTGTTGTTGTTGTTGTTGTTTATTTGATGTTGTTTTAGTTGTTGTTGTTTATTTGACGTTGTTGTTGTTTTTTATTTGACGTTATTGTTGTTGACATTGTTGTTGTCGTTGTTGTTTATTTGACGTTGTTTTATTGTTGTTGTTTATTTGACGTAGTTGTTGTTATTGACGTTGTTGTTATTGTTGTTTATTTGACGTTTTTGTTGTTGTTGATGTTGTTGTTGTTGTTTTTTATTTGACATTGTTGTTGTTATTTGACGTTGTTGTTGTTGTATTTGTTGTTGTTGTTTATTTAACGTTGTTGTTGTTGTTTATTTGACGTTGTTGTTGTTGTTGTTTATTTGATGTTGTTTTAGTTGTTGTTGTTGTTCTTCATTTGACGTTGTTGTTGTTATTTATTTCATGTTGTTTTAGTTGTTGTTGTTTATTTGACGTTGTTGTTGTTTTTATTTGACGTTGTTGTTGTTGACATTGTTGTTGTTGTTGTTGTTTATTTGACGTTGTTGTTGTTGTTTATTTGACGTAGTTGTTGTTATTGACGTTGTTGTTGTTGTTGTTTATTTGACGTTTTTGTTGTTGTTGATGTTGTTGTTGTTGTTGTTTATTTGACGTTGTTGTTGTTGTTATTGTTTATTTGATGTTGTTTTTGTTGTTGTTGTTTATTTGACGTTGTTGTTGTTGTTTATTTCATGTTGTTTTAGTTGTTGTTGTTTATTTGACGTTGTTGTTGTTTTTTATTTGACGTTTTTGTTGTTGTTGTTGTTATTGTTGTTGTTGTTGTTTATTTGACGTTGTTGTTGTTGTTGTTGTTTATTTGCCGTTGTTGTTGTTGTTGTTTATTTGACGTTGTTGTTGTTTTTTATTTGGCGTTGTTGTTGTTGACATTGTTGTTGTTGTTGTTTATTTGACGTAGTTGTTGTTATTGACATTGTTGTTGTTGTTTATTTGACGTTTTTGTTGTAGTTGGTGTTATTGTTGTTTTTTATTTGACGTTGTTGTTTTTGTTGTTGTTGTTGTTAATTTGACGTTGTTGTTGTTGTTATTGTTGTTGTTGTTGTTTATTTGACGTTATTGTTGTTGTTGTTTATTTGACGTTGTTGTTGTTATTTATTTGACGTTGTTGTTGTTGTTGTTGTTTATTTGACGTTGTTGTTGTTATTTATTTGACGTTGTTGTTGTTGTTGTTATTGTTTATTTGACGTTGTTATTGTTGTTGTTTATTTGACGTTTTTAATGTTGTTGACGTTGTTGTTGTTGTTTTTGTTATTTATTTGACGTTGTTGTTGTTGACATTGTTGTTGTTTATTTGACGTTGTTGTTGTTGTTTATTTGACGTAGTTGTTGTTATTGACGTTGTTGTTGTTGTTGTTGTTTATTTGACATTTTTGTTGTTGTTGATGTTGTTGTTGTTGTGTTTTATTTAACGTTGTTGTTGTTGTTGTTTATTTGTTGTTGTTGTTATTGTTGTTGTTTATTTGACGTTGTTGTTGTTGTTGTTGTTGTTTATTTGACGTTGTTGTTGTTGTTGTTTATTTGACGTTGTTGTTGTTGTTGTTTATTTGACGTTGTTGTTGTTATTTATTTGACGTTGTTGTTCTTGTTATTGTTTATTTGACGTTGTTGTTGTTGTTGTTTATTTGACGTTGTTAATGTTGTTGACGTTGTTGTTGTTGTTTTTGTTATTTATTTGACATTGTTGTTGTTGTTGTTGTTTTTGTTGTTGTTATTGTTGGTGTTGTTGTTTTTGTTTATTTGACGTTGTTGTTGTTTATTTGATATTGTTTTAGTTGTTGTTTATTTGACGTTGTAGTTGTTTTTTATTTGATGTTGTAGTTGTTTTTTATTTGACGTTGTTGTTGTTGTTGACATTGTTATTGTTGTTGTTTATTTGACGTAGTTGTTGTTATTGACGTTGTTGTTGTTGTTTATTTGACGTTTTTGTTGTTGTTGATGTTGTTGTTGTTTTTTATTTGACGTTGTTGTTGTTGTTGTTTATTTGACGTTGTTGTTGTTATTGTTATTGTTGTTGTTTATTTGACGTTGTTGTTGTTGTTGTTTATTTGACGTTGTTGTTGTTGTTTATTTGACGTTGTTGTTGTTGTTTATTTGACGTTGTTGTTGTTATTTATTTGACGTTGTTATTGTTGTTATTATTTATTTGACGTTGTTGTTGTTGTTATTGTTGTTTATTTGACGTTGTTAATGTTGTTAACGTTGTTGTTGTTGTTTTTGTTATTTATTTGACGTTGTTGTTGTTGTTGTTGTTGTTGTTTTTGTCGTTGTTATTGTTGGTGTTGTTGTTGTTTATTTGACGTTGTTGTTGTTGTTGTTGTTTATTTGACGTTGTTGTTGCTGTTGTTGTTTATTTGACGTTGTTGTTGTTGTTTATTTGACATTGTTGTTATTGTTGTTGACGTTGTTGTTGTTGTTGTTTATTTGACGTTGTTGTTGTTGTTGTTGTTTATTTGATGTTGTTTTAGTTGTTGTTATTTATTTGACGTTGTTATTGGTGTTGTTGTTTATTTGATGTTGTTTTAGTTGTTGTTGTTTATTTGACGTTGTTGTTGTTTTTTATTTGACGTTGTTGTTGTTGACATTGTTGTTATTGTTGTTTATTTGACGTAGTTGTTGTTATTGACGTTGTTGTTGTTGTTGATTATTTGACGTTTTTGTTGTTGTTGATGTTGTTGTTGTTGTTTTTTATTTGATGTTTTTGTTGTTGTTGTTTATTTGACGTTGTTGTTATTTATTTGACGTTGTTGTTGTTGTTGTTGTTTATTTGACGTTGTTGTTGTTGTTTATTTGACGTTGTTGTTGTAGTTTATTTGACGTTGTTGTTGTTGTTGTTGTTTAGTTGACGTTGTTGTTGTTATTTATTTGAAGTTGTTGTTATTGTTTATTTGACGTTGTTGTTGTTAATGTTTATTTGACGTTGTTAATGTTGTTGACGTTGTTGTTGTTGTTTTTGTTATTTATTTGAGGTTGTTGTTGTTTTTGTTGTTGTTATTGTTGGTGTTGTTGTTGTTTATTTGACGTTGTTGTTGTTGTTGTTGTTGTTGTTTATTTGACTTTGTTGTTGTTGTTTATTTGACGTTGTTGTTGTTGTTTATTTGACGTTGTTGTTGTTTTTTATTTGACGTTGTTGTTGTTGACATTGTTGTTGTTGTTGTTTATTTGACGTAGTTGTTGTTATTGACGTTGTTGTTGTTGTTTATTTGACGTTTTTGTTGTTGTTGATGTTGTTGTTGTTTTTTATTTGACGTTGTTGTTGTTGTTGTTGTTAATTTGACGTTGTTGTTGTTGTTATTGTTGTTGTTGTTGTTTATTTGACGTTGTTGTTGTTGTTGTTTATTTGACGTTGTTGTTGTTGTTTATTTGACGTTGTTGTTGTTATTTATTTGACATTGTTATTGTTGTTATTGTTTATTTGACTTTGTTATTGTTGTTGTTTATTTGACGTTTTTAATGTTGTTGACGTTGTTGTTGTTGTTTTTGTTATTTATTTGACGTTGTTGTTGTTGACATTGTTGTTGTTTATTTGACGTTGTTGTTGTTGTTTATTTGACGTAGTTGTTGTTATTGACGTTGTTGTTGTTGTTTATTTGACATTTTTGTTGTTGTTGATGTTGTTGTTGTTGTTTTTTATTTGACGTTGTTGTTGTTGTTTATTTGAAGTTATTGTTGTTGTTATTGTTATTGTTGTTGTTTATTTGACGTTGTTGTTGTTGTTGTTTATTTGACGTTGTTGTTGTTGTTTATTTGACATTGTTGTTGTTATTTATTTGACGTTGTTGTTGTTGTTGTTATTGTTTATTTGACGTTGTTGTTGTTGTTGTTGTTTATTTGACGTTGTTAATGTTGTTGACGTTGTTGTTGTTGTTTTTGTTATTTATTTGACATTGTTGTTGTTGTTGTTGTTGTTTCTGTTGTTGTTATTGTTGGTGTTGTTGTTGTTGTTTATTTGACGTTGTTGTTGTTGTTGTTGTTTATTTGACGTTGTTGTTGTTGTTTATTTGACGTTGTTGTTGTTATTTATTTGACGTTGTTATTGTTGTTATTATTTATTTGACGTTGTTGTTGTTGTTATTGTTGTTTATTTGACGTTGTTAATGTTGTTAACGTTGTTGTTGTTGTTTTTGTTATTTATTTGACGTTGTTGTTGTTGTTGTTGTTGTTTTTGTCGTTGTTATTGTTGGTGTTGTTGTTGTTTATTTGACGTTGTTGTTGTTGTTGTTGTTTATTTGACGTTGTTGTTGCTGTTGTTGTTTATTTGACGTTGTTGTTGTTGTTTATTTGACATTGTTGTTATTGTTGTTGACGTTGTTGTTGTTGTTGTTTATTTGACGTTGTTGTTGTTGTTGTTGTTTATTTGATGTTGTTTTAGTTGTTGTTATTTATTTGACGTTGTTATTGGTGTTGTTGTTTATTTGATGTTGTTTTAGTTGTTGTTGTTTATTTGACGTTGTTGTTGTTTTTTATTTGACGTTGTTGTTGTTGACATTGTTGTTATTGTTGTTTATTTGACGTAGTTGTTGTTATTGACGTTGTTGTTGTTGTTGATTATTTGACGTTTTTGTTGTTGTTGATGTTGTTGTTGTTGTTTTTTATTTGATGTTTTTGTTGTTGTTGTTTATTTGACGTTGTTGTTATTTATTTGACGTTGTTGTTGTTGTTGTTGTTTATTTGACGTTGTTGTTGTTGTTTATTTGACGTTGTTGTTGTAGTTTATTTGACGTTGTTGTTGTTGTTGTTGTTTAGTTGACGTTGTTGTTGTTATTTATTTGAAGTTGTTGTTATTGTTTATTTGACGTTGTTGTTGTTAATGTTTATTTGACGTTGTTAATGTTGTTGACGTTGTTGTTGTTGTTTTTGTTATTTATTTGAGGTTGTTGTTGTTTTTGTTGTTGTTATTGTTGGTGTTGTTGTTGTTTATTTGACGTTGTTGTTGTTGTTGTTGTTGTTGTTTATTTGACTTTGTTGTTGTTGTTTATTTGACGTTGTTGTTGTTGTTTATTTGACGTTGTTGTTGTTTTTTATTTGACGTTGTTGTTGTTGACATTGTTGTTGTTGTTGTTTATTTGACGTAGTTGTTGTTATTGACGTTGTTGTTGTTGTTTATTTGACGTTTTTGTTGTTGTTGATGTTGTTGTTGTTTTTTATTTGACGTTGTTGTTGTTGTTGTTGTTAATTTGACGTTGTTGTTGTTGTTATTGTTGTTGTTGTTGTTTATTTGACGTTGTTGTTGTTGTTGTTTATTTGACGTTGTTGTTGTTGTTTATTTGACGTTGTTGTTGTTATTTATTTGACATTGTTATTGTTGTTATTGTTTATTTGACTTTGTTATTGTTGTTGTTTATTTGACGTTTTTAATGTTGTTGACGTTGTTGTTGTTGTTTTTGTTATTTATTTGACGTTGTTGTTGTTGACATTGTTGTTGTTTATTTGACGTTGTTGTTGTTGTTTATTTGACGTAGTTGTTGTTATTGACGTTGTTGTTGTTGTTTATTTGACATTTTTGTTGTTGTTGATGTTGTTGTTGTTGTTTTTTATTTGACGTTGTTGTTGTTGTTTATTTGAAGTTATTGTTGTTGTTATTGTTATTGTTGTTGTTTATTTGACGTTGTTGTTGTTGTTGTTTATTTGACGTTGTTGTTGTTGTTTATTTGACATTGTTGTTGTTATTTATTTGACGTTGTTGTTGTTGTTGTTATTGTTTATTTGACGTTGTTGTTGTTGTTGTTGTTTATTTGACGTTGTTAATGTTGTTGACGTTGTTGTTGTTGTTTTTGTTATTTATTTGACATTGTTGTTGTTGTTGTTGTTGTTTCTGTTGTTGTTATTGTTGGTGTTGTTGTTGTTGTTTATTTGACGTTGTTGTTGTTGTTGTTGTTTATTTGACGTTGTTGTTGTTGTTGTTTATTTGACGTTGTTGTTGTTGTTGTTAATTTGACATTGTTGTTGTTGTTGTGTTGACGTTGTTGTTGTTGTTGTTTTTTTGACGTTGTTGTTGTTGTTTATTTGAGGTTGTTTTAGTTGTTGTTGTTTATTTGACGTTGTTGTTGTTGTTGTTGTTTATTTGACGTTGTTGTTGTTGTTGTTGTTTATTTGAGGTTGTTTTAGTTGTTGTTGTTTATTTGACGTTGTTGTTGTTTTTTATTTGACGTTGTTGTTGTTGACATTGTTGTTGTTGTTGTTTATTTGACGTTGTTGTTGTTGTTTATTTGACGTAGTTGTTGTTATTAACGTTGTTGTTATTGTTGTTTATTTGACGTTTTTGTTGTTGTTGTTGATGTTGCTGTTGTTGTTTTTTATTTGATGTTATTGTTGTTGTTGTTTATTTGACGTTGTTGTTGTTATTGTTGTTGTTGTTGTTTATTTGACATTGTTGTTGTTGTTGTTTATTTGACGTTGTTGTTGTATTTGTTTATTTGACATTGTTGTTGTTATTTATTTGACGTTTTTTGTTGTTGTTGTTATTGTTTATTTGACGTTGTTGTTGTTGTTGTTGTTTATTTGACATTGTTGTTGTTTTTTCTTTGACATTATTGTTGTTGACATTGTTGTTGTTGTTGTTGTTGTTGTTGTTGTTGTTTATTTGACGTTGTTTTATTGTTGTTGTTTATTTGACGTAGTTGTTGTTATTGACGTTGTTGTTGTTGTTGTTTATTTGACGTTTTTGTTGTTGTTGATGTTGTTGTTGTTGTTGTTTTTTATTTGACATTGTTGTTGTTATTTGACGTTGTTGTTGTTGTATATGTTGTTGTTGTTGTTTATTTAACGTTGTTGTTGTTGTTTATTTGATGTTGTTGTTGTTGTTTATTTGATGTTGTTTTAGTTGTCGTTGTTGTTGTTTATTTGACGTTGTTGTTGTTGTTTATTTCATGTTGTTTTAGTTGTTGTTGTTTATTTGACGTTGTTGTTGTTTTTTATTTGACGTTGTTGTTGTTGACATTGTTGTTGTTGTTGTTTATTTGACGTTGTTGTTGTTGTTTATTTGACGTAGTTGTTGTTATTGACGTTGTTGTTGTTGTTGTTGTTTATTTGACGTTTTTGTTGTTGTTAATGTTGTTGTTGTTGTTGATTATTTGACGTTGTTGTTGTTGTTGTTTATTTGATGTTGTTTTAGTTGTTGTTGTTTATTTGACGTTGTTGTTGTTTTTTATTTGACGTTATTGTTGATGACATTGTTGTTGTTGTTGTTTATTTGACGTTGTTGTTGTTGTTTATTTGACGTTGTTGTTGTTGTTTATTTGATGTAGTTGTTGTTATTGACGTTGTTATTGTTGTTGTTTATTTGACGTTTTTGTTGTTGTTGATGTTGTTGTTGTTGTTGTTGTTGTTTATTTTATGTTGTTTTAGTTGTTGTTGTTTATTTGACGTTGTTGTTGTTGTTTATTCGATGTTGTTTTAGTTGTTGTTGTTTATTTGACGTTGTTGTTGTTTTTTATTTGACGTTGTAGTTGTTGACATTGTTGTTGTTGTTGTTTATTTGACGTTGTTGTTGTTGTTTATTTGCCGTAGTTGTTGTTATTAACGTTGTTGTTGTTGTTGTTGTTTATTTGATGTTTTTGTTGTTTTTGATGTTGTTGTTGTTGTTGTTTATTTGACGTTGTTGTTGTTATTGTTTATTTGATGTTGTTTTAGTTGTTGTTGTTTATTTGACGTTGTTGTTGTTGTTGTTTATTTGATGTTGTTTTAGTTGTTGTTGTTTATTTGACGTTGTTGTTGTTGTTGTTTATTTGATGTTGTTTTAGTTGTTGTTGTTTATTTGACGTTGTAGTTGTTTTTTATTTGACGTTGTTGTCGTTGACATTGTTGTTGTTGTTGTTTATTTGACGTTGTTGTTGTTGACGTTGTTGTTGTTGTTGTTGTTTATTTGACGTTGTTGTTGTTATTGTTGTTGTTGTTGTTTATTTGACATTGTTGTTGTTGTTGTTTATTTGACGTTGTTGTTGTTGTTTATTTGACGTTGTTGTTTATTTGACGATGTTGTTGTTATTTATTTGACGTTGTTGTTGTTGTTATTGTTTATTTGACGTTGTTATTGTTGTTGTTTATTTGACGTTGTTAATGTTGTTGACGTTGTTGTTGTTGTTTTTGTTATTTATTTGACGTTGTTGTTGTTGACATTGTTGTTGTTTATTTGACGTTGTTGTTGTTGTTTATTTGACGTAGTTGTTGTTATTGACGTTGTTGTTGTTGTTGTTGTTTATTTGACATTTTTGTTGTTGTTGATGTTGTTGTTGTTGTTTTTTATTTGACGTTGTTGTTGTTTATTTGAAGTTGTTGTTATTGTTATTGTTGTTGTTTATTTGACGTTGTTGTTGTTGTTGTTGTTTATTTGACGTTGTTGTTGTTGTTGTTTATTTGACGTTGTTGTTGTTATTGTTTATTTGACGTTGTTGTTGTTATTTATTTGACGTTGTTATTGTTGTTGTTGTTATTGTTTATTTGACGTTGTTGTTGTTGTTATTTATTTGACGTTGTTAATGTTGTTGACGTTGTTGTTGTTGTTTTAGTTATTTATTTGACGTTGTTGTTGTTGTTGTTGTTGTTTTAGTTATTTATTTGACGTTGTTGTTGTTGTTGTTGTTGTTGTTGTTGTTTTTGTTGTTGTTATTGTTGGTGTTGTTGTTGTTGTTGTTTATTTGACGTTGTTGTTGTTGTTGTTTATTTGACGTTGTTGTTGTTTATGTTGTTTATTTGACGTTGTTGTTGTTGTTGTTGTTGTTAATTTGACATTGTTGTTGTTGTTGTGTTGACGTTGTTGTTGTTGTTGTTGTTTTTTTTTTTGACGTTGTTGTTGTTGTTTATTTGATGTTGTTTTAGTTGTTGTTGTTTATTTGACGTTGTTGTTGTTGTTGTTGTTGTTTATTTGATGTTGTTTTAGTTGTTGTTGTTTATTTGACGTTGTTGTTGTTTTTTATTTGACGTTGTTGTTGTTGACATTGTTGTTGTGTTTGTTTATTTGACGTTGTTGTTGTTGTTTATTTGATGTAGTTGTTGTTATTAACGTTGTTGTTATTGTTGTTTATTTGACGTTTTTGTTGTTGTTGTTGATGTTGCTGTTGTTGTTTTTTATTTGATGTTATTGTTGTTGTTGTTTATTTGACGTTGTTGTTGTTGTTATTGTTGTTGTTGTTGTTTATTTAACATTGTTGTTGTTGTTGTTTATTTGACGTTGTTGTCGTTGTTGTTTATTTGACGTTGTTGTTGTTGTTTACTTGACGTTGTTGTTGTTATTGTTTATTTGACGTTGTTGTTGTTGTTGTTGTTGTTTATTTGACATTGTTGTTGTTGTTGTTGACATTGTTGTTGTTGTTGTTTATTTGACGTTGTTGTTGGTGTTGTTGTTTATTTGATGTTGTTTTAGTTGTTGTTGTTTATTTGACGTTGTTGTTGTTTTTTATTTGACGTTGTTGTTGTTGACATTGTTGTTATTGTTGTTTATTTGACGTAGTTGTTGTTATTGACGTTGTTGTTGTTGTTGATTATTTGACGTTTTTGTTGTTGTTGATGTTGTTGTTGTTGTTTTTTATTTGATGTTTTTGTTGTTGTTGTTTATTTGACGTTGTTGTTATTTATTTGACGTTGTTGTTGTTGTTGTTGTTTATTTGACGTTGTTGTTGTTGTTTATTTGACGTTGTTGTTGTAGTTTATTTGACGTTGTTGTTGTTGTTGTTGTTTAGTTGACGTTGTTGTTGTTATTTATTTGAAGTTGTTGTTATTGTTTATTTGACGTTGTTGTTGTTAATGTTTATTTGACGTTGTTAATGTTGTTGACGTTGTTGTTGTTGTTTTTGTTATTTATTTGAGGTTGTTGTTGTTTTTGTTGTTGTTATTGTTGGTGTTGTTGTTGTTTATTTGACGTTGTTGTTGTTGTTGTTGTTGTTGTTGTTTATTTGACTTTGTTGTTGTTGTTTATTTGACGTTGTTGTTGTTGTTTATTTGACGTTGTTGTTGTTTTTTATTTGACGTTGTTGTTGTTGACATTGTTGTTGTTGTTGTTTATTTGACGTAGTTGTTGTTATTGACGTTGTTGTTGTTGTTTATTTGACGTTTTTGTTGTTGTTGATGTTGTTGTTGTTTTTTATTTGACGTTGTTGTTGTTGTTGTTGTTAATTTGACGTTGTTGTTGTTGTTATTGTTGTTGTTGTTGTTTATTTGACGTTGTTGTTGTTGTTGTTTATTTGACGTTGTTGTTGTTGTTTATTTGACGTTGTTGTTGTTATTTATTTGACATTGTTATTGTTGTTATTGTTTATTTGACTTTGTTATTGTTGTTGTTTATTTGACGTTTTTAATGTTGTTGACGTTGTTGTTGTTGTTTTTGTTATTTATTTGACGTTGTTGTTGTTGACATTGTTGTTGTTTATTTGACGTTGTTGTTGTTGTTTATTTGACGTAGTTGTTGTTATTGACGTTGTTGTTGTTGTTTATTTGACATTTTTGTTGTTGTTGATGTTGTTGTTGTTGTTTTTTATTTGACGTTGTTGTTGTTGTTTATTTGAAGTTATTGTTGTTGTTATTGTTATTGTTGTTGTTTATTTGACGTTGTTGTTGTTGTTGTTTATTTGACGTTGTTGTTGTTGTTTATTTGACATTGTTGTTGTTATTTATTTGACGTTGTTGTTGTTGTTGTTATTGTTTATTTGACGTTGTTGTTGTTGTTGTTGTTTATTTGACGTTGTTAATGTTGTTGACGTTGTTGTTGTTGTTTTTGTTATTTATTTGACATTGTTGTTGTTGTTGTTGTTGTTGTTTCTGTTGTTGTTATTGTTGGTGTTGTTGTTGTTGTTTATTTGACGTTGTTGTTGTTGTTGTTGTTTATTTGACGTTGTTGTTGTTGTTGTTTATTTGACGTTGTTGTTGTTGTTGTTAATTTGACATTGTTGTTGTTGTTGTGTTGACGTTGTTGTTGTTGTTGTTTTTTTGACGTTGTTGTTGTTGTTTATTTGAGGTTGTTTTAGTTGTTGTTGTTTATTTGACGTTGTTGTTGTTGTTGTTGTTTATTTGACGTTGTTGTTGTTGTTGTTGTTTATTTGAGGTTGTTTTAGTTGTTGTTGTTTATTTGACGTTGTTGTTGTTTTTTATTTGACGTTGTTGTTGTTGACATTGTTGTTGTTGTTGTTTATTTGACGTTGTTGTTGTTGTTTATTTGACGTAGTTGTTGTTATTAACGTTGTTGTTATTGTTGTTTATTTGACGTTTTTGTTGTTGTTGTTGATGTTGCTGTTGTTGTTTTTTATTTGATGTTATTGTTGTTGTAGTTTATTTGACGTTGTTGTTGTTATTGTTGTTGTTGTTGTTTATTTGACATTGTTGTTGTTGTTGTTTATTTGACGTTGTTGTTGTATTTGTTTATTTGACATTGTTGTTGTTATTTATTTGACGTTTTTTGTTGTTGTTGTTATTGTTTATTTGACGTTGTTGTTGTTGTTGTTGTTTATTTGACATTGTTGTTGTTTTTTCTTTGACATTATTGTTGTTGACATTGTTGTTGTTGTTGTTGTTGTTGTTGTTGTTGTTGTTTATTTGACGTTGTTTTATTGTTGTTGTTTATTTGACGTAGTTGTTGTTATTGACGTTGTTGTTGTTGTTGTTTATTTGACGTTTTTGTTGTTGTTGATGTTGTTGTTGTTGTTGTTTTTTATTTGACATTGTTGTTGTTATTTGACGTTGTTGTTGTTGTATATGTTGTTGTTGTTGTTTATTTAACGTTGTTGTTGTTTATTTGATGTTGTTGTTGTTGTTTATTTGATGTTGTTTTAGTTGTCGTTGTTGTTGTTTATTTGACGTTGTTGTTGTTGTTTATTTCATGTTGTTTTAGTTGTTGTTGTTTATTTGACGTTGTTGTTGTTTTTTATTTGACGTTGTTGTTGTTGACATTGTTGTTGTTGTTGTTTATTTGACGTTGTTGTTGTTGTTTATTTGACGTAGTTGTTGTTATTGACGTTGTTGTTGTTGTTGTTGTTTATTTGACGTTTTTGTTGTTGTTAATGTTGTTGTTGTTGTTGATTATTTGACGTTGTTGTTGTTGTTGTTTATTTGATGTTGTTTTAGTTGTTGTTGTTTATTTGACGTTGTTGTTGTTTTTTATTTGACGTTATTGTTGATGACATTGTTGTTGTTGTTGTTTATTTGACGTTGTTGTTGTTGTTTATTTGACGTTGTTGTTGTTGTTTATTTGATGTAGTTGTTGTTATTGACGTTGTTATTGTTGTTGTTTATTTGACGTTTTTGTTGTTGTTGATGTTGTTGTTGTTGTTGTTGTTGTTTATTTTATGTTGTTTTAGTTGTTGTTGTTTATTTGACGTTGTTGTTGTTGTTTATTCGATGTTGTTTTAGTTGTTGTTGTTTATTTGACGTTGTTGTTGTTTTTTATTTGACGTTGTAGTTGTTGACATTGTTGTTGTTGTTGTTGTTTATTTGACGTTGTTGTTGTTGTTTATTTGCCGTAGTTGTTGTTATTAACGTTGTTGTTGTTGTTGTTGTTTATTTGATGTTTTTGTTGTTTTTGATGTTGTTGTTGTTGTTGTTTATTTGACGTTGTTGTTGTTATTGTTTATTTGATGTTGTTTTAGTTGTTGTTGTTTATTTGACGTTGTTATTGTTGTTGTTTATTTGATGTTGTTTTAGTTGTTGTTGTTTATTTGACGTTGTTGTTGTTGTTGTTTATTTGATGTTGTTTTAGTTGTTGTTGTTTATTTGACGTTGTAGTTGTTTTTTATTTGACGTTGTTGTCGTTGACATTGTTGTTGTTGTTGTTTATTTGACGTTGTTGTTGTTGACGTTGTTGTTGTTGTTGTTGTTTATTTGACGTTGTTGTTGTTATTGTTGTTGTTGTTGTTTATTTGACATTGTTGTTGTTGTTGTTTATTTGACGTTGTTGTTGTTGTTGTTTATTTGACGTTGTTGTTTATTTGACGATGTTGTTGTTATTTATTTGACGTTGTTGTTGTTGTTATTGTTTATTTGACGTTGTTATTGTTGTTGTTTATTTGACGTTGTTAATGTTGTTGACGTTGTTGTTGTTGTTTTTGTTATTTATTTGACGCTGTTGTTGTTGACATTGTTGTTGTTTATTTGACGTTGTTGTTGTTGTTGTTGTTTATTTGACATTTTTGTTGTTGTTGATGTTGTTGTTGTTGTTGTTTTTTATTTGACGTTGTTGTTGTTTATTTGAAGTTGTTGTTATTGTTATTGTTGTTGTTTATTTGACGTTGTTGTTGTTGTTGTTGTTTATTTGACGTTGTTGTTGTTGTTGTTTATTTGACGTTGTTGTTGTTATTGTTTATTTGACGTTGTTGTTGTTATTTATTTGACGTTGTTATTGTTGTTGTTGTTATTGTTTATTTGACGTTGTTGTTGTTGTTATTTATTTGACGTTGTTAATGTTGTTGACGTTGTTGTTGTTGTTTTAGTTATTTATTTGACGTTGTTGTTGTTGTTGTTGTTGTTTTAGTTATTTATTTGACGTTGTTGTTGTTGTTGTTGTTGTTGTTGTTTTTGTTGTTGTTATTGTTGGTGTTGTTGTTGTTGTTTATTTGACGTTGTTGTTGTTGTTGTTTATTTGACGTTGTTGTTGTTTATGTTGTTTATTTGACGTTGTTGTTGTTGTTGTTGTTAATTTGACATTGTTGTTGTTGTTGTGTTGACGTTGTTGTTGTTGTTGTTGTTTTTTTTTTTGACGTTGTTGTTGTTGTTGTTTATTTGATGTTGTTTTAGTTGTTGTTGTTTATTTGACGTTGTTGTTGTTGTTGTTGTTGTTTATTTGATGTTGTTTTAGTTGTTGTTGTTTATTTGACGTTGTTGTTGTTTTTTATTTGACGTTGTTGTTGTTGACATTGTTGTTGTGTTTGTTTATTTGACGTTGTTGTTGTTTATTTGATGTAGTTGTTGTTATTAACGTTGTTGTTATTGTTGTTTATTTGACGTTTTTGTTGTTGTTGTTGATGTTGTTGTTGTTGTTTTTTATTTGATGTTATTGTTGTTGTTGTTTATTTGACGTTGTTGTTGTTGTTATTGTTGTTGTTGTTGTTTATTTAACATTGTTGTTGTTGTTGTTTATTTGACGTTGTTGTTGTTGTTGTTTATTTGACGTTGTTGTTGTTGTTTACTTGACGTTGTTGTTGTTATTGTTTATTTGACGTTGTTGTTGTTGTTGTTGTTTATTTGACATTGTTGTTGTTGTTGTTGACATTGTTGTTGTTGTTGTTTATTTGACGTTGTTGTTGTTGTTGTTGTTTATTTGATGTTGTTTTAGTTGTTGTTGTTTATTTGACGTTGTTGTTGTTTTTTATTTGACGTTATTGTTGTTGACATTGTTGTTGTCGTTGTTGTTTATTTGACGTTGTTTTATTGTTGTTGTTTATTTGACGTAGTTGTTGTTATTGACGTTGTTGTTATTGTTGTTTATTTGACGTTTTAGTTGTTGTTGATTTTGTTGTTGTTGTTTTTTATTTGACATTGTTGTTGTTATTTGACGTTGTTGTTGTTGTATTTGTTGTTGTTGTTTATTTAACGTTGTTGTTGTTGTTTATTTGACGTTGTTGTTGTTGTTGTTGTTGTTTATTTGACATTTTTGTTGTTGTTGATGTTGTTGTTGTTGTGTTTTATTTAACGTTGTTGTTGTTGTTGTTTATTTGTTGTTGTTGTTATTGTTGTTGTTTATTTGACGTTGTTGTTGTTGTTGTTGTTGTTTATTTGACGTTGTTGTTGTTGTTTATTTGACGTTGTTGTTGTTGTTGTTTATTTGACGTTGTTGTTGTTATTTATTTGACGTTGTTGTTCTTGTTATTGTTTATTTGACGTTGTTGTTGTTGTTGTTTATTTGACGTTGTTAATGTTGTTGACATTGTTATTTATTTGATGTTGTTGTTGTTGTTTTTGTTATTTATTTGACATTGTTGTTGTTGTTGTTGTTTTTGTTGTTGTTATTGTTGGTGTTGTTGTTTTTGTTTATTTGACGTTGTTGTTGTTTATTTGATATTGTTTTAGTTGTTGTTTATTTGACGTTGTAGTTGTTTTTTATTTGATGTTGTAGTTGTTTTTTATTTGACGTTGTTGTTGTTGTTGACATTGTTATTGTTGTTGTTTATTTGACGTAGTTGTTGTTATTGACGTTGTTGTTGTTGTTTATTTGACGTTTTTGTTGTTGTTGATGTTGTTGTTGTTTTTTATTTGACGTTGTTGTTGTTGTTGTTTATTTGACGTTGTTGTTGTTATTGTTATTGTTGTTGTTTATTTGACGTTGTTGTTGTTGTTGTTTATTTGACGTTGTTGTTGTTGTTTATTTGACGTTGTTGTTGTTGTTGTTTATTTGACGTTGTTGTTGTTATTTATTTGACGTTGTTGTTGTTGTTATTATTTATTTGACGTTGTTGTTGTTGTTTATTTGACGTTGTTAATGTTGTTAACGTTGTTGTTGTTGTTTTTGTTATTTATTTGACGTTGTTGTTGTTGTTATTTTTGTTGTTATTATTGTTGGTGTTGTTGTTGTTTATTTGACGTTGTTGTTGTTGTTGTTGTTGTTTATTTGACGTTGTTGTTGTTTATTTGACGTTGTTGTTGCTGTTGTTGTTTATTTGACGTTGTTGTTGTTTATTTGACATTGTTGTTATTGTTGTTGACGTTGTTGTTGTTGTTGTTATTTGACGTTGTTGTTGTTGTTGTTGTTTATTTGATGTTGTTTTAGTTGTTGTTATTTATTTGACGTTGTTATTGTTGTTGTTGTTTATTTGATGTTGTTTTAGTTGTTGTTGTTTATTTGACGTTGTTGTTGTTTTTTATTTGACGTTGTTGTTGTTGACATTGTTGTTATTGTTGTTTATTTGACGTAGTTGTTGTTATTGACGTTGTTGTTGTTGTTGATTATTTGACGTTTTTGTTGTTGTTGACGTTGTTGTTGTTGTTGTTTATTTGACGTTTTTGTTGTTGTTGATGTTGTTGTTGTTGTTGTTTTTTATTTGACATTGTTGTTGTTATTTGACGTTGTTGTTGTTGTATATGTTGTTGTTGTTGTTTATTTAACGTTGTTGTTGTTTATTTGATGTTGTTGTTGTTGTTTATTTGATGTTGTTTTAGTTGTCGTTGTTGTTGTTTATTTGACGTTGTTGTTGTTGTTTATTTCATGTTGTTTTAGTTGTTGTTGTTTATTTGACGTTGTTGTTGTTTTTTATTTGACGTTGTTGTTGTTGACATTGTTGTTGTTGTTGTTTATTTGACGTAGTTGTTGTTATTGACGTTGTTGTTGTTGTTGTTGTTTATTTGACGTTTTTGTTGTTGTTAATGTTGTTGTTGTTGTTGATTATTTGACGTTGTTGTTGTTGTTGTTTATTTGATGTTGTTTTAGTTGTTGTTGTTTATTTGACGTTGTTGTTGTTTTTTATTTGACGTTATTGTTGATGACATTGTTGTTGTTGTTGTTTATTTGACGTTGTTGTTGTTGTTTATTTGACGTTGTTGTTGTTGTTTATTTGATGTAGTTGTTGTTATTGACGTTGTTATTGTTGTTGTTTATTTGACGTTTTTGTTGTTGTTGATGTTGTTGTTGTTGTTGTTGTTGTTTATTTTATGTTGTTTTAGTTGTTGTTGTTTATTTGACGTTGTTGTTGTTGTTTATTCGATGTTGTTTTAGTTGTTGTTGTTTATTTGACGTTGTTGTTGTTTTTTATTTGACGTTGTAGTTGTTGACATTGTTGTTGTTGTTGTTGTTTATTTGACGTTGTTGTTGTTGTTTATTTGCCGTAGTTGTTGTTATTAACGTTGTTGTTGTTGTTGTTGTTTATTTGATGTTTTTGTTGTTTTTGATGTTGTTGTTGTTGTTGTTTATTTGACGTTGTTGTTGTTATTGTTTATTTGATGTTGTTTTAGTTGTTGTTGTTTATTTGACGTTGTTATTGTTGTTGTTTATTTGATGTTGTTTTAGTTGTTGTTGTTTATTTGACGTTGTTGTTGTTGTTGTTTATTTGATGTTGTTTTAGTTGTTGTTGTTTATTTGACGTTGTAGTTGTTTTTTATTTGACGTTGTTGTCGTTGACATTGTTGTTGTTGTTGTTTATTTGACGTTGTTGTTGTTGACGTTGTTGTTGTTGTTGTTGTTTATTTGACGTTGTTGTTGTTATTGTTGTTGTTGTTGTTTATTTGACATTGTTGTTGTTGTTGTTTATTTGACGTTGTTGTTGTTGTTTATTTGACGTTGTTGTTTATTTGACGATGTTGTTGTTATTTATTTGACGTTGTTGTTGTTGTTATTGTTTATTTGACGTTGTTATTGTTGTTGTTTATTTGACGTTGTTAATGTTGTTGACGTTGTTGTTGTTGTTTTTGTTATTTATTTGACGCTGTTGTTGTTGACATTGTTGTTGTTTATTTGACGTTGTTGTTGTTGTTGTTGTTTATTTGACATTTTTGTTGTTGTTGATGTTGTTGTTGTTGTTGTTTTTTATTTGACGTTGTTGTTGTTTATTTGAAGTTGTTGTTATTGTTATTGTTGTTGTTTATTTGACGTTGTTGTTGTTGTTGTTGTTTATTTGACGTTGTTGTTGTTGTTGTTTATTTGACGTTGTTGTTGTTATTGTTTATTTGACGTTGTTGTTGTTATTTATTTGACGTTGTTATTGTTGTTGTTGTTATTGTTTATTTGACGTTGTTGTTGTTGTTATTTATTTGACGTTGTTAATGTTGTTGACGTTGTTGTTGTTGTTTTAGTTATTTATTTGACGTTGTTGTTGTTGTTGTTGTTGTTTTAGTTATTTATTTGACGTTGTTGTTGTTGTTGTTGTTGTTGTTGTTTTTGTTGTTGTTATTGTTGGTGTTGTTGTTGTTGTTTATTTGACGTTGTTGTTGTTGTTGTTTATTTGACGTTGTTGTTGTTTATGTTGTTTATTTGACGTTGTTGTTGTTGTTGTTGTTAATTTGACATTGTTGTTGTTGTTGTGTTGACGTTGTTGTTGTTGTTGTTGTTTTTTTTTTTGACGTTGTTGTTGTTGTTGTTTATTTGATGTTGTTTTAGTTGTTGTTGTTTATTTGACGTTGTTGTTGTTGTTGTTGTTGTTTATTTGATGTTGTTTTAGTTGTTGTTGTTTATTTGACGTTGTTGTTGTTTTTTATTTGACGTTGTTGTTGTTGACATTGTTGTTGTGTTTGTTTATTTGACGTTGTTGTTGTTTATTTGATGTAGTTGTTGTTATTAACGTTGTTGTTATTGTTGTTTATTTGACGTTTTTGTTGTTGTTGTTGATGTTGTTGTTGTTGTTTTTTATTTGATGTTATTGTTGTTGTTGTTTATTTGACGTTGTTGTTGTTGTTATTGTTGTTGTTGTTGTTTATTTAACATTGTTGTTGTTGTTGTTTATTTGACGTTGTTGTTGTTGTTGTTTATTTGACGTTGTTGTTGTTGTTTACTTGACGTTGTTGTTGTTATTGTTTATTTGACGTTGTTGTTGTTGTTGTTGTTGTTTATTTGACATTGTTGTTGTTGTTGTTGACATTGTTGTTGTTGTTGTTTATTTGACGTTGTTGTTGTTGTTGTTGTTTATTTGATGTTGTTTTAGTTGTTGTTGTTTATTTGACGTTGTTGTTGTTTTTTATTTGACGTTATTGTTGTTGACATTGTTGTTGTCGTTGTTGTTTATTTGACGTTGTTTTATTGTTGTTGTTTATTTGACGTAGTTGTTGTTATTGACGTTGTTGTTATTGTTGTTTATTTGACGTTTTAGTTGTTGTTGATTTTGTTGTTGTTGTTTTTTATTTGACATTGTTGTTGTTATTTGACGTTGTTGTTGTTGTATTTGTTGTTGTTGTTTATTTAACGTTGTTGTTGTTGTTTATTTGACGTTGTTGTTGTTGTTGTTGTTGTTTATTTGACATTTTTGTTGTTGTTGATGTTGTTGTTGTTGTGTTTTATTTAACGTTGTTGTTGTTGTTGTTTATTTGTTGTTGTTGTTATTGTTGTTGTTTATTTGACGTTGTTGTTGTTGTTGTTGTTGTTTATTTGACGTTGTTGTTGTTGTTTATTTGACGTTGTTGTTGTTGTTGTTTATTTGACGTTGTTGTTGTTATTTATTTGACGTTGTTGTTCTTGTTATTGTTTATTTGACGTTGTTGTTGTTGTTGTTTATTTGACGTTGTTAATGTTGTTGACATTGTTATTTATTTGATGTTGTTGTTGTTGTTTTTGTTATTTATTTGACATTGTTGTTGTTGTTGTTGTTTTTGTTGTTGTTATTGTTGGTGTTGTTGTTTTTGTTTATTTGACGTTGTTGTTGTTTATTTGATATTGTTTTAGTTGTTGTTTATTTGACGTTGTAGTTGTTTTTTATTTGATGTTGTAGTTGTTTTTTATTTGACGTTGTTGTTGTTGTTGACATTGTTATTGTTGTTGTTTATTTGACGTAGTTGTTGTTATTGACGTTGTTGTTGTTGTTTATTTGACGTTTTTGTTGTTGTTGATGTTGTTGTTGTTTTTTATTTGACGTTGTTGTTGTTGTTGTTTATTTGACGTTGTTGTTGTTATTGTTATTGTTGTTGTTTATTTGACGTTGTTGTTGTTGTTGTTTATTTGACGTTGTTGTTGTTGTTTATTTGACGTTGTTGTTGTTGTTGTTTATTTGACGTTGTTGTTGTTATTTATTTGACGTTGTTGTTGTTGTTATTATTTATTTGACGTTGTTGTTGTTGTTTATTTGACGTTGTTAATGTTGTTAACGTTGTTGTTGTTGTTTTTGTTATTTATTTGACGTTGTTGTTGTTGTTATTTTTGTTGTTATTATTGTTGGTGTTGTTGTTGTTTATTTGACGTTGTTGTTGTTGTTGTTGTTGTTTATTTGACGTTGTTGTTGTTTATTTGACGTTGTTGTTGCTGTTGTTGTTTATTTGACGTTGTTGTTGTTTATTTGACATTGTTGTTATTGTTGTTGACGTTGTTGTTGTTGTTGTTATTTGACGTTGTTGTTGTTGTTGTTGTTTATTTGATGTTGTTTTAGTTGTTGTTATTTATTTGACGTTGTTATTGTTGTTGTTGTTTATTTGATGTTGTTTTAGTTGTTGTTGTTTATTTGACGTTGTTGTTGTTTTTTATTTGACGTTGTTGTTGTTGACATTGTTGTTATTGTTGTTTATTTGACGTAGTTGTTGTTATTGACGTTGTTGTTGTTGTTGATTATTTGACGTTTTTGTTGTTGTTGATGTTGTTGTTGTTGTTTTTTATTTGATGTTTTTGTTGTTGTTGTTTATTTGACGTTGTTGTTGTTTATTTGACGTTGTTGTTGTTGTTGTTTATTTGACGTTGTTGTTGTTGTTTATTTGACGTTGTTGTTGTTTATTTGACGTTGTTGTTGTTGTTGTTTATTTGACGTTGTTGTTGTTGTTTATTTGACGTTGTTGTTGTAGTTTATTTGACGTTGTTGTTGTTGTTGTTTAGTTGACGTTATTGTTGTTATTTATTTGAAGTTGTTGTTATTGTTTATTTGACGTTGTTGTTGTTAATGTTTATTTGACGTTGTTAATGTTGTTGATGTTGTTGTTGTTGTTTTTGTTATTTATTTGACGTTGTTGTTGTTTTTGTTGTTAATATTGTTGGTGTTGTTGTTGTTTATTTGACGTTGTTATTGTTGTTGTTGTTTATTTGACTTTGTTGTTGTTGTTGTTGTTTATTTGAAGTTGTTGTTGTTTTTTATTTGACGTTGTTGTTGTTGACATTGTTGTTGTTGTTGTTTATTTGACGTAGTTGTTGTTATTGACGTTGTTGTTGTTGTTTATTTGACGTTTTTGTTGTTGTTGATGTTGTTGTTGTTGTTGTTTTTTATTTGACATTGTTGTTGTTATTTGACGTTGTTGTTGTTGTATATGTTGTTGTTGTTGTTTATTTAACGTTGTTGTTGTTTATTTGATGTTGTTGTTGTTGTTTATTTGATGTTGTTTTAGTTGTCGTTGTTGTTGTTTATTTGACGTTGTTGTTGTTGTTTATTTCATGTTGTTTTAGTTGTTGTTGTTTATTTGACGTTGTTGTTGTTTTTTATTTGACGTTGTTGTTGTTGACATTGTTGTTGTTGTTGTTTATTTGACGTAGTTGTTGTTATTGACGTTGTTGTTGTTGTTGTTGTTTATTTGACGTTTTTGTTGTTGTTAATGTTGTTGTTGTTGTTGATTATTTGACGTTGTTGTTGTTGTTGTTTATTTGATGTTGTTTTAGTTGTTGTTGTTTATTTGACGTTGTTGTTGTTTTTTATTTGACGTTATTGTTGATGACATTGTTGTTGTTGTTGTTTATTTGACGTTGTTGTTGTTGTTTATTTGACGTTGTTGTTGTTGTTTATTTGATGTAGTTGTTGTTATTGACGTTGTTATTGTTGTTGTTTATTTGACGTTTTTGTTGTTGTTGATGTTGTTGTTGTTGTTGTTGTTGTTTATTTTATGTTGTTTTAGTTGTTGTTGTTTATTTGACGTTGTTGTTGTTGTTTATTCGATGTTGTTTTAGTTGTTGTTGTTTATTTGACGTTGTTGTTGTTTTTTATTTGACGTTGTAGTTGTTGACATTGTTGTTGTTGTTGTTGTTTATTTGACGTTGTTGTTGTTGTTTATTTGCCGTAGTTGTTGTTATTAACGTTGTTGTTGTTGTTGTTGTTTATTTGATGTTTTTGTTGTTTTTGATGTTGTTGTTGTTGTTGTTTATTTGACGTTGTTGTTGTTATTGTTTATTTGATGTTGTTTTAGTTGTTGTTGTTTATTTGACGTTGTTATTGTTGTTGTTTATTTGATGTTGTTTTAGTTGTTGTTGTTTATTTGACGTTGTTGTTGTTGTTGTTTATTTGATGTTGTTTTAGTTGTTGTTGTTTATTTGACGTTGTAGTTGTTTTTTATTTGACGTTGTTGTCGTTGACATTGTTGTTGTTGTTGTTTATTTGACGTTGTTGTTGTTGACGTTGTTGTTGTTGTTGTTGTTTATTTGACGTTGTTGTTGTTATTGTTGTTGTTGTTGTTTATTTGACATTGTTGTTGTTGTTGTTTATTTGACGTTGTTGTTGTTGTTTATTTGACGTTGTTGTTTATTTGACGATGTTGTTGTTATTTATTTGACGTTGTTGTTGTTGTTATTGTTTATTTGACGTTGTTATTGTTGTTGTTTATTTGACGTTGTTAATGTTGTTGACGTTGTTGTTGTTGTTTTTGTTATTTATTTGACGCTGTTGTTGTTGACATTGTTGTTGTTTATTTGACGTTGTTGTTGTTGTTGTTGTTTATTTGACATTTTTGTTGTTGTTGATGTTGTTGTTGTTGTTGTTTTTTATTTGACGTTGTTGTTGTTTATTTGAAGTTGTTGTTATTGTTATTGTTGTTGTTTATTTGACGTTGTTGTTGTTGTTGTTGTTTATTTGACGTTGTTGTTGTTGTTGTTTATTTGACGTTGTTGTTGTTATTGTTTATTTGACGTTGTTGTTGTTATTTATTTGACGTTGTTATTGTTGTTGTTGTTATTGTTTATTTGACGTTGTTGTTGTTGTTATTTATTTGACGTTGTTAATGTTGTTGACGTTGTTGTTGTTGTTTTAGTTATTTATTTGACGTTGTTGTTGTTGTTGTTGTTGTTTTAGTTATTTATTTGACGTTGTTGTTGTTGTTGTTGTTGTTGTTGTTTTTGTTGTTGTTATTGTTGGTGTTGTTGTTGTTGTTTATTTGACGTTGTTGTTGTTGTTGTTTATTTGACGTTGTTGTTGTTTATGTTGTTTATTTGACGTTGTTGTTGTTGTTGTTGTTAATTTGACATTGTTGTTGTTGTTGTGTTGACGTTGTTGTTGTTGTTGTTGTTTTTTTTTTTGACGTTGTTGTTGTTGTTGTTTATTTGATGTTGTTTTAGTTGTTGTTGTTTATTTGACGTTGTTGTTGTTGTTGTTGTTGTTTATTTGATGTTGTTTTAGTTGTTGTTGTTTATTTGACGTTGTTGTTGTTTTTTATTTGACGTTGTTGTTGTTGACATTGTTGTTGTGTTTGTTTATTTGACGTTGTTGTTGTTTATTTGATGTAGTTGTTGTTATTAACGTTGTTGTTATTGTTGTTTATTTGACGTTTTTGTTGTTGTTGTTGATGTTGTTGTTGTTGTTTTTTATTTGATGTTATTGTTGTTGTTGTTTATTTGACGTTGTTGTTGTTGTTATTGTTGTTGTTGTTGTTTATTTAACATTGTTGTTGTTGTTGTTTATTTGACGTTGTTGTTGTTGTTGTTTATTTGACGTTGTTGTTGTTGTTTACTTGACGTTGTTGTTGTTATTGTTTATTTGACGTTGTTGTTGTTGTTGTTGTTGTTTATTTGACATTGTTGTTGTTGTTGTTGACATTGTTGTTGTTGTTGTTTATTTGACGTTGTTGTTGTTGTTGTTGTTTATTTGATGTTGTTTTAGTTGTTGTTGTTTATTTGACGTTGTTGTTGTTTTTTATTTGACGTTATTGTTGTTGACATTGTTGTTGTCGTTGTTGTTTATTTGACGTTGTTTTATTGTTGTTGTTTATTTGACGTAGTTGTTGTTATTGACGTTGTTGTTATTGTTGTTTATTTGACGTTTTAGTTGTTGTTGATTTTGTTGTTGTTGTTTTTTATTTGACATTGTTGTTGTTATTTGACGTTGTTGTTGTTGTATTTGTTGTTGTTGTTTATTTAACGTTGTTGTTGTTGTTTATTTGACGTTGTTGTTGTTGTTGTTGTTGTTTATTTGACATTTTTGTTGTTGTTGATGTTGTTGTTGTTGTGTTTTATTTAACGTTGTTGTTGTTGTTGTTTATTTGTTGTTGTTGTTATTGTTGTTGTTTATTTGACGTTGTTGTTGTTGTTGTTGTTGTTTATTTGACGTTGTTGTTGTTGTTTATTTGACGTTGTTGTTGTTGTTGTTTATTTGACGTTGTTGTTGTTATTTATTTGACGTTGTTGTTCTTGTTATTGTTTATTTGACGTTGTTGTTGTTGTTGTTTATTTGACGTTGTTAATGTTGTTGACATTGTTATTTATTTGATGTTGTTGTTGTTGTTTTTGTTATTTATTTGACATTGTTGTTGTTGTTGTTGTTTTTGTTGTTGTTATTGTTGGTGTTGTTGTTTTTGTTTATTTGACGTTGTTGTTGTTTATTTGATATTGTTTTAGTTGTTGTTTATTTGACGTTGTAGTTGTTTTTTATTTGATGTTGTAGTTGTTTTTTATTTGACGTTGTTGTTGTTGTTGACATTGTTATTGTTGTTGTTTATTTGACGTAGTTGTTGTTATTGACGTTGTTGTTGTTGTTTATTTGACGTTTTTGTTGTTGTTGATGTTGTTGTTGTTTTTTATTTGACGTTGTTGTTGTTGTTGTTTATTTGACGTTGTTGTTGTTATTGTTATTGTTGTTGTTTATTTGACGTTGTTGTTGTTGTTGTTTATTTGACGTTGTTGTTGTTGTTTATTTGACGTTGTTGTTGTTGTTGTTTATTTGACGTTGTTGTTGTTATTTATTTGACGTTGTTGTTGTTGTTATTATTTATTTGACGTTGTTGTTGTTGTTTATTTGACGTTGTTAATGTTGTTAACGTTGTTGTTGTTGTTTTTGTTATTTATTTGACGTTGTTGTTGTTGTTATTTTTGTTGTTATTATTGTTGGTGTTGTTGTTGTTTATTTGACGTTGTTGTTGTTGTTGTTGTTGTTTATTTGACGTTGTTGTTGTTTATTTGACGTTGTTGTTGCTGTTGTTGTTTATTTGACGTTGTTGTTGTTTATTTGACATTGTTGTTATTGTTGTTGACGTTGTTGTTGTTGTTGTTATTTGACGTTGTTGTTGTTGTTGTTGTTTATTTGATGTTGTTTTAGTTGTTGTTATTTATTTGACGTTGTTATTGTTGTTGTTGTTTATTTGATGTTGTTTTAGTTGTTGTTGTTTATTTGACGTTGTTGTTGTTTTTTATTTGACGTTGTTGTTGTTGACATTGTTGTTATTGTTGTTTATTTGACGTAGTTGTTGTTATTGACGTTGTTGTTGTTGTTGATTATTTGACGTTTTTGTTGTTGTTGATGTTGTTGTTGTTGTTTTTTATTTGATGTTTTTGTTGTTGTTGTTTATTTGACGTTGTTGTTGTTTATTTGACGTTGTTGTTGTTGTTGTTTATTTGACGTTGTTGTTGTTGTTTATTTGACGTTGTTGTTGTTTATTTGACGTTGTTGTTGTTGTTGTTTATTTGACGTTGTTGTTGTTGTTTATTTGACGTTGTTGTTGTAGTTTATTTGACGTTGTTGTTGTTGTTGTTTAGTTGACGTTATTGTTGTTATTTATTTGAAGTTGTTGTTATTGTTTATTTGACGTTGTTGTTGTTAATGTTTATTTGACGTTGTTAATGTTGTTGATGTTGTTGTTGTTGTTTTTGTTATTTATTTGACGTTGTTGTTGTTTTTGTTGTTAATATTGTTGGTGTTGTTGTTGTTTATTTGACGTTGTTATTGTTGTTGTTGTTTATTTGACTTTGTTGTTGTTGTTGTTGTTTATTTGAAGTTGTTGTTGTTTTTTATTTGACGTTGTTGTTGTTGACATTGTTGTTGTTGTTGTTTATTTGACGTAGTTGTTGTTATTGACGTTGTTGTTGTTGTTTATTTGACGTAGTTGTTGTTGTTGATGTTGTTGTTGTTTTTTATTTGACGTTGTTGTTGTTGTTGTTGTTAATTTGACGTTGTTGTTGTTGTTATTGTTGTTGTTGTTGTTTACATTGTTATTGTTGTTGTTTATTTGACGTAGTTGTTGTTATTGACGTTGTTGTTGTTGTTTATTTGACGTTTTTGTTGTTGTTGATGTTGTTGTTGTTTTTTATTTGACGTTGTTGTTGTTGTTGTTTATTTGACGTTGTTGTTGTTATTGTTATTGTTGTTGTTTATTTGACGTTGTTGTTGTTGTTGTTTATTTGACGTTGTTGTTGTTATTGTTATTGTTGTTGTTTATTTGACGTTGTTGTTGTTGTTGTTTATTTGACGTTGTTGTTGTTGTTTATTTGACGTTGTTGTTGTTGTTGTTTATTTGACGTTGTTGTTGTTATTTATTTGACGTTGTTGTTGTTGTTATTATTTATTTGACGTTGTTGTTGTTGTTTATTTGACGTTGTTAATGTTGTTAACGTTGTTGTTGTTGTTTTTGTTATTTATTTGACGTTGTTGTTGTTGTTATTTTTGTTGTTATTATTGTTGGTGTTGTTGTTGTTTATTTGACGTTGTTGTTGTTGTTGTTGTTTATTTGACGTTGTTGTTGTTTATTTGACGTTGTTGTTGCTGTTGTTGTTTATTTGACGTTGTTGTTGTTGTTTATTTGACATTGTTGTTATTGTTGTTGACGTTGTTGTTGTTGTTGTTATTTGACGTTGTTGTTGTTGTTGTTGTTTATTTGATGTTGTTTTAGTTGTTGTTATTTATTTGACGTTGTTATTGTTGTTGTTGTTTATTTGATGTTGTTTTAGTTGTTGTTGTTTATTTGACGTTGTTGTTGTTTTTTATTTGACGTTGTTGTTGTTGACATTGTTGTTATTGTTGTTTATTTGACGTAGTTGTTGTTATTGACGTTGTTGTTGTTGTTGATTATTTGACGTTTTTGTTGTTGTTGATGTTGTTGTTGTTGTTTTTTATTTGATGTTTTTGTTGTTGTTGTTTATTTGACGTTGTTGTTGTTTATTTGACGTTGTTGTTGTTGTTGTTTATTTGACGTTGTTGTTGTTGTTTATTTGACGTTGTTGTTGTTTATTTGACGTTGTTGTTGTTGTTGTTTATTTGACGTTGTTGTTGTTGTTTATTTGACGTTGTTGTTGTAGTTTATTTGACGTTGTTGTTGTTGTTGTTTAGTTGACGTTATTGTTGTTATTTATTTGAAGTTGTTGTTATTGTTTATTTGACGTTGTTGTTGTTAATGTTTATTTGACGTTGTTAATGTTGTTGATGTTGTTGTTGTTGTTGTTTTTTTTTTTGACGTTGTTGTTGTTGTTTATTTGATGTTGTTTTAGTTGTTGTTGTTTATTTGACGTTGTTGTTGTTGTTGTTGTTGTTTATTTGATGTTGTTTTAGTTGTTGTTGTTTATTTGACGTTGTTGTTGTTTTTTATTTGACGTTGTTGTTGTTGACATTGTTGTTGTGTTTGTTTATTTGACGTTGTTGTTGTTGTTTATTTGATGTAGTTGTTGTTATTAACGTTGTTGTTATTGTTGTTTATTTGACGTTTTTGTTGTTGTTGTTGATGTTGCTGTTGTTGTTTTTTATTTGATGTTATTGTTGTTGTTGTTTATTTGACGTTGTTGTTGTTGTTATTGTTGTTGTTGTTGTTTATTTAACATTGTTGTTGTTGTTGTTTATTTGACGTTGTTGTTGTTGTTGTTTATTTGACGTTGTTGTTGTTGTTTACTTGACGTTGTTGTTGTTATTGTTTATTTGACGTTGTTGTTGTTGTTGTTGTTGTTTATTTGACATTGTTGTTGTTGTTGTTGACATTGTTGTTGTTGTTTATTTGACGTTGTTGTTGTTGTTGTTGTTTATTTGATGTTGTTTTAGTTGTTGTTGTTTATTTGACGTTGTTGTTGTTTTTTATTTGACGTTATTGTTGTTGACATTGTTGTTGTCGTTGTTGTTTATTTGACGTTGTTTTATTGTTGTTGTTTATTTGACGTAGTTGTTGTTATTGACGTTGTTGTTATTGTTGTTTATTTGACGTTTTAGTTGTTGTTGATTTTGTTGTTGTTGTTTTTTATTTGACATTGTTGTTGTTATTTGACGTTGTTGTTGTTGTATTTGTTGTTGTTGTTTATTTAACGTTGTTGTTGTTGTTTATTTGACGTTGTTGTTGTTGTTGTTGTTTATTTGACATTTTTGTTGTTGTTGATGTTGTTGTTGTTGTGTTTTATTTAACGTTGTTGTTGTTGTTTATTTGTTGTTGTTGTTATTGTTGTTGTTTATTTGACGTTGTTGTTGTTGTTGTTGTTTATTTGACGTTGTTGTTGTTGTTGTTTATTTGACGTTGTTGTTGTTGTTGTTTATTTGACGTTGTTGTTGTTATTTATTTGACGTTGTTGTTCTTGTTATTGTTTATTTGACGTTGTTGTTGTTGTTGTTTATTTGACGTTGTTAATGTTGTTGACGTTGTTGTTGTTGTTTTTGTTATTTATTTGACATTGTTGTTGTTGTTGTTGTTTTTGTTGTTGTTATTGTTGGTGTTGTTGTTTTTGTTTATTTGACGTTGTTGTTGTTTATTTGATATTGTTTTAGTTGTTGTTTATTTGACGTTGTAGTTGTTTTTTATTTGATGTTGTAGTTGTTTTTTATTTGACGTTGTTGTTGTTGTTGACATTGTTATTGTTGTTGTTTATTTGACGTAGTTGTTGTTATTGACGTTGTTGTTGTTGTTTATTTGACGTTTTTGTTGTTGTTGATGTTGTTGTTGTTTTTTATTTGACGTTGTTGTTGTTGTTGTTTATTTGACGTTGTTGTTGTTATTGTTATTGTTGTTGTTTATTTGACGTTGTTGTTGTTGTTGTTTATTTGACGTTGTTGTTGTTGTTTATTTGACGTTGTTGTTGTTGTTGTTTATTTGACGTTGTTGTTGTTATTTATTTGACGTTGTTGTTGTTGTTATTATTTATTTGACGTTGTTGTTGTTGTTTATTTGACGTTGTTAATGTTGTTAACGTTGTTGTTGTTGTTTTTGTTATTTATTTGACGTTGTTGTTGTTGTTATTTTTGTTGTTATTATTGTTGGTGTTGTTGTTGTTTATTTGACGTTGTTGTTGTTGTTGTTGTTGTTGTTTATTTGACGTTGTTGTTGTTTATTTGACCTTGTTGTTGCTGTTGTTGTTTATTTGACGTTGTTGTTGTTGTTTATTTGACATTGTTGTTATTGTTGTTGACGTTGTTGTTGTTGTTGTTATTTGACGTTGTTGTTGTTGTTGTTGTTTATTTGATGTTGTTTTAGTTGTTGTTATTTATTTGACGTTGTTATTGTTGTTGTTGTTTATTTGATGTTGTTTTAGTTGTTGTTGTTTATTTGACGTTGTTGTTGTTTTTTATTTGACGTTGTTGTTGTTGACATTGTTGTTATTGTTGTTTATTTGACGTAGTTGTTGTTATTGACGTTGTTGTTGTTGTTGATTATTTGACGTTTTTGTTGTTGTTGATGTTGTTGTTGTTGTTTTTTATTTGATGTTTTTGTTGTTGTTGTTTATTTGACGTTGTTGTTGTTTATTTGACGTTGTTGTTGTTGTTGTTTATTTGACGTTGTTGTTGTTGTTTATTTGACGTTGTTGTTGTTTATTTGACGTTGTTGTTGTTGTTGTTTATTTGACGTTGTTGTTGTTGTTTATTTGACGTTGTTGTTGTAGTTTATTTGACGTTGTTGTTGTTGTTGTTTAGTTGACGTTATTGTTGTTATTTATTTGAAGTTGTTGTTATTGTTTATTTGACGTTGTTGTTGTTAATGTTTATTTGACGTTGTTAATGTTGTTGATGTTGTTGTTGTTGTTTTTGTTATTTATTTGACGTTGTTGTTGTTTTTGTTGTTAATATTGTTGGTGTTGTTGTTGTTTATTTGATGTTGTTATTGTTGTTGTTGTTTATTTGACTTTGTTGTTGTTGTTGTTGTTTATTTGACGTTGTTGTTGTTTTTTATTTGACGTTGTTGTTGTTGACATTGTTGTTGTTGTTGTTTATTTGACGTAGTTGTTGTTATTGACGTTGTTGTTGTTGTTTATTTGACGTAGTTGTTGTTGTTGATGTTGTTGTTGTTTTTTATTTGACGTTGTTGTTGTTGTTGTTGTTAATTTGACGTTGTTGTTGTTGTTATTGTTGTTGTTGTTGTTTACATTGTTATTGTTGTTGTTTATTTGACGTAGTTGTTGTTATTGACGTTGTTGTTGTTGTTTATTTGACGTTTTTGTTGTTGTTGATGTTGTTGTTGTTTTTTATTTGACGTTGTTGTTGTTGTTGTTTATTTGACGTTGTTGTTGTTATTGTTATTGTTGTTGTTTATTTGACGTTGTTGTTGTTGTTGTTGTTTATTTGACGTTGTTGTTGTTATTGTTATTGTTGTTGTTTATTTGACGTTGTTGTTGTTGTTGTTTATTTGACGTTGTTGTTGTTGTTTATTTGACGTTGTTGTTGTTGTTGTTGTTGTTTATTTGACGTTGTTGTTGTTATTTATTTGACGTTGTTGTTGTTGTTATTATTTATTTGACGTTGTTGTTGTTGTTTATTTGACGTTGTTAATGTTGTTAACGTTGTTGTTGTTGTTTTTGTTATTTATTTGACGTTGTTGTTGTTGTTATTTTTGTTGTTATTATTGTTGGTGTTGTTGTTGTTTATTTGACGTTGTTGTTGTTGTTGTTGTTTATTTGACGTTGTTGTTGTTTATTTGACGTTGTTGTTGCTGTTGTTGTTTATTTGACGTTGTTGTTGTTGTTTATTTGACATTGTTGTTATTGTTGTTGACGTTGTTGTTGTTGTTGTTATTTGACGTTGTTGTTGTTGTTGTTGTTTATTTGATGTTGTTTTAGTTGTTGTTATTTATTTGACGTTGTTATTGTTGTTGTTGTTTATTTGATGTTGTTTTAGTTGTTGTTGTTTATTTGACGTTGTTGTTGTTTTTTATTTGACGTTGTTGTTGTTGACATTGTTGTTATTGTTGTTTATTTGACGTAGTTGTTGTTATTGGCGTTGTTGTTGTTGTTGATTATTTGACGTTTTTGTTGTTGTTGATGTTGTTGTTGTTGTTTTTTATTTGATGTTTTTGTTGTTGTTGTTTATTTGACGTTGTTGTTGTTTATTTGACGTTGTTGTTGTTGTTGTTTATTTGACGTTGTTGTTGTTGTTTATTTGACGTTGTTGTTGTTTATTTGACGTTGTTGTTGTTGTTGTTTATTTGACGTTGTTGTTGTTGTTTATTTGACGTTGTTGTTGTAGTTTATTTGACGTTGTTGTTGTTGTTGTTTAGTTGACGTTATTGTTGTTATTTATTTGAAGTTGTTGTTATTGTTTATTTGACGTTGTTGTTGTTAATGTTTATTTGACGTTGTTAATGTTGTTGATGTTGTTGTTGTTGTTTTTGTTATTTATTTGACGTTGTTGTTGTTTTTGTTGTTAATATTGTTGGTGTTGTTGTTGTTTATTTGACGTTGTTGTTGTTGTTGTTGTTTATTTGACTTTGTTGTTGTTGTTGTTGTTTATTTGACGTTGTTGTTGTTTTTTATTTGACGTTGTTGTTGTTGACATTGTTGTTGTTGTTGTTTATTTGACGTAGTTGTTGTTATTGACGTTGTTGTTGTTGTTTATTTGACGTAGTTGTTGTTGTTGATGTTGTTGTTGTTTTTTATTTGACGTTGTTGTTGTTGTTGTTAATTTGACGTTGTTGTTGTTGTTATTGTTGTTGTTGTTGTTTATTTGACGTTGTTGTTGTTGTTGTTTATTTGACGTTGTTGTTGTTGTTTATTTGACGTTGTTGTTGTTGTTTATTTGACGTTGTTGTTGTTATTTATTTGACGTTGTTGTTGTTGTTATTGTTTATTTGACGTTGTTATTGTTGTTGTTTATTTGACGTTTTTAATGTTGTTGACGTTGTTGTTGTTGTTTTTGTTATTTATTTGACGTTGTTGTTGTTGACATTGTTGTTGTTTATTTGACGTTGTTGTTGTTGTTTATTTGACGTAGTTGTTGTTGTTTATTTGATGTTGTTTTAGTTGTTGTTGTTTATTTGACGTTGTTGTTATTGTTGTTGTTGTTTATTCGATGTTGTTTTAGTTGTTGTTGTTTATTTGACGTTGTTGTTGTTTTTTATTTGACGTTGTTGTTGTTGACATTGTTGTTGTGTTTGTTTATTTGACGTTGTTGTTGTTGTTTATTTGATGTAGTTGTTGTTATTAACGTTGTTGTTATTGTTGTTTATTTGACGTTTTTGTTCTTGTTGTTGATGTTGCTGTTGTTGTTTTTTATTTGATGTTATTGTTGTTGTTGTTTATTTTACGTTGTTGTTGTTGTTGTTGTTTATTTGACGTTGTTGTTGTTGTTGTTTATTTGACGTTGTTGTTGTTGTTGTTTATTTGACGTTGTTGTTGTTATTTATTTGACGTTGTTGTTCTTGTTATAGTTTATTTGACGTTGTTGTTGTTGTTGTTTATTTGACGTTGTTAATGTTGTTGACGTTGTTGTTGTTGTTTTTGTTATTTATTTGACATTGTTGTTGTTGTTGTTGTTGTTTTTGTTGTTGTTATTGTTGGTGTTGTTGTTTTTGTTTATTTGACGTTGTTGTTTTTTATTTGATATTGTTTTAGTTGTTATTTATTTGACGTTGTAGTTGTTTTTTATTTGATGTTGTAGTTGTTTTTTATTTGACGTTGTTGTTGTTGTTGACATTATTATTGTTGTTGTTTATTTGACGTAGTTGTTGTTATTGACGTTGTTGTTGTTGTTTATTTGACGTTTTTGTTGTTGTTGATGTTGTTGTTGTTTTTTATTTGACGTTGTTGTTGTTGTTGTTTATTTGACGTTGTTGTTGTTATTGTTATTGTTGTTGTTTATTTGACGTTGTTGTTGTTGTTGTTTATTTGACGTTGTTGTTGTTGTTTATTTGACGTTGTTGTTGTTGTTTATTTGACGTTGTTGTTGTGATTTATTTGACGTTGTTGTTGTTGTTATTATTTATTTGACGTTGTTGTTGTTGTTTATTTGACGTTGTTAATGTTGTTAACGTTGTTGTTGTTGTTTTTGTTATTTATTTGACGTTGTTGTTGTTGTTGTTTTTGTTGTTATTATTGTTGGTGTTGTTGTTGTTTATTTGACGTTGTTGTTGTTGTTGTTTATTTGACGTTGTTGTTGTTTATTAGACGTTGTTGTTGCTGTTGTTGTTTATTTGACGTTGTTGTTGTTGTTTATTTGACATTGTTGTTATTGTTGTTGACGTTGTTGTTGTTGTTGTTATTTGACGTTGTTGTTGTTGTTGTTGTTTATTTGATGTTGTTTTAGTTGTTGTTATTTATTTGACGTTGTTATTGTTGTTGTTGTTTATTTGATGTTGTTTTAGTTGTTGTTGTTTATTTGACGTTGTTGTTGTTTTTTATTTGACGTTGTTGTTGTTGATGTTGTTGTTATTGTTGTTTATTTGACGTAGTTGTTGTTATTGACGTTGTTGTTGTTGTTGATTATTTGACGTTTTTGTTGTTGTTGATGTTGTTGTTGTTGTTTTTTATTTGATGTTTTTGTTGTTGTTGTTTATTTGACGTTGTTGTTGTTTATTTGACGTTGTTGTTGTTGTTTATTTGACGTTGTTGTTGTTGTTTATTTGACGTTGTTGTTGTAGTTTATTTGACGTTGTTGTTGTTGTTGTTTAGTTGACGTTGTTGTTGTTATTTATTTGAAGTTTGTTGTTATTGTTTATATGACGTTGTTGTTGTTAATGTTTATTTGACGTTGTTAATGTTGTTGACGTTGTTGTTGTTGTTTTTGTTATTTATTTGACGTTGTTGTTGTTTTTGTTGTTAATATTGTTGGTGTTGTTGTTGTTTATTTGACGTTGTTGTTGTTGTTGTTTATTTGACTTTGTTGTTGTTGTTGTTGTTTATTTGACGTTGTTGTTGTTTTTTATTTGACGTTGTTGTTGTTGACATTGTTGTTGTTGTTGTTGTTTATTTGACGTAGTTGTTGTTATTGACGTTGTTGTTGTTGTTTATTTGACGTTTTTGTTGTTGTTGATGTTGTTGTTGTTTTTTATTTGACGTTGTTGTTGTTGTTAATTTGACGTTGTTGTTGTTGTTATTGTTGTTGTTGTTGTTTATTTGACGTTGTTGTTGTTGTTTATTTGACGTTGTTGTTGTTGTTTATTTGACGTTGTTGTTGTTGTTTATTTGACGTTGTTGTTGTTATTTATTTGACGTTGTTGTTGTTGTTATTGTTTATTTGACGTTGTTATTGTTGTTGTTTATTTGACGTTTTTAATGTTGTTGACGTTGTTGTTGTTGTTTTTGTTATTTATTTGACGTTGTTGTTGTTGACATTGTTGTTGTTTATTTGACGTTGTTGTTGTTGTTTATTTGACGTAGTTGTTGTTGTTTATTTGATGTTGTTTTAGTTGTTGTTGTTTATTTGACGTTGTTGTTGTTGTTTTTGTTGTTTATTCGATGTTGTTTTAGTTGTTGTTGTTTATTTGACGTTGTTGTTGTTTTTTATTTGACGTTGTTGTTGTTGACATTGTTGTTGTGTTTGTTTATTTGACGTTGTTGTTGTTGTTTATTTGATGTAGTTGTTGTTATTAACGTTGTTGTTGTTGATGTTGCTGTTGTTGTTTTTTATTTGATGTTATTGTTGTTGTTGTTTATTTGACGTTGTTGTTGTTGTTATTGTTGTTGTTGTTGTTTATTTAACATTGTTGTTGTTGTTGTTTATTTGACGTTGTTGTTGTTGTTGTTTATTTGACGTTGTTGTTGTTGTTGTTTATTTGACGTTGTTGTTGTTATTGTTTATTTGACGTTGTTGTTGTTGTTGTTGACATTGTTGTTGTTGTTGTTGTTATTGTTTATTTGACGTTGTTGTTGTTGTTATTTATTTGACGTTGTTAATGTTGTTGACGTTGTTGTTGTTGTTTTAGTTATTTATTTGACGTTGTTGTTGTTGTTGTTGTTGTTTTAGTTATTTATTTGACGTTGTTGTTGTTGTTGTTGTTGTTGTTGTTTTTGTTGTTGTTATTGTTGGTGTTGTTGTTGTTGTTTATTTGACGTTGTTGTTGTTGTTGTTTATTTGACGTTGTTGTTGTTTATGTTGTTTATTTGACGTTGTTGTTGTTGTTGTTGTTGTTAATTTGACATTGTTGTTGTTGTTGTGTTGACGTTGTTGTTGTTGTTGTTGTTTTTTTTTTTGACGTTGTTGTTGTTGTTTATTTGATGTTGTTTTAGTTGTTGTTGTTTATTTGACGTTGTTGTTGTTGTTGTTGTTGTTTATTTGATGTTGTTTTAGTTGTTGTTGTTTATTTGACGTTGTTGTTGTTTATTATTTGACGTTGTTGTTGTTGACATTGTTGTTGTGTTTGTTTATTTGACGTTGTTGTTGTTGTTTATTTGATGTAGTTGTTGTTATTAACGTTGTTGTTATTGTTGTTTATTTGACGTTTTTGTTGTTGTTGTTGATGTTGTTGTTGTTGTTTTTATTTGATGTTATTGTTGTTGTTGTTTATTTGACGTTGTTGTTGTTGTTATTGTTGTTGTTGTTGTTTATTTAACATTGTTGTTGTTGTTGTTTATTTGACGTTGTTGTTGTTGTTGTTGTTTATTTGACGTTGTTGTTGTTGTTTACTTGACGTTGTTGTTGTTATTGTTTATTTGACGTTGTTGTTGTTGTTGTTGTTGTTTATTTGACATTGTTGTTGTTGTTGTTGACATTGTTGTTGTTGTTGTTTATTTGACGTTGTTGTTGTTGTTGTTGTTTATTTGATGTTGTTTTAGTTGTTGTTGTTTATTTGACGTTGTTGTTGTTTTTTATTTGACGTTATTGTTGTTGACATTGTTGTTGTCGTTGTTGTTTATTTGACGTTGTTTTATTGTTGTTGTTTATTTGACGTAGTTGTTGTTATTGACGTTGTTGTTATTGTTGTTTATTTGACGTTTTAGTTGTTGTTGATTTTGTTGTTGTTGTTTTTTATTTGACATTGTTGTTGTTATTTGACGTTGTTGTTGTTGTATTTGTTGTTGTTGTTTATTTAACGTTGTTGTTGTTGTTTATTTGACGTTGTTGTTGTTGTTGTTTATTTGACATTTTTGTTGTTGTTGATGTTGTTGTTGTTGTGTTTTATTTAACGTTGTTGTTGTTGTTGTTTATTTGTTGTTGTTGTTATTGTTGTTGTTTATTTGACGTTGTTGTTGTTGTTGTTGTTGTTTATTTGACGTTGTTGTTGTTGTTTATTTGACGTTGTTGTTGTTGTTGTTTATTTGACGTTGTTGTTGTTATTTATTTGACGTTGTTGTTCTTGTTATTGTTTATTTGACGTTGTTGTTGTTGTTGTTTATTTGACGTTGTTAATGTTGTTGACATTGTTATTTATTTGATGTTGTTGTTGTTGTTTTTGTTATTTATTTGACATTGTTGTTGTTGTTGTTGTTTTTGTTGTTGTTATTGTTGGTGTTGTTGTTTTTGTTTATTTGACGTTGTTGTTGTTTATTTGATATTGTTTTAGTTGTTGTTTATTTGACGTTGTAGTTGTTTTTTATTTGATGTTGTAGTTGTTTTTTATTTGACGTTGTTGTTGTTGTTGACATTGTTATTGTTGTTGTTTATTTGACGTAGTTGTTGTTATTGACGTTGTTGTTGTTGTTTATTTGACGTTTTTGTTGTTGTTGATGTTGTTGTTGTTTTTTATTTGACGTTGTTGTTGTTGTTGTTTATTTGACGTTGTTGTTGTTATTGTTATTGTTGTTGTTTATTTGACGTTGTTGTTGTTGTTGTTTATTTGACGTTGTTGTTGTTGTTTATTTGACGTTGTTGTTGTTGTTGTTTATTTGACGTTGTTGTTGTTATTTATTTGACGTTGTTGTTGTTGTTATTATTTATTTGACGTTGTTGTTGTTGTTTATTTGACGTTGTTAATGTTGTTAACGTTGTTGTTGTTGTTTTTGTTATTTATTTGACGTTGTTGTTGTTGTTATTTTTGTTGTTATTATTGTTGGTGTTGTTGTTGTTTATTTGACGTTGTTGTTGTTGTTGTTGTTGTTGTTGTTTATTTGACGTTGTTGTTGTTTATTTGACGTTGTTGTTGCTGTTGTTGTTTATTTGACGTTGTTGTTGTTTATTTGACATTGTTGTTATTGTTGTTGACGTTGTTGTTGTTGTTGTTATTTGACGTTGTTGTTGTTGTTGTTGTTTATTTGATGTTGTTTTAGTTGTTGTTATTTATTTGACGTTGTTATTGTTGTTGTTGTTTATTTGATGTTGTTTTAGTTGTTGTTGTTTATTTGACGTTGTTGTTGTTTTTTATTTGACGTTGTTGTTGTTGACATTGTTGTTATTGTTGTTTATTTGACGTAGTTGTTGTTATTGACGTTGTTGTTGTTGTTGATTATTTGACGTTTTTGTTGTTGTTGATGTTGTTGTTGTTGTTTTTTATTTGATGTTTTTGTTGTTGTTGTTTATTTGACGTTGTTGTTGTTTATTTGACGTTGTTGTTGTTGTTGTTTATTTGACGTTGTTGTTGTTGTTTATTTGACGTTGTTGTTGTTTATTTGACGTTGTTGTTGTTGTTGTTTATTTGACGTTGTTGTTGTTGTTTATTTGACGTTGTTGTTGTAGTTTATTTGACGTTGTTGTTGTTGTTGTTTAGTTGACGTTATTGTTGTTATTTATTTGAAGTTGTTGTTATTGTTTATTTGACGTTGTTGTTGTTAATGTTTATTTGACGTTGTTAATGTTGTTGATGTTGTTGTTGTTGTTTTTGTTATTTATTTGACGTTGTTGTTGTTTTTGTTGTTAATATTGTTGGTGTTGTTGTTGTTTATTTGACGTTGTTATTGTTGTTGTTGTTTATTTGACTTTGTTGTTGTTGTTGTTGTTTATTTGACGTTGTTGTTGTTTTTTATTTGACGTTGTTGTTGTTGACATTGTTGTTGTTGTTGTTTATTTGACGTAGTTGTTGTTATTGACGTTGTTGTTGTTGTTTATTTGACGTAGTTGTTGTTGTTGATGTTGTTGTTGTTTTTTATTTGACGTTGTTGTTGTTGTTGTTGTTAATTTGACGTTGTTGTTGTTGTTATTGTTGTTGTTGTTGTTTACATTGTTATTGTTGTTGTTTATTTGACGTAGTTGTTGTTATTGACGTTGTTGTTGTTGTTTATTTGACGTTTTTGTTGTTGTTGATGTTGTTGTTGTTTTTTATTTGACGTTGTTGTTGTTGTTGTTTATTTGACGTTGTTGTTGTTATTGTTATTGTTGTTGTTTATTTGACGTTGTTGTTGTTGTTGTTTATTTGACGTTGTTGTTGTTATTGTTATTGTTGTTGTTTATTTGACGTTGTTGTTGTTGTTGTTTATTTGACGTTGTTGTTGTTGTTTATTTGACGTTGTTGTTGTTGTTGTTTATTTGACGTTGTTGTTGTTATTTATTTGACGTTGTTGTTGTTGTTAATATTTATTTGACGTTGTTGTTGTTGTTTATTTGACGTTGTTAATGTTGTTAACGTTGTTGTTGTTGTTTTTGTTATTTATTTGACGTTGTTGTTGTTGTTATTTTTGTTGTTATTATTGTTGGTGTTGTTGTTGTTTATTTGACGTTGTTGTTGTTGTTGTTGTTTATTTGACGTTGTTGTTGTTTATTTGACGTTGTTGTTGCTGTTGTTGTTTATTTGACGTTGTTGTTGTTGTTTATTTGACATTGTTGTTATTGTTGTTGACGTTGTTGTTGTTGTTGTTATTTGACGTTGTTGTTGTTGTTGTTGTTTATTTGATGTTGTTTTAGTTGTTGTTATTTATTTGACGTTGTTATTGTTGTTGTTGTTTATTTGATGTTGTTTTAGTTGTTGTTGTTTATTTGACGTTGTTGTTGTTTTTTATTTGACGTTGTTGTTGTTGACATTGTTGTTATTGTTGTTTATTTGACGTAGTTGTTGTTATTGACGTTGTTGTTGTTGTTGATTATTTGACGTTTTTGTTGTTGTTGATGTTGTTGTTGTTGTTTTTTATTTGATGTTTTTGTTGTTGTTGTTTATTTGACGTTGTTGTTGTTTATTTGACGTTGTTGTTGTTGTTGTTTATTTGACGTTGTTGTTGTTGTTTATTTGACGTTGTTGTTGTTTATTTGACGTTGTTGTTGTTGTTGTTTATTTGACGTTGTTGTTGTTGTTTATTTGACGTTGTTGTTGTAGTTTATTTGACGTTGTTGTTGTTGTTGTTTAGTTGACGTTATTGTTGTTATTTATTTGAAGTTGTTGTTATTGTTTATTTGACGTTGTTGTTGTTAATGTTTATTTGACGTTGTTAATGTTGTTGATGTTGTTGTTGTTGTTTTTGTTATTTATTTGACGTTGTTGTTGTTTTTGTTGTTAATATTGTTGGTGTTGTTGTTGTTTATTTGACGTTGTTGTTGTTGTTGTTGTTGTTTATTTGACTTTGTTGTTGTTGTTGTTGTTTATTTGACGTTGTTGTTGTTTTTTATTTGACGTTGTTGTTGTTGACATTGTTGTTGTTGTTGTTTATTTGACGTAGTTGTTGTTATTGACGTTGTTGTTGTTGTTTATTTGACGTAGTTGTTGTTGTTGATGTTGTTGTTGTTTTTTATTTGACGTTGTTGTTGTTGTTGTTAATTTGACGTTGTTGTTGTTGTTATTGTTGTTGTTGTTGTTTATTTGACGTTGTTGTTGTTGTTGTTTATTTGACGTTGTTGTTGTTGTTTATTTGACGTTGTTGTTGTTGTTTATTTGACGTTGTTGTTGTTATTTATTTGACGTTGTTGTTGTTGTTATTGTTTATTTGACGTTGTTATTGTTGTTGTTTATTTGACGTTTTTAATGTTGTTGACGTTGTTGTTGTTGTTTTTGTTATTTATTTGACGTTGTTGTTGTTGACATTGTTGTTGTTTATTTGACGTTGTTGTTGTTGTTTATTTGACGTAGTTGTTGTTGTTTATTTGATGTTGTTTTAGTTGTTGTTGTTTATTTGACGTTGTTGTTATTGTTGTTGTTGTTTATTCGATGTTGTTTTAGTTGTTGTTGTTTATTTGACGTTGTTGTTGTTTTTTATTTGACGTTGTTGTTGTTGACATTGTTGTTGTGTTTGTTTATTTGACGTTGTTGTTGTTGTTTATTTGATGTAGTTGTTGTTATTAACGTTGTTGTTATTGTTGTTTATTTGACGTTTTTGTTCTTGTTGTTGATGTTGCTGTTGTTGTTTTTTATTTGATGTTATTGTTGTTGTTGTTTATTTTACGTTGTTGTTGTTGTTGTTGTTTATTTGACGTTGTTGTTGTTGTTGTTTATTTGACGTTGTTGTTGTTGTTGTTTATTTGACGTTGTTGTTGTTATTTATTTGACGTTGTTGTTCTTGTTATAGTTTATTTGACGTTGTTGTTGTTGTTGTTTATTTGACGTTGTTAATGTTGTTGACGTTGTTGTTGTTGTTTTTGTTATTTATTTGACATTGTTGTTGTTGTTGTTGTTGTTTTTGTTGTTGTTATTGTTGGTGTTGTTGTTTTTGTTTATTTGACGTTGTTGTTTTTTATTTGATATTGTTTTAGTTGTTATTTATTTGACGTTGTAGTTGTTTTTTATTTGATGTTGTAGTTGTTTTTTATTTGACGTTGTTGTTGTTGTTGACATTATTATTGTTGTTGTTTATTTGACGTAGTTGTTGTTATTGACGTTGTTGTTGTTGTTTATTTGACGTTTTTGTTGTTGTTGATGTTGTTGTTGTTTTTTATTTGACGTTGTTGTTGTTGTTGTTTATTTGACGTTGTTGTTGTTATTGTTATTGTTGTTGTTTATTTGACGTTGTTGTTGTTGTTGTTTATTTGACGTTGTTGTTGTTGTTTATTTGACGTTGTTGTTGTTGTTTATTTGACGTTGTTGTTGTGATTTATTTGACGTTGTTGTTGTTGTTATTATTTATTTGACGTTGTTGTTGTTGTTTATTTGACGTTGTTAATGTTGTTAACGTTGTTGTTGTTGTTTTTGTTATTTATTTGACGTTGTTGTTGTTGTTGTTTTTGTTGTTATTATTGTTGGTGTTGTTGTTGTTTATTTGACGTTGTTGTTGTTGTTGTTTATTTGACGTTGTTGTTGTTTATTAGACGTTGTTGTTGCTGTTGTTGTTTATTTGACGTTGTTGTTGTTGTTTATTTGACATTGTTGTTATTGTTGTTGACGTTGTTGTTGTTGTTGTTATTTGACGTTGTTGTTGTTGTTGTTGTTTATTTGATGTTGTTTTAGTTGTTGTTATTTATTTGACGTTGTTATTGTTGTTGTTGTTTATTTGATGTTGTTTTAGTTGTTGTTGTTTATTTGACGTTGTTGTTGTTTTTTATTTGACGTTGTTGTTGTTGATGTTGTTGTTATTGTTGTTTATTTGACGTAGTTGTTGTTATTGACGTTGTTGTTGTTGTTGATTATTTGACGTTTTTGTTGTTGTTGATGTTGTTGTTGTTGTTTTTTATTTGATGTTTTTGTTGTTGTTGTTTATTTGACGTTGTTGTTGTTTATTTGACGTTGTTGTTGTTGTTTATTTGACGTTGTTGTTGTTGTTTATTTGACGTTGTTGTTGTAGTTTATTTGACGTTGTTGTTGTTGTTGTTTAGTTGACGTTGTTGTTGTTATTTATTTGAAGTTGTTGTTATTGTTTATATGACGTTGTTGTTGTTAATGTTTATTTGACGTTGTTAATGTTGTTGACGTTGTTGTTGTTGTTTTTGTTATTTATTTGACGTTGTTGTTGTTTTTGTTGTTAATATTGTTGGTGTTGTTGTTGTTTATTTGACGTTGTTGTTGTTGTTGTTGTTTATTTGACTTTGTTGTTGTTGTTGTTGTTTATTTGACGTTGTTGTTGTTTTTTATTTGACGTTGTTGTTGTTGACATTGTTGTTGTTGTTGTTGTTTATTTGACGTAGTTGTTGTTATTGACGTTGTTGTTGTTGTTTATTTGACGTTTTTGTTGTTGTTGATGTTGTTGTTGTTTTTTATTTGACGTTGTTGTTGTTGTTAATTTGACGTTGTTGTTGTTGTTATTGTTGTTGTTGTTGTTTATTTGACGTTGTTGTTGTTGTTTATTTGACGTTGTTGTTGTTGTTTATTTGACGTTGTTGTTGTTGTTTATTTGACGTTGTTGTTGTTATTTATTTGACGTTGTTGTTGTTGTTATTGTTTATTTGACGTTGTTATTGTTGTTGTTTATTTGACGTTTTTAATGTTGTTGACGTTGTTGTTGTTGTTTTTGTTATTTATTTGACGTTGTTGTTGTTGACATTGTTGTTGTTTATTTGACGTTGTTGTTGTTGTTTATTTGACGTAGTTGTTGTTGTTTATTTGATGTTGTTTTAGTTGTTGTTGTTTATTTGACGTTGTTGTTGTTGTTTTTGTTGTTTATTCGATGTTGTTTTAGTTGTTGTTGTTTATTTGACGTTGTTGTTGTTTTTTATTTGACGTTGTTGTTGTTGACATTGTTGTTGTGTTTGTTTATTTGACGTTGTTGTTGTTGTTTATTTGATGTAGTTGTTGTTATTAACGTTGTTGTTATTGTTGTTTATTTGACGTTTTTGTTGTTGTTGTTGATGTTGCTGTTGTTGTTTTTTATTTGATGTTATTGTTGTTGTTGTTTATTTGACGTTGTTGTTGTTGTTATTGTTGTTGTTGTTGTTTATTTAACATTGTTGTTGTTGTTGTTTATTTGACGTTGTTGTTGTTGTTGTTTATTTGACGTTGTTGTTGTTGTTGTTTATTTGACGTTGTTGTTGTTATTGTTTATTTGACGTTGTTGTTGTTGTTGTTGACATTGTTGTTGTTGTTGTTGTTTATTTGACGTTGTTGTTGTTGTTGTTGTTTATTTGATGTTGTTTTAGTTGTTGTTGTTTATTTGACGTTGTTGTTGTTTTTTATTTGACGTTATTGTTGTTGACATTGTTGTTGTCGTTGTTGTTTATTTGACGTTGTTTTATTGTTGTTGTTTATTTGACGTAGTTGTTGTTATTGACGTTGTTGTTGTTGTTTATTTGACGTTTTTGTTGTTGTTGATGTTGTTGTTGTTGTTTTTTATTTGACATTGTTGTTGTTATTTGACGTTGTTGTTGTTGTATTTGTTGTTGTTGTTTATTTAACGTTGTTGTTGTTGTTTATTTGACGTTGTTGTTGTTGTTGTTGTTTATTTGATGTTGTTTTAGTTGTTGTTGTTGTTGTTTATTTGACGTTGTTGTTGTTGTTGTTTATTTCATGTTGTTTTAGTTGTTGTTGTTTATTTGACGTTGTTGTTGTTTTTTATTTGACGTTGTTGTTGTTGTTGACATTGTTGTTGTTGTTGTTGTTTATTTGACGTTGTTGTTGTTGTTTATTTGACGTAGTTGTTGTTATTGACGTTGTTGTTGTTGTTTATTTGACGTTTTTGTTGTTGTTGATGTTGTTGTTGTTGTTGTTTATTTGACGTTGTTGTTGTTGTTGTTGTTGTTGTTTATTTGAAGTTGTTTTTGTTGTTGTTGTTTATTTGACGTTGTTGTTGTTGTTTATTTCATGTTGTTTTAGTTGTTGTTGTTTATTTGACGTTGTTGTTGTTTTTTATTTGACGTTTTTGTTGTTGTTGTTGTTATTGTTGTTGTTGTTGTTTATTTGACGTTGTTGTTGTTGTTGTTGTTTATTTGTCGTTGTTGTTGTTGTTGTTTATTTGACGTTGTTGTTGTTTTTTATTTGACGTTGTTGTTGTTGACATTGTTGTTGTTGTTGTTTATTTGACGTAGTTGTTGTTATTGACATTGTTGTTGTTGTTTATTTGACGTTTTTGTTGTAGTTGATGTTATTGTTGTTTTTTATTTGACGTTGTTGTTGTTGTTGTTGATGTTGTTGTTGTTAATTTGACGTTGTTGTTGTTGTTGTTATTGTTGTTGTTGTTGTTTATTTGACGTTATTGTTGTTGTTGTTTATTTGACGTTGTTGTTGTTGTTTATTTGACGTTGTTGTTGTTGTTGTTTATTTGACGTTGTTGTTGTTATTTATTTGACGTTATTGTTGTTGTTGTTATTGTTTATTTGACGTTGTTATTGTTGTTGTTTATTTGACGTTTTTAATGTTGTTGACGTTGTTGTTGTTGTTTTTGTTATTTATTTGACGTTGTTGTTGTTGACATTGTTGTTGTTTATTTGACGTTGTTGTTGTTGTTTATTTGACGTAGTTGTTGTTATTGACGTTGTTGTTGTTGTTGTTGTTTATTTGACATTTTTGTTGTTGTTGATGTTGTTGTTGTTGTTTTTTATTTAACGTTGTTGTTGTGGTTGTTTATTTGTTGTTGTTGTTATTGTTGTTGCTTATTTGACGTTGTTGTTGTTGTTGTTGTTTATTTGACGTTGTTGTTGTTGTTGTTTATTTGACGTTGTTGTTGTTGTTGTTTATTTGACGTTGTTGTTGTTATTTATTTGACGTTGTTGTTGTTGTTATTGTTTATTTGACGTTGTTGTTGTTGTTGTTTATTTGACGTTGTTAATGTTGTTGACGTTGTTGTTGTTGTTTTTGTTATTTATTTGACATTGTTGTTGTTGTTGTTGTTTTTGTTGTTGTTATTGTTGGTGTTGTTGTTTTTGTTTATTTGACGTTGTTGTTGTTTATTTGATATTATTTTAGTTGTTGTTTATTTGACGTTGTAGTTGTTTTTTATTTGACGTTGTAGTTGTTTTTTATTTGACGTTGTTGTTGTTGTTGACATTGTTATTGTTGTTGTTTATTTGACGTAGTTGTTGTTATTGACGTTGTTGTTGTTGTTTAATTGACGTTTTTGTTGTTGTTGATGTTGTTGTTGTTTTTTATTTGACGTTGTTGTTGTTGTTGTTTATTTGACATTGTTGTTGTTATTGTTATTGTTGTTGTTTATTTGACGTTGTTGTTGTTGTTGTTTATTTGACGTTGTTGTTGTTGTTTATTTGACGTTGTTGTTGTTGTTTATTTGACGTTGTTGTTGTTATTTATTTGACGTTGTTGTTGTTGTTATTATTTATTTTACGTTGTTGTTGTTGTTTATTTGACGTTGTTAATGTTGTTAACGTTGTTGTTGTTGTTTTTGTTATTTATTTGACGTTGTTGTCGTTGTTGTTGTTGTTTTTGTTGTTATTATTGTTGGTTTGTTGTTGTTTATTTGACGTTGTTGTTGTTGTTGTTGTTTATTTGACGTTGTTGTTGTTGTTGTTGTTTATTTGACGTTGTTGTTGTTGTTTATTTGACATTGTTGTTATTGTTGTTGACGTTGTTGTTGTTGTTATTTGACGTTGTTGTTGTTGTTGTTGTTGTTGTTGTTTATTTGATGTTGTTTTAGTTGTTGTTATTTATTTGACGTTGTTATTGTTGTTGTTGTTTATTTGATGTTGTTTTAGTTGTTGTTGTTTATTTGATGTTGTTGTTGTTGTTGTTGTTTATTTGACGTTGTTGTTGTTGTTGTTTATTTGACGTTGTTGTTGTTGTTTATTTGACGTTATTGTGGTTATTTATTTGACGTTGTTGTTGTTGTTATTGTTTATTGTAGTTGTTGTTATTAACGTTGTTGTTATTGTTGTTTATTTGACGTTTTTGTTGTTGTTGTTGATGTTGCTGTTGTTGTTTTTTATTTGATGTTATTGTTGTTGTTGTTTATTTTACGTTGTTGTTGTTGTTGTTTATTTGACGTTGTTGTTGTTGTTGTTTATTTGACGTTGTTGTTGTTGTTGTTTATTTGACGTTGTTGTTGTTATTTATTTGACGTTGTTGTTCTTGTTATTGTTTATTTGACGTTGTTGTTGTTGTTGTTGTTTATTTGACGTTGTTAATGTTGTTGACGTTGTTGTTGTTGTTTTTGTTATTTATTTGACATTGTTGTTGTTGTTGTTGTTGTTTTTGTTGTTGTTATTGTTGGTGTTGTTGTTTTTGTTTATTTGACGTTGTTGTTGTTTATTTGATATTGTTTTAGTTGTTATTTATTTGACGTTGTAGTTGTTTTTTATTTGATGTTGTAGTTGTTTTTTATTTGACGTTGTTGTTGTTGTTGACATTGTTATTGTTGTTGTTTATTTGACGTAGTTGTTGTTATTGACGTTGTTGTGGTTGTTTATTTGACGTTTTTGTTGTTGTTGATGTTGTTGTTGTTTTTTATTTGACGTTGTTGTTGTTGTTGTTTATTTGACGTTGTTGTTGTTATTGTTATTGTTGTTGTTTATTTGACGTTGTTGTTGTTGTTGTTTATTTGACGTTGTTGTTGTTGTTTATTTGACGTTGTTGTTGTTGTTTATTTGACGTTGTTGTTGTTATTTATTTGACGTTGTTGTTGTTGTTATTATTTATTTGACGTTGTTGTTGTTGTTTATTTGACGTTGTTAATGTTGTTAACGTTGTTGTTGTTGTTTTTGTTATTTATTTGACGTTGTTGTTGTTGTTGTTTTTGTTGTTATTATTGTTGGTGTTGTTGTTGTTTATTTGACGTTGTTGTTGTTGTTGTTTATTTGACGTTGTTGTTGTTTATTAGACGTTGTTGTTGCTGTTGTTGTTTATTTGACGTTGTTGTTGTTGTTTATTTGACATTGTTGTTATTGTTGTTGACGTTGTTGTTGTTGTTGTTATTTGACGTTGTTGTTGTTGTTGTTGTTTATTTGATGTTGTTTTAGTTGTTGTTATTTATTTGACGTTGTTATTGTTGTTGTTGTTTATTTGATGTTGTTTTAGTTGTTGTTGTTTATTTGACGTTGTTGTTGTTTTTTATTTGACGTTGTTGTTGTTGACATTGTTGTTATTAATGTTTATTTGACGTAGTTGTTGTTATTGACGTTGTTGTTGTTGTTGATTATTTGACGTTTTTGTTGTTGTTGATGTTGTTGTTGTTGTTTTTTATTTGATGTTTTTGTTGTTGTTGTTTATTTGACGTTGTTGTTGTTTATTTGACGTTGTTGTTGTTGTTGTTTATTTGACGTTGTTGTTGTTGTTTATTTGACGTTGTTGTTGTAGTTTATTTGACGTTGTTGTTGTTGTTGTTTAGTTGACGTTGTTGTTGTTATTTATTTGAAGTTGTTGTTATTGTTTATATGACGTTGTTGTTGTTAATGTTTATTTGACGTTGTTAATGTTGTTGACGTTGTTGTTGTTGTTTTTGTTATTTATTTGACGTTGTTGTTGTTTTTGTTGTTAATATTGTTGGTGTTGTTGTTGTTTATTTGACGTTGTTGTTGTTGTTGTTGTTTATTTGACTTTGTTGTTGTTGTTGTTGTTTATTTGACGTTATTGTTGTTTTTTATTTGACGTTGTTGTTGTTGACATTGTTGTTGTTGTTGTTTATTTGACGTAGTTGTTGTTATTGACGTTGTTGTTGTTGTTTATTTGACGTTTTTGTTGTTGTTGATGTTGTTGTTGTTTTTTATTTGACGTTGTTGTTGTTGTTGTTAATTTGACGTTGTTGTTGTTGTTATTGTTGTTGTTGTTGTTTATTTGACGTTGTTGTTGTTGTTTATTTGACGTTGTTGTTGTTGTTTATTTGACGTTGTTGTTGTTGTTTATTTGACGTTGTTGTTGTTATTTATTTGACGTTGTTGTTGTTGTTATTGTTTATTTGACGTTGTTATTGTTGTTGTTTATTTGACGTTTTTAATGTTGTTGACGTTGTTGTTGTTGTTTTTGTTATTTATTTGACGTTGTTGTTGTTGACATTGTTGTTGTTTATTTGACGTTGTTGTTGTTGTTTATTTGACGTAGTTGTTGTTGTTTATTTGATGTTGTTTTAGTTGTTGTTGTTTATTTGACGTTGTTGTTGTTGTTTTTGTTGTTTATTCGATGTTGTTTTAGTTGTTGTTGTTTATTTGACGTTGTTGTTGTTTTTTATTTGACGTTGTTGTTGTTGACATTGTTGTTGTGTTTGTTTATTTGACGTTGTTGTTGTTGTTTATTTGATGTAGTTGTTGTTATTAACGTTGTTGTTATTGTTGTTTATTTGACGTTTTTGTTGTTGTTGTTGATGTTGCTGTTGTTGTTTTTTATTTGATGTTATTGTTGTTGTTGTTTATTTGACATTGTTGTTGTTCTTATTGTTGTTGTTGTTGTTTATTTAACATTGTTGTTGTTGTTTATTTGACGTTGTTGTTGTTGTTGTTTATTTGACGTTGTTGTTGTTGTTGTTTATTTGACGTTGTTGTTGTTATTGTTTATTTGACGTTGTTGTTGTTGTTGTTGTTTATTTGACATTGTTGTTGTTGTTGTTGACATTGTTGTTGTTGTTGTTGTTTATTTGACGTTGTTGTTGTTGTTGTTGTTTATTTGATGTTGTTTTAGTTGTTGTTGTTTATTTGACGTTGTTGTTGTTTTTTATTTGACGTTATTGTTGTTGACATTGTTGTTGTCGTTGTTGTTTATTTGACGTTGTTTTATTGTTGTTGTTTATTTGACGTAGTTGTTGTTATTGACGTTGTTGTTGTTGTTTATTTGACGTTTTTGTTGTTGTTGATGTTGTTGTTGTTGTTTTTTATTTGACATTGTTGTTGTTATTTGACGTTGTTGTTGTTGTATTTGTTGTTGTTGTTTATTTAACGTTGTTGTTGTTGTTTATTTGACGTTGTTGTTGTTGTTGTTGTTTATTTGATGTTGTTTTAGTTGTTGTTGTTGTTGTTTATTTGACGTTGTTGTTGTTGTTGTTTATTTCATGTTGTTTTAGTTGTTGTTGTTTATTTGACGTTGTGGTTGTTTTTTATTTGACGTTGTTGTTGTTGTTGACATTGTTGTTGTTGTTGTTGTTTATTTGACGTTGTTGTTGTTGTTTATTTGACGTAGTTGTTGTTATTGACGTTGTTGTTGTTGTTTATTTGACGTTTTTGTTGTTGTTGATGTTGTTGTTGTTGTTGTTTATTTGACGTTGTTGTTGTTGTTGTTGTTGTTGTTTATTTGAAGTTGTTTTTGTTGTTGTTGTTTATTTGACGTTGTTGTTGTTGTTTATTTCATGTTGTTTTAGTTGTTGTTGTTTATTTGACGTTGTTGTTGTTTTTTATTTGACGTTTTTGTTGTTGTTGTTGTTATTGTTGTTGTTGTTGTTTATTTGACGTTGTTGTTGTTGTTGTTGTTGTTTATTTGTCGTTGTTGTTGTTGTTGTTTATTTGACGTTGTTGTTGTTTTTTATTTGACGTTGTTGTTGTTGACATTGTTGTTGTTGTTTATTTGACGTAGTTGTTGTTATTGACATTGTTGTTGTTGTTTATTTGACGTTTTTGTTGTAGTTGATGTTATTGTTGTTTTTTATTTGACGTTGTTGTTGTTGTTGTTGATGTTGTTGTTGTTAATTTGACGTTGTTGTTGTTGTTGTTATTGTTGTTGTTGTTGTTTATTTGACGTTATTGTTGTTGTTGTTTATTTGACGTTGTTGTTGTTGTTTATTTGACGTTGTTGTTGTTGTTGTTTATTTGACGTTGTTGTTGTTATTTATTTGACGTTATTGTTGTTGTTGTTATTGTTTATTTGACGTTGTTATTGTTGTTGTTTATTTGACGTTTTTAATGTTGTTGACGTTGTTGTTGTTGTTTTTGTTATTTATTTGACGTTGTTGTTGTTGACATTGTTGTTGTTTATTTGACGTTGTTGTTGTTGTTTATTTGACGTAGTTGTTGTTATTGACGTTGTTGTTGTTGTTGTTGTTTATTTGACATTTTTGTTGTTGTTGATGTTGTTGTTGTTGTTTTTTATTTAACGTTGTTGTTGTGGTTGTTTATTTGTTGTTGTTGTTATTGTTGTTGCTTATTTGACGTTGTTGTTGTTGTTGTTGTTTATTTGACGTTGTTGTTGTTGTTGTTTATTTGACGTTGTTGTTGTTGTTGTTTATTTGACGTTGTTGTTGTTATTTATTTGACGTTGTTGTTGTTGTTATTGTTTATTTGACGTTGTTGTTGTTGTTTATTTGACGTTGTTAATGTTGTTGACGTTGTTGTTGTTGTTTTTGTTATTTATTTGACATTGTTGTTGTTGTTGTTGTTTTTGTTGTTGTTATTGTTGGTGTTGTTGTTTTTGTTTATTTGACGTTGTTGTTGTTTATTTGATATTATTTTAGTTGTTGTTTATTTGACGTTGTAGTTGTTTTTTATTTGACGTTGTAGTTGTTTTTTATTTGACGTTGTTGTTGTTGTTGACATTGTTATTGTTGTTGTTTATTTGACGTAGTTGTTGTTATTGACGTTGTTGTTGTTGTTTAATTGACGTTTTTGTTGTTGTTGATGTTGTTGTTGTTTTTTATTTGACGTTGTTGTTGTTGTTGTTTATTTGACATTGTTGTTGTTATTGTTATTGTTGTTGTTTATTTGACGTTGTTGTTGTTGTTGTTGTTTATTTGACGTTGTTGTTGTTGTTTATTTGACGTTGTTGTTGTTGTTTATTTGACGTTGTTGTTGTTATTTATTTGACGTTGTTGTTGTTGTTATTATTTATTTTACGTTGTTGTTGTTGTTTATTTGACGTTGTTAATGTTGTTAACGTTGTTGTTGTTTTTGTTATTTATTTGACGTTGTTGTCGTTGTTGTTGTTGTTTTTGTTGTTATTATTGTTGGTGTTGTTGTTGTTTATTTGACGTTGTTGTTGTTGTTGTTGTTTATTTGACGTTGTTGTTGCTGTTGTTGTTTATTTGACGTTGTTGTTGTTGTTTATTTGACATTGTTGTTATTGTTGTTGACGTTGTTGTTGTTGTTATTTGACGTTGTTGTTGTTGTTGTTGTTGTTGTTTATTTGATGTTGTTTTAGTTGTTGTTATTTATTTGACGTTGTTATTGTTGTTGTTGTTTATTTGATGTTGTTTTAGTTGTTGTTGTTTATTTGACGTTGTTGTTGTTGTTGTTTATTTGACGTTGTTGTTGTTGTTGTTTATTTGACGTTGTTGTTGTTGTTGTTTATTTGACGTTATTGTTGTTATTTATTTGACGTTGTTGTTGTTGTTATTGTTTATTTGACATTGTTGTTGTTGTTGTTTATTTGACGTTGTTAATGTTGTTGACGTTGTTGTTGTTGTTTTTGTTATTTATTTGACATTGTTGTTGTTGTTGTTGTTTTTGTTGTTGTTATTGTTGGTGTTGTTGTTTTTGTTTATTTGACGTTGTTGTTGTTTATTTGATATTGTTTTAGTTGTTGTTTATTTGACGTTGTAGTTGTTTTTTATTTGACGTTGTAGTTGTTTTTTATTTGACGTTGTTGTTGTTGTTGACATTGTTATTGTTGTTGTTTATTTGACGTAGTTGTTGTTATTGACGTTGTTGTTGTTGTTTAATTGACGTTTTTGTTGTTGTTGATGTTGTTGTTGTTTTTTATTTGACGTTGTTGTTGTTGTTGTTTATTTGACATTGTTGTTGTTATTGTTATTGTTGTTGTTTATTTGACGTTGTTGTTGTTGTTGTTGTTGTTTATTTGACGTTGTTGTTGTTGTTTATTTGACGTTGTTGTTGTTGTTTATTTGACGTTGTTGTTGTTATTTATTTGACGTTGTTGTTGTTGTTATTATTTATTTCACGTTGTTGTTGTTGTTTATTTGACGTTGTTAATGTTGTTAACGTTGTTGTTGTTGTTTTTGTTATTTATTTGACGTTGTTGTTGTCGTTGTTGTTGTTGTTTTTGTTGTTATTATTGTTGGTGTTGTTGTTGTTTATTTGACGTTGTTGTTGTTGTTGTTGTTTATTTGACGTTGTTGTTGTTTATTTGACGTTGTTGTTGCTGTTGTTGTTTATTTGACGTTGTTGTTGTTTATTTGACATTGTTGTTATTGTTGTTGACGTTGTTGTTGTTGTTATTTGACGTTGTTGTTGTTGTTGTTGTTGTTGTTTATTTGATGTTGTTTTAGTTGTTGTTATTTATTTGACGTTGTTATTGTTGTTGTTGTTTATTTGATGTTGTTTTAGTTGTTGTTGTTTATTTGACGTTGTTGTTGTTTTTTATTTGACGTTGTTGTTGTTGACATTGTTGTTATTGTTGTTTATTTGACGTAGTTGTTGTTATTGACGATGTTGTTGTTGTTGATTATTTGACGTTTTTGTTGTTGTTGATGTTGTTGTTGTTGTTTTTTATTTGATGTTTTTGTTGTTGTTGTTTATTTGACGTTGTTGTTGTGTATTTGACGTTGTTGTTGTTGTTGTTGTTTATTTGACGTTGTTGTTGTTGTTTATTTGACGTTGTTGTTGTAGTTTATTTGACGTTGTTGTTGTTGTTGTTTAGTTGACGTTGTTGTTGTTATTTATTTGAAGTTGTTGTTATTGTTTATTTGACGTTGTTGTTGTTAATGTTTATTTGACGTTGTTAATGTTGTTGACGTTGTTGTTGTTGTTTTTGTTATTTATTTGACGTTGTTGTTGTTTTTGTTGTTGTTATTGTTGGTGTTGTTGTTGTTTATTTGACGTTGTTGTTGTTGTTGTTGTTTATTTGACTTTGTTGTTGTTGTTGTTTATTTGACGTTGTTGTTGTTTTTTATTTGACGTTGTTGTTGTTGACATTGTTGTTGTTGTTGTTTATTTGACGTAGTTGTTGTTATTGACGTTGTTGTTGATGTTGTTAATTTGACGTTGTTGTTGTTGTTTATTTGACGTTGTTGTTGTTGTTGTTTATTTGACGTTGTTGTTGTTGTTTATTTGACGTTGTTGTTGTTGTTGTTTATTTGACGTTGTTGTTGTTATTTATTTGACGTTGTTGTTGTTGTTATTGTTTATTTGACGTTGTTATTGTTGTTGTTTATTTGACGTTTTTAATGTTGTTGACGTTGTTGTTGTTGTTTTTGTTATTTATTTGACGTTGTTAATGTTGACATTGTTGTTGTTTATTTGACGTTGTTGTTGTTGTTTATTTGACGTAGTTGTTGTTATTGACGTTGTTGTTGTTGTTGTTTATTTGAAATTTTTGTTGTTGTTGATGTTGTTGTTGTTGATTTTTATTTGACGTTGTTGTTGTTGTTTATTTGAAGTTGTTGTTGTTGTTATTGTTATTGTTGTTGTTTATTTGACGTTGTTGTTGTTGTTGTTGTTTATTTGACGTTGTTGTTGTTGTTGTTTATTTGACGTTGTTGTTGTTATTTATTTGACGTTGTTGTTGTTGTTGTTATTGTTTATTTGACGTTGTTGTTGTTGTTTATTTGACGTTGTTAATGTTGTTGACGTTGTTGTTGTTGTTTATTTGACGTTGTTAATGTTGTTGACGTTGTTGTTGTTGTTTATTTGACGTTGTTAATGTTGTTGACGTTGTTGTTGTTGTTTTTGTTATTTATTTGACATTGTTGTTGTTGTTGTTGTTTATGTTGTTGATATTGTTGGTGTTGTTGTTGTTGTTTATTTGACGTTGTTGTTGTTGTTTATTTGACGTTGTTGTTGTTGTTGTTGTTAATTTGACATTGTTGTTGTTGTTGTGTTGACGTTGTTGTTGTTGTTGTTTTTTTGACGTTGTTGTTGTTGTTTATTTGAGGTTGTTTTTGTTGTTGTTGTTTATTTGACGTTGTTGTTGTTGTTGTTGTTGTTTATTTGAGGTTGTTTTAGTTGTTGTTGTTTATTTGACGTTGTTGTTGTTTTTTATTTGATGTTGTTGTTGTTGACATTGTTGTTGTTGTTGTTGTTTATTAACGTTGTTGTTATTGTTGTTTATTTGACGTTTTTGTTGTTGTTGTTGATGTTGCTGTTGTTGTTTTTTATTTGATGTTATTGTTGTTGTTGTTTATTTGACATTGTTGTTGTTCTTATTGTTGTTGTTGTTGTTTATTTAACATTGTTGTTGTTGTTTATTTGACGTTGTTGTTGTTGTTGTTTATTTGACGTTGTTGTTGTTGTTGTTTATTTGACGTTGTTGTTGTTATTGTTTATTTGACGTTGTTGTTGTTGTTGTTGTTTATTTGACATTGTTGTTGTTGTTGTTGACATTGTTGTTGTTGTTGTTGTTTATTTGACGTTGTTGTTGTTGTTGTTGTTTATTTGATGTTGTTTTAGTTGTTGTTGTTTATTTGACGTTGTTGTTGTTTTTTATTTGACGTTATTGTTGTTGACATTGTTGTTGTCGTTGTTGTTTATTTGACGTTGTTTTATTGTTGTTGTTTATTTGACGTAGTTGTTGTTATTGACGTTGTTGTTGTTGTTTATTTGACGTTTTTGTTGTTGTTGATGTTGTTGTTGTTGTTTTTTATTTGACATTGTTGTTGTTATTTGACGTTGTTGTTGTTGTATTTGTTGTTGTTGTTTATTTAACGTTGTTGTTGTTGTTTATTTGACGTTGTTGTTGTTGTTGTTGTTTATTTGATGTTGTTTTAGTTGTTGTTGTTGTTGTTTATTTGACGTTGTTGTTGTTGTTGTTTATTTCATGTTGTTTTAGTTGTTGTTGTTTATTTGACGTTGTGGTTGTTTTTTATTTGACGTTGTTGTTGTTGTTGACATTGTTGTTGTTGTTGTTGTTTATTTGACGTTGTTGTTGTTGTTTATTTGACGTAGTTGTTGTTATTGACGTTGTTGTTGTTGTTTATTTGACGTTTTTGTTGTTGTTGATGTTGTTGTTGTTGTTGTTTATTTGACGTTGTTGTTGTTGTTGTTGTTGTTGTTTATTTGAAGTTGTTTTTGTTGTTGTTGTTTATTTGACGTTGTTGTTGTTGTTTATTTCATGTTGTTTTAGTTGTTGTTGTTTATTTGACGTTGTTGTTGTTTTTTATTTGACGTTTTTGTTGTTGTTGTTGTTATTGTTGTTGTTGTTGTTTATTTGACGTTGTTGTTGTTGTTGTTGTTGTTTATTTGTCGTTGTTGTTGTTGTTGTTTATTTGACGTTGTTGTTGTTTTTTATTTGACGTTGTTGTTGTTGACATTGTTGTTGTTGTTGTTTATTTGACGTAGTTGTTGTTATTGACATTGTTGTTGTTGTTTATTTGACGTTTTTGTTGTAGTTGATGTTATTGTTGTTTTTTATTTGACGTTGTTGTTGTTGTTGTTGATGTTGTTGTTGTTAATTTGACGTTGTTGTTGTTGTTGTTATTGTTGTTGTTGTTGTTTATTTGACGTTATTGTTGTTGTTGTTTATTTGACGTTGTTGTTGTTGTTTATTTGACGTTGTTGTTGTTGTTGTTTATTTGACGTTGTTGTTGTTATTTATTTGACGTTATTGTTGTTGTTGTTATTGTTTATTTGACGTTGTTATTGTTGTTGTTTATTTGACGTTTTTAATGTTGTTGACGTTGTTGTTGTTGTTTTTGTTATTTATTTGACGTTGTTGTTGTTGACATTGTTGTTGTTTATTTGACGTTGTTGTTGTTGTTTATTTGACGTAGTTGTTGTTATTGACGTTGTTGTTGTTGTTGTTGTTTATTTGACATTTTTGTTGTTGTTGATGTTGTTGTTGTTGTTTTTTATTTAACGTTGTTGTTGTGGTTGTTTATTTGTTGTTGTTGTTATTGTTGTTGCTTATTTGACGTTGTTGTTGTTGTTGTTGTTTATTTGACGTTGTTGTTGTTGTTGTTTATTTGACGTTGTTGTTGTTGTTGTTTATTTGACGTTGTTGTTGTTATTTATTTGACGTTGTTGTTGTTGTTATTGTTTATTTGACGTTGTTGTTGTTGTTTATTTGACGTTGTTAATGTTGTTGACGTTGTTGTTGTTGTTTTTGTTATTTATTTGACATTGTTGTTGTTGTTGTTGTTTTTGTTGTTGTTATTGTTGGTGTTGTTGTTTTTGTTTATTTGACGTTGTTGTTGTTTATTTGATATTATTTTAGTTGTTGTTTATTTGACGTTGTAGTTGTTTTTTATTTGACGTTGTAGTTGTTTTTTATTTGACGTTGTTGTTGTTGTTGACATTGTTATTGTTGTTGTTTATTTGACGTAGTTGTTGTTATTGACGTTGTTGTTGTTGTTTAATTGACGTTTTTGTTGTTGTTGATGTTGTTGTTGTTTTTTATTTGACGTTGTTGTTGTTGTTGTTTATTTGACATTGTTGTTGTTATTGTTATTGTTGTTGTTTATTTGACGTTGTTGTTGTTGTTGTTGTTTATTTGACGTTGTTGTTGTTGTTTATTTGACGTTGTTGTTGTTGTTTATTTGACGTTGTTGTTGTTATTTATTTGACGTTGTTGTTGTTGTTATTATTTATTTTACGTTGTTGTTGTTGTTTATTTGACGTTGTTAATGTTGTTAACGTTGTTGTTGTTTTTGTTATTTATTTGACGTTGTTGTCGTTGTTGTTGTTGTTTTTGTTGTTATTATTGTTGGTGTTGTTGTTGTTTATTTGACGTTGTTGTTGTTGTTGTTGTTTATTTGACGTTGTTGTTGCTGTTGTTGTTTATTTGACGTTGTTGTTGTTGTTTATTTGACATTGTTGTTATTGTTGTTGACGTTGTTGTTGTTGTTATTTGACGTTGTTGTTGTTGTTGTTGTTGTTGTTTATTTGATGTTGTTTTAGTTGTTGTTATTTATTTGACGTTGTTATTGTTGTTGTTGTTTATTTGATGTTGTTTTAGTTGTTGTTGTTTATTTGACGTTGTTGTTGTTGTTGTTTATTTGACGTTGTTGTTGTTGTTGTTTATTTGACGTTGTTGTTGTTGTTGTTTATTTGACGTTATTGTTGTTATTTATTTGACGTTGTTGTTGTTGTTATTGTTTATTTGACATTGTTGTTGTTGTTGTTTATTTGACGTTGTTAATGTTGTTGACGTTGTTGTTGTTGTTTTTGTTATTTATTTGACATTGTTGTTGTTGTTGTTGTTTTTGTTGTTGTTATTGTTGGTGTTGTTGTTTTTGTTTATTTGACGTTGTTGTTGTTTATTTGATATTGTTTTAGTTGTTGTTTATTTGACGTTGTAGTTGTTTTTTATTTGACGTTGTAGTTGTTTTTTATTTGACGTTGTTGTTGTTGTTGACATTGTTATTGTTGTTGTTTATTTGACGTAGTTGTTGTTATTGACGTTGTTGTTGTTGTTTAATTGACGTTTTTGTTGTTGTTGATGTTGTTGTTGTTTTTTATTTGACGTTGTTGTTGTTGTTGTTTATTTGACATTGTTGTTGTTATTGTTATTGTTGTTGTTTATTTGACGTTGTTGTTGTTGTTGTTGTTGTTTATTTGACGTTGTTGTTGTTGTTTATTTGACGTTGTTGTTGTTGTTTATTTGACGTTGTTGTTGTTATTTATTTGACGTTGTTGTTGTTGTTATTATTTATTTCACGTTGTTGTTGTTGTTTATTTGACGTTGTTAATGTTGTTAACGTTGTTGTTGTTGTTTTTGTTATTTATTTGACGTTGTTGTTGTCGTTGTTGTTGTTGTTTTTGTTGTTATTATTGTTGGTGTTGTTGTTGTTTATTTGACGTTGTTGTTGTTGTTGTTGTTTATTTGACGTTGTTGTTGTTTATTTGACGTTGTTGTTGCTGTTGTTGTTTATTTGACGTTGTTGTTGTTTATTTGACATTGTTGTTATTGTTGTTGACGTTGTTGTTGTTGTTATTTGACGTTGTTGTTGTTGTTGTTGTTGTTGTTTATTTGATGTTGTTTTAGTTGTTGTTATTTATTTGACGTTGTTATTGTTGTTGTTGTTTATTTGATGTTGTTTTAGTTGTTGTTGTTTATTTGACGTTGTTGTTGTTTTTTATTTGACGTTGTTGTTGTTGACATTGTTGTTATTGTTGTTTATTTGACGTAGTTGTTGTTATTGACGATGTTGTTGTTGTTGATTATTTGACGTTTTTGTTGTTGTTGATGTTGTTGTTGTTGTTTTTTATTTGATGTTTTTGTTGTTGTTGTTTATTTGACGTTGTTGTTGTGTATTTGACGTTGTTGTTGTTGTTGTTGTTTATTTGACGTTGTTGTTGTTGTTTATTTGACGTTGTTGTTGTAGTTTATTTGACGTTGTTGTTGTTGTTGTTTAGTTGACGTTGTTGTTGTTATTTATTTGAAGTTGTTGTTATTGTTTATTTGACGTTGTTGTTGTTAATGTTTATTTGACGTTGTTAATGTTGTTGACGTTGTTGTTGTTGTTTTTGTTATTTATTTGACGTTGTTGTTGTTTTTGTTGTTGTTATTGTTGGTGTTGTTGTTGTTTATTTGACGTTGTTGTTGTTGTTGTTGTTTATTTGACTTTGTTGTTGTTGTTGTTTATTTGACGTTGTTGTTGTTTTTTATTTGACGTTGTTGTTGTTGACATTGTTGTTGTTGTTGTTTATTTGACGTAGTTGTTGTTATTGACGTTGTTGTTGATGTTGTTAATTTGACGTTGTTGTTGTTGTTTATTTGACGTTGTTGTTGTTGTTGTTTATTTGACGTTGTTGTTGTTGTTTATTTGACGTTGTTGTTGTTGTTGTTTATTTGACGTTGTTGTTGTTATTTATTTGACGTTGTTGTTGTTGTTATTGTTTATTTGACGTTGTTATTGTTGTTGTTTATTTGACGTTTTTAATGTTGTTGACGTTGTTGTTGTTGTTTTTGTTATTTATTTGACGTTGTTAATGTTGACATTGTTGTTGTTTATTTGACGTTGTTGTTGTTGTTTATTTGACGTAGTTGTTGTTATTGACGTTGTTGTTGTTGTTGTTTATTTGAAATTTTTGTTGTTGTTGATGTTGTTGTTGTTGATTTTTATTTGACGTTGTTGTTGTTGTTTATTTGAAGTTGTTGTTGTTGTTATTGTTATTGTTGTTGTTTATTTGACGTTGTTGTTGTTGTTGTTGTTTATTTGACGTTGTTGTTGTTGTTGTTTATTTGACGTTGTTGTTGTTATTTATTTGACGTTGTTGTTGTTGTTGTTATTGTTTATTTGACGTTGTTGTTGTTGTTTATTTGACGTTGTTAATGTTGTTGACGTTGTTGTTGTTGTTTATTTGACGTTGTTAATGTTGTTGACGTTGTTGTTGTTGTTTATTTGACGTTGTTAATGTTGTTGACGTTGTTGTTGTTGTTTTTGTTATTTATTTGACATTGTTGTTGTTGTTGTTGTTTATGTTGTTGATATTGTTGGTGTTGTTGTTGTTGTTTATTTGACGTTGTTGTTGTTGTTTATTTGACGTTGTTGTTGTTGTTGTTGTTAATTTGACATTGTTGTTGTTGTTGTGTTGACGTTGTTGTTGTTGTTGTTTTTTTGACGTTGTTGTTGTTGTTTATTTGAGGTTGTTTTTGTTGTTGTTGTTTATTTGACGTTGTTGTTGTTGTTGTTGTTGTTTATTTGAGGTTGTTTTAGTTGTTGTTGTTTATTTGACGTTGTTGTTGTTTTTTATTTGATGTTGTTGTTGTTGACATTGTTGTTGTTGTTGTTGTTTATTTGACGCTGTTGTTGTTGTTGTTTATTTGACGTAGTTGTTGTTATTAACGTTGTTGTTATTGTTGTTTATTTGACGTTTTTGTTGTTGTTGTTGATGTTGCTGTTGTTGTTTTTTATTTGATGTTATTGTTGTTGTTGTTTATTTGACGTTGTTGTTGTTATTGTTGTTGTTGTTGTTGTTTATTTGACATTGTTGTTGTTGTTGTTTATTTGACGTTGTTGTTGTTGTTTATTTGACGTTGTTGTTGTATTTGTTTATTTGACGTTGTTGTTGTTATTTATTTGACGTTTTTTGTTGTTGTTGTTATTGTTTATTTGACGTTGTTGTTGTTGTTGTTGTTTATTTGACATTGTTGTTGTTTTTTCTTTGACATTATTGTTGTTGACATTGTTGTTGTTGTTGTTGTTGTTTATTTGACGTTGTTTTATTGTTGTTGTTTATTTGACGTAGTTGTTGTTATTGACGTTGTTGTTGTTGTTGTTTATTTGACGTTTTTGTTGTTGTTGATGTTGTTGTTGTTGTTGTTTTTTATTTGACATTGTTGTTGTTATTTGACGTTGTTATTGTTGTATTTGTTGTTGTTGTTGTTGTTTATTTAACGTTGTTATTGTTGTTGTTTATTTGATGTTGTTGTTGTTGTTGTTTATTTGATGTTGTTTTAGTTGTCGTTGTTGTTGTTTATTTGACGTTGTTGTTGTTGTTGTTTATTTCATGTTGTTTTAGTTGTTGTTGTTTATTTGACGTTGTTGTTGTTGTTTATTTGACGTTGTTAATGTTGTTGACGTTGTTGTTGTTGTTTTTGTTATTTATTTGACATTGTTGTTGTTGTTGTTGTTGTTTCTGTTGTTGTTATTGTTGGTGTTGTTGTTGTTGTTTATTTGACGTTGTTGTTGTTGTTGTTGTTGTTGTTTATTCGATGTTGTTTTAGTTGTTGTTGTTTATTTGACGTTGTTGTTGTTTTTTATTTGACGTTGTTGTTGTTAACATTGTTGTTGTGTTTGTTTATTTGACGTTGTTGTTGTTGTTTATTTGATGTAGTTGTTGTTATTAACGTTGTTGTTATTGTTGTTTATTTGACGTTTTTGTTGTTGTTGTTGATGTTGCTGTTGTTGTTTTTTATTTGATGTTATTGTTGTTATTGTTTATTTGACGTTGTTGTTGTTGTTGTTGTTTATTTGACGTTGTTGTTGTTGTTGTTTATTTGACGTTGTTGTTGTTGTTGTTGTTTATTTGACGTTGTTGTTGTTATTTATTTGACGTTGTTATTCTTGTTATTGTTTATTTGACGTTGTTGTTGTTGTTGTTTATTTGACGTTGTTAATGTTGTTGACGTTGTTGTTGTTGTTTTTGTTATTTATTTGACATTGTTGTTGTTGTTGTTGTTTTAGTTGTTGTTATTGTTGGTGTTGTTGTTTTTGTTTATTTGACGTTGTTGTTGTTTATTTGATATTGTTTTAGTTGTTGTTTATTTGACGTTGTAGTTGTTTTTTATTTGATGTTGTAGTTGTTTTTTATTTGACGTTGTTGTTGTTGTTGACATTGTTATTGTTGTTGTTTATTTGACGTAGTTGTTGTTATTGACGTTGTTGTTGTTGTTTATTTGACGTTTTTGTTGTTGTTGATGTTGTTGTTGTTTTTTATTTGACGTTGTTGTTGTTGTTGTTTATTTGACGTTGTTGTTGTTATTGTTATTGTTGTTGTTTATTTGACGTTGTTGTTGTTGTTGTTTATTTGACGTTGTTGTTGTTGTTTATTTGACGTTGTTGTTGTTGTTTATTTGACGTTGTTGTTGTTATTTATTTGACGTTGTTGTTGTTGTTATTATTTATTTGACGTTGTTGTTGTTGTTTATTTGACGTTGTTAATGTTGTTAACGTTGTTGTTGTTGTTTTTGTTATTTATTTGACGTTGTTGTTGTTGTTGTTTTTGTTGTTATTATTGTTGGTGTTGTTGTTGTTTATTTGACAGTGTTGTTGTTGTTGTTTATTTGACGTTGTTGTTGTTTATTTGACGTTGTTGTTGCTGTTGTTGTTTATTTGACGTTGTTGTTGTTGTTTATTTGACATTGTTGTTATTGTTGTTGACGTTGTTGTTGTTGTTGTTATTTGACGTTGTTGTTGTTGTTGTTGTTTATTTGATGTTGTTTTAGTTGTTGTTATTTATTTGACGTTGTTATTGTTGTTGTTGTTTATTTGATGTTGTTTTAGTTGTTGTTGTTTATTTGACGTTGTTGTTGTTTTTTATTTGACGTTGTTGTTGTTGACATTGTTGTTATTGTTGTTTATTTGACGTAGTTGTTGTTATTGACGTTGTTGTTGTTGTTGATTATTTGACGTTTTTGTTGTTGTTGATGTTGTTGTTGTTGTTTTTTATTTGATGTTTTTGTTGTTGTTGTTTATTTGACGTTGTTGTTGTTTATTTGACGTTGTTGTTGTTGTTGTTTATTTGACGTTGTTGTTGTTGTTTATTTGACGTTGTTGTTGTAGTTTATTTGACGTTGTTGTTGTTGTTGTTTAGTTGACGTTGTTGTTGTTATTTATTTGAAGTTGTTGTTATTGTTTATTTGACGTTGTTGTTGTTAATGTTTATTTGACGTTGTTAATGTTGTTGACGTTGTTGTTGTTGTTTTTGTTATTTATTTGACGTTGTTGTTGTTTTTGTTGTTAATATTGTTGGTGTTGTTGTTGTTTATTTGACGTTGTTGTTGTTGTTGTTGTTTATTTGACTTTGTTGTTGTTGTTGTTGTTGTTTATTTGACGTTGTTGTTGTTTTTTATTTGACGTTGTTGTTGTTGACATTGTTGTTGTTGTTGTTGTTTATTTGACGTAGTTGTTGTTATTGACGTTGTTGTTGTTGTTTATTTGACGTTTTTGTTGTTGTTGATGTTGTTGTTGTTTTTTATTTGACGTTGTTGTTGTTGTTGTTAATTTGACGTTGTTGTTGTTGTTATTGTTGTTGTTGTTGTTTATTTGACGTTGTTGTTGTTGTTTATTTGACGTTGTTGTTGTTGTTTATTTGACGTTGTTGTTGTTGTTTATTTGACATTGTTGTTGTTATTTATTTGACGTTGTTGTTGTTGTTATTGTTTATTTGACGTTGTTATTGTTGTTGTTTATTTGACGTTTTTAATGTTGTTGACGTTGTTGTTGTTGTTTTTGTTATTTATTTGACGTTGTTGTTGTTGACATTGTTGTTGTTTATTTGACGTTGTTGTTGTGGTTTATTTGACGTAGTTGTTGTTGTTTATTTGATGTTGTTTTAGTTGTTGTTGTTTATTTGACGTTGTTGTTGTTGTTTTTGTTGTTTATTCGATGTTGTTTTAGTTGTTGTTGTTTATTTGACGTTGTTGTTGTTTTTTATTTGACGTTGTTGTTGTTGACATTGTTGTTGTTGTTGTTTATTTGACGCTGTTGTTGTTGTTGTTTATTTGACGTAGTTGTTGTTATTAACGTTGTTGTTATTGTTGTTTATTTGACGTTTTTGTTGTTGTTGTTGATGTTGCTGTTGTTGTTTTTTATTTGATGTTATTGTTGTTGTTGTTTATTTGACGTTGTTGTTGTTATTGTTGTTGTTGTTGTTGTTTATTTGACATTGTTGTTGTTGTTGTTTATTTGACGTTGTTGTTGTTGTTTATTTGACGTTGTTGTTGTATTTGTTTATTTGACGTTGTTGTTGTTATTTATTTGACGTTTTTTGTTGTTGTTGTTATTGTTTATTTGACGTTGTTGTTGTTGTTGTTGTTGTTTATTTGACATTGTTGTTGTTTTTTCTTTGACATTATTGTTGTTGACATTGTTGTTGTTGTTGTTGTTGTTGTTTATTTGACGTTGTTTTATTGTTGTTGTTTATTTGACGTAGTTGTTGTTATTGACGTTGTTGTTGTTGTTGTTTATTTGACGTTTTTGTTGTTGTTGATGTTGTTGTTGTTGTTGTTTTTTATTTGACATTGTTGTTGTTATTTGACGTTGTTATTGTTGTATTTGTTGTTGTTGTTGTTGTTTATTTAACGTTGTTGTTGTTTATTTGATGTTGTTGTTGTTGTTGTTTATTTGATGTTGTTTTAGTTGTCGTTGTTGTTGTTTATTTGACGTTGTTGTTGTTGTGGTTTATTTCATGTTGTTTTAGTTGTTGTTGTTTATTTGACGTTGTTGTTGTTGTTTATTTGACGTTGTTAATGTTGTTGACGTTGTTGTTGTTGTTTTTGTTATTTATTTGACATTGTTGTTGTTGTTGTTGTTGTTTCTGTTGTTGTTATTGTTGGTGTTGTTGTTGTTGTTTATTTGACGTTGTTGTTGTTGTTGTTGTTGTTTATTCGATGTTGTTTTAGTTGTTGTTGTTTATTTGACGTTGTTGTTGTTTTTTATTTGACGTTGTTGTTGTTGACATTGTTGTTGTGTTTGTTTATTTGACGTTGTTGTTGTTGTTTATTTGATGTAGTTGTTGTTATTAACGTTGTTGTTATTGTTGTTTATTTGACGTTTTTGTTGTTGTTGTTGATGTTGCTGTTGTTGTTTTTTATTTGATGTTATTGTTGTTGTTGTTTATTTGACGTTGTTGTTGTTGTTGTTGTTTATTTGACGTTGTTGTTGTTGTTGTTTATTTGACGTTGTTGTTGTTGTTGTTTATTTGACGTTGTTGTTGTTATTTATTTGACGTTGTTGTTCTTGTTATTGTTTATTTGACGTTGTTGTTGTTGTTGTTTATTTGACGTTGTTAATGTTGTTGACGTTGTTGTTGTTGTTTTTGTTATTTATTTGACATTGTTGTTGTTGTTGTTGTTGTTTTTGTTGTTGTTATTGTTGGTGTTGTTGTTTTTGTTTATTTGACGTTGTTGTTGTTTATTTGATATTGTTTTAGTTGTTGTTTATTTGACGTTGTAGTTGTTTTTTATTTGATGTTGTAGTTGTTTTTTATTTGACGTTGTTGTTGTTGTTGACATTGTTATTGTTGTTGTTTATTTGACGTAGTTGTTGTTATTGACGTTGTTGTTGTTGTTTATTTGACGTTTTTGTTGTTGTTGATGTTGTTGTTGTTTTTTATTTGACGTTGTTGTTGTTGTTGTTTATTTGACGTTGTTGTTGTTGTTGTTTATTTGACGTTGTTGTTGTTGTTTATTTGACGTTGTTGTTGTTGTTGTTTATTTGACGTTGTTGTTGTTATTTATTTGACGTTGTTGTTGTTGTTATTATTTATTTGACGTTGTTGTTGTTGTTTATTTGACGTTGTTAATGTTGTTAACGTTGTTGTTGTTGTTTTTGTTATTTATTTGACGTTGTTGTTGTTGTTGTTTTTGTTGTTATTATTGTTGGTGTTGTTGTTGTTTATTTGACGTTGTTGTTGTTGTTGTTTATTTGACGTTGTTGTTGTTTATTTGACGTTGTTGTTGCTGTTGTTGTTTATTTGACGTTGTTGTTGTTGTTTATTTGACATTGTTGTTATTGTTGTTGACGTTGTTGTTGTTGTTGTTGTTATTTGACGTTGTTGTTTTTGTTGTTGTTTATTTGATGTTGTTTTAGTTGTTGTTATTTATTTGACGTTGTTATTGTTGTTGTTGTTTATTTGATGTTGTTTTAGTTGTTGTTGTTTATTTGACGTTGTTGTTGTTTTTTATTTGACGTTGTTGTTGTTGACATTGTTGTTATTGTTGTTTATTTGACGTAGTTGTTGTTATTGACGTTGTTGTTGTTGTTGATTATTTGACGTTTTTGTTGTTGTTTATGTTGTTGTTGTTGTTTTTTATTTGATGTTTTTGTTGTTGTTGTTTATTTGACGTTGTTGTTGTTTATTTGACGTTGTTGTTGTTGTTGTTTATTTGACGTTGTTGTTGTTGTTTATTTGACGTTGTTGTTGTAGTTTATTTGACGTTGTTGTTGTTGTTTAGTTGACGTTGTTGTTGTTATTTATTTGAAGTTGTTGTTATTGTTTATTTGACGTTGTTGTTGTTAATGTTTATTTGACGTTGTTAATGTTGTTGACGTTGTTGTTGTTGTTTTTGTTATTTATTTGACGTTGTTGTTGTTTTTGTTGTTAATATTGTTGGTGTTGTTGTTGTTTATTTGACGTTGTTGTTGTTGTTGTTGTTGTTTATTTGACTTTGTTGTTGTTGTTGTTTATTTGACGTTGTTGTTGTTTTTTATTTGACGTTGTTGTTGTTGACATTGTTGTTGTTGTTGTTGTTTATTTGACGTAGTTGTTGTTATTGACGTTGTTGTTGTTGTTTATTTGACGTTTTTGTTGATGTTGATGTTGTTGTTGTTTTTTATTTGACTTTGTTGTTGTTGTTGTTAATTTGACGTTGTTGTTGTTGTTATTGTTGTTGTTGTTGTTTATTTGACGTTGTTGTTGTTGTTTATTTGACGTTGTTGTTGTTGTTTATTTGACGTTGTTGTTGTTGTTTATTTGACGTTGTTGTTGTTATTTATTTGACGTTGTTGTTGTTGTTATTGTTTATTTGACGTTGTTATTGTTGTTGTTTATTTGACGTTTTTAATGTTGTTGACGTTGTTGTTGTTGTTTTTGTTATTTATTTGACGTTGTTGTTGTTGACATTGTTGTTGTTTATTTGACGTTGTTGTTGTTGTTTATTTGACGTAGTTGTTGTTGTTTATTTGATGTTGTTTTAGTTGTTGTTGTTTATTTGACGTTGTTGTTGTTGTTTTTGTTGTTTATTCGATGTTGTTTTAGTTGTTGTTGTTTATTTCACGTTGTTGTTGTTTTTTAGTTGACGTTGTTGTTGTTGACATTGTTGTTGTGTTTGTTTATTTGACGTAGTTGTTGTTGTTTATTTGATGTAGTTGTTGTTATTAACGTTGTTGTTATTGTTGTTTATTTGACGTTTTTGTTGTTGTTGTTGATGTTGCTGTTGTTGTTTTTTATTTGATGTTATTGTTGTTGTTGTTTATTTGACGTTGTTGTTGTTGTTATTGTTGTTGTTGTTGTTTATTTAACATTGTTGTTGTTGTTTATTTGACGTTGTTGTTGTTGTTGTTTATTTGACGTTGTTGTTGTTGTTGTTGTTTATTTGACGTTGTTGTTGTTATTGTTTATTTGACGTTGTTGTTGTTGTTGTTGTTTATTTGACATTGTTGTTGTTGTTGTTGACATTGTTGTTGTTGTTGTTGTTTATTTGACGTTGTTGTTGTTGTCGTTGTTGTTTATTTGATGTTGTTTTAGTTGTTGTTGTTTATTTGACATTGTTGTTGTTTTTTATTTGACGTTATTGTTGTTGACATTGTTGTTGTCGTTGTTGTTTATTTGACGTTGTTTTATTGTTGTTGTTTATTTGACGTAGTTGTTGTTATTGACGTTGTTGTTGTTGTTGTTTATTTGACGTTTTTGTTGTTGTTGATGTTGTTGTTGTTGTTTTTTATTTGACATTGTTGTTGTTATTTGACGTTGTTGTTGTTGTATTTGTTGTTGTTGTTTATTTAACGTTGTTGTTGTTGTTTATTTGACGTTGTTGTTGTTGTTGTTGTTTATTTGATGTTGTTTTAGTTGTTGTTGTTGTTGTTTATTTGACGTTGTTGTTGTTGTTGTTTATTTCATGTTGTTTTAGTTGTTGTTGTTTATTTGACGTTGTTGTTGTTTTTTATTTGACGTTGTTGTTGTTGTTGACATTGTTGTTGTTGTTGTTGTTTATTTGACGTTGTTGTTGTTTATTTGACGTAGTTGTTGTTATTGACGTTGTTGTTGTTGTTGTTTATTTGACGTTTTTGTTGTTGTTGATGTTGTTGTTGTTGTTGTTTATTTGACGTTGTTGTTGTTGTTGTTGTTGTTTATTTGATGTTGTTTTTGTTGTTGTTGTTTATTTGACGTTGTTGTTGTTGTTTATTTCATGTTGTTTTAGTTGTTGTTGTTTATTTGACGTTGTTGTTGTTTTTTATTTGACGTTTTTGTTGTTGTTGTTGTTATTGTTGTTGTTGTTGTTTATTTGACGTTGTTGTTGTTGTTGTTTATTTGTCGTTGTTGTTGTTGTTGTTTATTTGACGTTGTTGTTGTTTTTTATTTGACGTTGTTGTTGTTGACATTGTTGTTGTTGTTGTTTATTTGACGTAGTTGTTGTTATTGACATTGTTGTTGTTGTTTATTTGACGTTTTTGTTGTAGTTGATGTTATTGTTGTTTTTTATTTGACGTTGTTGTTGTTGTTGTTGTTGTTGTTAATTTGACGTTGTTGTTGTTGTTGTTATTGTTGTTGTTGTTGTTTATTTGACGTTATTGTTGTTGTTGTTTATTTGACGTTGTTGTTGTTGTTTATTTGACGTTGTTGTTGTTGTTGTTTATTTGACGTTGTTGTTGTTATTTATTTGACGTTGTTGTTGTTGTTGTTATTGTTTATTTGACGTTGTTATTGTTGTTGTTTATTTGACGTTTTTAATGTTGTTGACGTTGTTGTTGTTGTTTTTGTTATTTATTTGACGTTGTTGTTGTTGACATTGTTGTTGTTTATTTGACGTTGTTGTTGTTGTTGTTTATTTGACGTAGTTGTTGTTATTGACGTTGTTGTTGTTGTTGTTGTTGTTTATTTGACATTTTTGTTGTTGTTGATGTTGTTGTTGTTGTTTTTTATTTAACGTTGTTGTTGTTGTTGTTTATTTGTTGTTGTTGTTATTGTTGTTGCTTATTTGACGTTGTTGTTGTTGTTGTTGTTTATTTGACGTTGTTGTTGTTGTTGTTTATTTGACGTTGTTGTTGTTGTTGTTTATTTGACGTTGTTGTTGTTATTTATTTGACGTTGTTGTTGTTGTTATTGTTTATTTGACGTTGTTGTTGTTGTTGTTTATTTGACGTTGTTAATGTTGTTGACGTTGTTGTTGTTGTTTTTGTTATTTATTTGACATTGTTGTTGTTGTTGTTGTTTTTGTTGTTGTTATTGTTGGTGTTGTTGTTTTTGTTTATTTGACGTTGTTGTTGTTTATTTGATATTGTTTTAGTTGTTGTTTATTTGACGTTGTAGTTGTTTTTTATTTGACGTTGTAGTTGTTTTTTATTTGACGTTGTTGTTGTTGTTGACATTGTTATTGTTGTTGTTTATTTGACGTAGTTGTTGTTATTGACGTTGTTGTTGTTGTTTAATTGACGTTTTTGTTGTTGTTGATGTTGTTGTTGTTTTTTATTTGACGTTGTTGTTGTTGTTGTTTATTTGACATTGTTGTTGTTATTGTTATTGTTGTTGTTTATTTGACGTTGTTGTTGTTGTTGTTGTTTATTTGACGTTGTTGTTGTTGTTTATTTGACGTTGTTGTTGTTGTTTGTTTGACGTTGTTGTTGTTATTTATTTGACGTTGTTGTTGTTGTTATTATTTATTTCACGTTGTTGTTGTTGTTGTTTATTTGACGTTGTTAATGTTGTTAACGTTGTTGTTGTTGTTTTTGTTATTTATTTGACGTTGTTGTTGTCGTTGTTGTTGTTGTTTTTGTTGTTGTTATTCTTGGTGTTGTTGTTGTTTATTTGACGTTGTTGTTGTTGTTGTTGTTTATTTGACGTTGTTGTTGATGTTGTTGTTTATTTGACGTTGTTGTTGTTTATTTGACATTGTTGTTATTGTTGTTGACGTTGTTGTTGTTGTTATTTGACGTTGTTGTTGTTGTTGTTGTTGTTGTTTATTTGATGTTGTTTTAGTTGTTGTTATTTATTTGACGTTGTTATTGTTGTTGTTGTTTATTTGATGTTGTTTTAGTTGTTGTTGTTTATTTGACGTTGTTGTTGTTTTTTATTTAACGTTGTTGTTGTTGACATTGTTGTTATTGTTGTTTATTTGACGTAGTTGTTGTTATTGACGTTGTTGTTGTTGTTGATTATTTGACGTTTTTGTTGTTGTTGATGTTGTTGTTGTTGTTTTTTATTTGATGTTTTTGTTGTTGTTGTTTATTTGACGTTGTTGTTGTGTATTTGACGTTGTTGTTGTTGTTGTTATTTATTTGACGTTGTTGTTGTTGTTTATTTGACGTTGTTGTTGTAGTTTATTTGACGTTGTTGTTGTTGTTGTTTAGTTGACGTTGTTGTTGTTATTTATTTGAAGTTGTTGTTGTTGTTGTTTATTTGACGTTGTTGTTGTTAATGTTTATTTGACGTTGTTAATGTTGTTGACGTTGTTGTTGTTGTTTTTGTTATTTATTTGACGTTGTTGTTGTTTTTGTTGTTGTTATTGTTGGTGTTGTTGTTGTTTATTTGACGTTGTTGTTGTTGTTGTTTATTTGACTTTGTTGTTGTTGTTGTTTATTTGACGTTGTTGTTGTTTTTTATTTGACGTTGTTGTTGTTGACATTGTTGTTGTTGTTGTTTATTTGACGTAGTTGTTGTTATTGACGTTGTTGTTGTTGTTTATTTGACGTTTTTGTTGTTGTTGATGTTGTTGTTGTTTTTTATTTGACGTCGTTGTTGTTGTTGTTAATTTGACGTTGTTGTTGTTGTTTATTTGACGTTGTTGTTGTTGTTATTGTTTATTTGACATTGTTGTTGTTGTTTATTTGACGTTGTTGTTGTTGTTGTTTTTTATTTGACGTTGTTGTTGTTATTTATTTGACGTTGTTGTTGTTGTTATTGTTTATTTGACGTTGTTATTGTTGTTGTTTATTTGACGTTTTTAATGTTGTTGACGTTGTTGTTGTTGTTTTTGTTATTTATTTGACGTTGTTGTTGTTGACATTGTTGTTGTTTATTTGACGTTGTTGTTGTTGTTTATTTGACGTAGTTGTTGTTATTGACGTTGTTGTTGTTGTTGTTTATTTGAAATTTTTGTTGTTGTTGATGTTGTTGTTGTTGATTTTTATTTGACGTTGTTGTTGTTGTTTATTTGAAGTTGTTGTTGTTGTTATTGTTATTGTTGTTGTTTATTTGACGTTGTTGTTGTTGTTGTTGTTTATTTGACGTTGTTGTTGTTGTTGTTTATTTGACGTTGTTGTTGTTATTTATTTGACGTTGTTGTTGTTATTGTTTATTTGACGTTGTTGTTGTTGTTTATTTGACGTTGTTAATGTTGTTGACGTTGTTGTTGTTGTTTATTTGACGTTGTTAATGTTGTTGACGTTGTTGTTGTTGTTGTTTTTGTTATTTATTTGACATTGTTGTTGTTGTTGTTGTTTATGTTGTTGTTATTGTTGGTGTTGTTGTTGTTGTTTATTTGACGTTGTTGTTGTTGTTTATTTGACGTTGTTGTTGTTGTTTATTTGACGTTGTTGTTGTTGTTGTTGTTAATTTGACATTGTTGTTGTTGTTGTGTTGACGTTGTTGTTGTTGTTGTTTTTTTGACGTTGTTGTTGTTGTTTATTTGAGGTTGTTTTTGTTGTTGTTGTTTATTTGACGTTGTTGTTGTTGTTGTTTATTTGAGGTTGTTTTAGTTGTTGTTGTTTATTTGCCGTTGTTGTTGTTTTTTATTTGATGTTGTTGTTGTTGACATTGTTGTTGTTGTTGTTTATTTGACGCTGTTGTTGTTGTTGTTTATTTGACGTAGTTGTTGTTATTAACGTTGTTGTTATTGTTGTTTATTTGACGTTTTTGTTGTTGTTGTTGATGTTGCTGTTGTTATTTTTTATTTGATGTTATTGTTGTTGTTGTTTATTTGACGTTGTTGTTGTTATTGTTGTTGTTGTTGTTGTTTATTTGACATTGTTGTTGTTGTTTATTTGACGTTGTTGTTGTTGTTTATTTGACGTTGTTGTTGTATTTGTTTATTTGACGTTGTTGTTGTTATTTATTTGACGTTTTTTGTTGTTGTTGTTATTGTTTATTTGACGTTGTTGTTGTTGTTGTTGTTGTTTATTTGACATTGTTGTTGTTTTTTCTTTGACATTATTGTTGTTGACATTGTTGTTGTTGTTGTTTATTTGACGTTGTTTTATTGTTGTTGTTTATTTGACGTAGTTGTTGTTATTGACGTTGTTGTTGTTGTTGTTTATTTGACGTTTTTGTTGTTGTTGATGTTGTTGTTGTTGTTGTTTTTTATTTGACATTGTTGTTGTTATTTGACGTTGTTATTGTCGTATTTGTTGTTGTTGTTGTTGTTTATTTAACGTTGTTGTTGTTGTTTATTTGATGTTGTTGTTGTTGTTGTTTATTTGATGTTGTTTTAGTTGTCGTTGTTGTTGTTTATTTGACGTTGTTGTTGTTGTTGTTTATTTCATGTTGTTTTAGTTGTTGTTGTTTATTTGACGTTGTTGTTGTTGTTTATTTGACGTTGTTGTTGTTGTTGTTGTTGTTGTTAATTTGACATTGTTGTTGTTGTTGTGTTGACGTTGTTGTTGTTGTTGTTTTTTGACGTTGTTATTGTTGTTTATTTGAGGTCGTTTTAGTTGTTGTTGTTTATTTGACGTTGTTGTTGTTGTTGTTTATTTGAGGTTGTTTTAGTTGTTGTTGTTTATTTGACGTTGTTGTTATTTTTTATTTGATGTTGTTGTTGTTGACATTGTTGTTGTTGTTGTTTATTTGACGTTGTTGTTGTTGTTTATTTGACGTAGTTGTTGTTATTAACGTTGTTGTTATTGTTGTTTATTTGACGTTTTTGTTGTTGTTGTTGATGTTGCTGTTGTTGTTTTTTATTTGATGTTATTGTTGTTGTTGTTTATTTGACGTTGTTGTTGTTGTTGTTGTTTATTTGACATTGTTGTTGTTGTTTATTAGACGTTGTTGTTGTTATTGTTGTTGTTGTTGTTTATTTGACATTGTTGTTGTTGTTTATTTGACGTTGTTGTTGTATTTGTTTATTTGACGTTGTTGTTGTTATTTATTTGACGTTTTTTGTTGTTGTTGTTATTGTTTATTTGACGTTGTTGTTGTTGTTGTTGTTGTTTATTTGACATTGTTGTTGTTTTTCTTCTTTGACATTATTGTTGTTGACATTGTTGTTGTTGTTGTTGTTGTTTATTTGACGTTGTTTTATTGTTGTTGTTTATTTGACGTAGTTGTTGTTATTGACGTTGTTGTTGTTGTTGTTTATTTGATGTTTTTGTTGTTGTTGAAGTTGTTGTTGTTGTTGTTTTTTATTTGACATTATTGTTGTTATTTGACGTTGTTATTGTTGTATTTGTTGTTGTTGTTGTTGTTGTTTATTTAACGTTGTTGTTGTTGTTTATTTGATGTTGTTGTTGTTGTTTATTTGATGTTGTTTTAGTTGTCGTTGTTGTTGTTTATTTGACGTTGTTGTTGTTGTTGTTTATTTCATGTTGTTTTAACTGTTGTTGTTTATTTGACGTTGTTGTTGTTTTTTATTTGACGTTGTTGTTGTTGACATTGTTGTTGTTGTTGTTTATTTGACGCTGTTGTTGTTGTTTATTTGACGTAGTTGTTGTTATTGACGTTGTTGTTGTTGTTGTTGTTGTTTATTTGACATTTTTGTGTTGTTAATGTTGTTGTTGTTGTTGTTTATTTGACGTTGTTGTTGTTGTTGTTGTTTATTTGATGTTGTTTTAGTTGTTGTTGTTTATTTGACGTTGTTGTTGTTTTTTATTTGACGTTATTGTTGATGACATTGTTGTTGTTGTTGCTTATTTGACGTTGTTGTTGTTGTTTATTTGATGTAGTTGTTGTTATTGACGTTGTTATTGTTGTTGTTTATTTGACGTTTTTGTTGTTGTTGATGTTGTTGTTGTTGTTGTTTTTTATTTGACGTTGTTGTATTTGTTGTTGTTGTTGTTTATTTGTTGTTGTTGTTTATTTTATGTTGTTTTAGTTGTTGTTGTTTATTTGACGTTGTTGTTGTTGTTTATTCGATGTTGTTTTAGTTGTTGTTGTTTATTTGACGTTGTTGTTGTTTTTTATTTGACGTTGTTGTTGTTGACATTGTTGTTGTTGTTGTTTATTTGACGTTGTTGTTGTTGTTTATTTGACGTAGTTGTTGTTATTGACGTTGTTGTTGTTGTTGTTTATTTGACGTTTTTGTGTTGTTAATGTTGTTGTTGTTGTTGTTTATTTGACGTTGTTGTTGTTGTTGTTGTTGTTTATTTGATGTTGTTTTAGTTGTTGTTGTTTATTTGACGTTGTTGTTGTTTTTTATTTGACGTTATTGTTGATGACATTGTTGTTGTTGTTGTTTATTTAACGTTGTTGTTGTTGTTTATTTGATGTAGTTGTTGTTATTGACGTTGTTATTGTTGTTGTTTATTTGACGTTTTTGTTGTTGTTGATGTTGTTGTTGTTGTTGTTGTTTTTTATTTGACGTTGTTGTATTTGTTGTTGTTGTTGTTTATTTGACGTTGTTATTGTTGTTTATTTTATGTTGTTTTAGTTGTTGTTGTTTATTTGACGTTGTTGTTGTTGTTTATTCGATGTTGTTTTAGTTGTTGTTGTTTATTTGACGTTGTTGTTGTTTTTTATTTGACGTTGTTGTTGTTGACATTGTTGTTGTTGTTGTTTATTTGACGTTGTTGTTGTTGTTGTTTATTTGAGGTTGTTTTAGTTGTTGTTGTTTATTTGCCGTTGTTGTTGTTTTTTATTTGATGTTGTTGTTGTTGACATTGTTGTTGTTGTTGTTGTTTATTTGACGCTGTTGTTGTTGTTGTTTATTTGACGTAGTTGTTGTTATTAACGTTGTTGTTATTGTTGTTTATTTGACGTTTTTGTTGTTGTTGTTGATGTTGCTGTTGTTGTTTTTTATTTGATGTTATTGTTGTTGTTGTTTATTTGACGTTGTTGTTGTTATTGTTGTTGTTGTTGTTGTTTATTTGACATTGTTGTTGTTGTTTATTTGACGTGGTTGTTGTTGTTTATTTGACGTTGTTGTTGTATTTGTTTATTTGACGTTGTTGTTGTTATTTATTTGACGTTTTTTGTTGTTGTTGTTATTGTTTATTTGACGTTGTTGTTGTTGTTGTTGTTTATTTGACATTGTTGTTGTTTTTTCTTTGACATTATTGTTGTTGACATTGTTGTTGTTGTTGTTGTTTATTTGACGTTGTTTTATTGTTGTTGTTTATTTGACGTAGTTGTTGTTATTGACGTTGTTGTTGTTGTTGTTTATTTGACGTTTTTGTTGTTGTTGATGTTGTTGTTGTTGTTGTTTTTTATTTGACAATGTTGTTGTTATTTGACGTTGTTATTGTTGTATTTGTTGTTGTTGTTGTTGTTTATTTAACGTTGTTGTTGTTGTTTATTTGATGTTGTTGTTGTTGTTGTTTATTTGATGTTGTTTTAGTTGTCGTTGTTGTTGTTTATTTGACGTTGTTGTTGTTGTTGTTGTTTATTTCATGTTGTTTTAGTTGTTGTTGTTTATTTGACGTTGTTGTTGTTGTTTATTTGACGTTGTTAATGTTGTTGACGTTGTTGTTGTTGTTTTTGTTATTTATTTGACATTGTTGTTGTTGTTGTTGTGGTTTCTGTTGTTGTTATTGTTGGTGTTGTTGTTGTTGTTTATTTGACGTTGTTGTTGTTGTTTATTTGACGTTGTTGTTGTTGTTTATTTGACGTTGTTGTTGTTGTTGTTGTTGTTGTTAATTTGACATTGTTGTTGTTGTTGTGTTGACGTTGTTGTTGTTGTTGTTTTTTGACGTTGTTATTGTTGTTTATTTGAGGTTGTTTTAGTTGTTGTTGTTTATTTGACGTTGTTGTTGTTGTTGTTTATTTGAGGTTGTTTTAGTTGTTGTTGTTTATTTGACGTTGTTGTTATTTTTTATTTGATGTTGTTGTTGTTGACATTGTTGTTGTTGATGTTTATTTGACGTTGTTGTTGTTGTTTATTTGACGTAGTTGTTGTTATTAACGTTGTTGTTATTGTTGTTTATTTGACGTTTTTGTTGTTGTTGTTGATGTTGCTGTTGTTGTTTTTTATTTGATGTTATTGTTGTTGTTGTTTATTTGACGTTGTTGTTGTTATTGTTGTTGTTGTTGTTGTTTATTTGACATTGTTGTTGTTGTTTATTAGACGTTGTTGTTGTTATTGTTGTTGTTGTTGTTTATTTGACATTGTTGTTGTTGTTTATTTGACGTTGTTGTTGTATTTGTTTATTTGACGTTGTTGTTGTTATTTATTTGACGTTTTTTGTTGTTGTTGTTATTGTTTATTTGACGTTGTTGTTGTTGTTGTTGTTGTTTATTTGACATTGTTGTTGTTTTTCTTCTTTGACATTATTGTTGTTGACATTGTTGTTGTTGTTGTTGTTGTTTATTTGACGTTGTTTTATTGTTGTTGTTTATTTGACGTAGTTGTTGTTATTGACGTTGTTGTTGTTGTTGTTTATTTGATGTTTTTGTTGTTGTTGAAGTTGTTGTTGTTGTTGTTTTTTATTTGACATTGTTGTTGTTATTTGACGTTGTTATTGTTGTATTTGTTGTTGTTGTTGTTGTTGTTTATTTAACGTTGTTGTTGTTGTTTATTTGATGTTGTTGTTGTTGTTTATTTGATGTTGTTTTAGTTGTCGTTGTTGTTGTTTATTTGACGTTGTTGTTGTTGTTGTTGTTTATTTCATGTTGTTTTAACTGTTGTTGTTTATTTGACGTTGTTGTTGTTTTTTATTTGACGTTGTTGTTGTTGACATTGTTGTTGTTGTTGTTTATTTGACGCTGTTGTTGTTGTTTATTTGACGTAGTTGTTGTTATTGACGTTGTTGTTGTTGTTGTTGTTTATTTGACATTTTTGTGTTGTTAATGTTGTTGTTGTTGTTGTTGTTTATTTGACGTTGTTGTTGTTGTTGTTGTTGTTTATTTGATGTTGTTTTAGTTGTTGTTGTTTATTTGACGTTGTTGTTGTTTTTTATTTGACGTTATTGTTGATGACATTGTTGTTGTTGTTGCTTATTTGACGTTGTTGTTGTTTATTTGATGTAGTTGTTGTTATTGACGTTGTTATTGTTGTTGTTTATTTGACGTTTTTGTTGTTGTTGATGTTGTTGTTGTTGTTGTATTTTATTTGACGTTGTTGTATTTGTTGTTGTTGTTGTTTATTTGTTGTTGTTGTTGTTTATTTTATGTTGTTTTAGTTGTTGTTGTTTATTTGACGTTGTTGTTGTTGTTTATTCGATGTTGTTTTAGTTGTTGTTGTTTATTTGACGTTGTTGTTGTTTTTTATTTGACGTTGTTGTTGTTGACATTGTTGTTGTTGTTGTTTATTTGACGTTGTTGTTGTTGTTTATTTGACGTAGTTGTTGTTATTGACGTTGTTGTTGTTGTTGTTTATTTGACGTTTTTGTGTTGTTAATGTTGTTGTTGTTGTTGTTTATTTGACGTTGTTGTTGTTGTTGTTGTTGTTGTTTATTTGATGTTGTTTTAGTTGTTGTTGTTTATTTGACGTTGTTGTTGTTTTTTATTTGACGTTATTGTTGATGACATTGTTGTTGTTGTTGTTTATTTGACGTTGTTGTTGTTGTTTATTTGATGTAGTTGTTGTTATTGACGTTGTTATTGTTGTTGTTTATTTGACGTTTTTGTTGTTGTTGATGTTGTTGTTGTTGTTGTTTTTTATTTGACGTTGTTGTATTTGTTGTTGTTGTTGTTTATTTGACGTTGTTGTTGTTGTTTATTTTATGTTGTTTTAGTTGTTGTTGTTTATTTGACGTTGTTGTTGTTGTTTATTCGATGTTGTTTTAGTTGTTGTTGTTTATTTGACGTTGTTGTTGTTTTTTATTTGACGTTGTTGTTGTTGACATTGTTGTTGTTGTTGTTTATTTGACGTTGTTGTTGTTGTTTATTTGACGTAGTTGTTGTTATTAACGTTGTTGTTGTTGTTGTTGTTGTTTATTTGACGTTTTTGTTGTTGTTGATGTTGTTGTTGTTGTTGTTTATTTGACGTTGTTGTTGTTGTTGTTTATTTGATGTTGTTTTAGTTGTTGTTGTTTATTTGACGTTGTTGTTGTTATTGTTTATTTGACGTTGTTGTTGTTATTTATTTGACGTTGTTATTGTTGTTGTTGTTATTGTTTATTTGACGTTGTTGTTGTTGTTATTTATTTGACGTTGTTAATGTTGTTGTTGTTGTTGTTGTTTTAGTTATTTATTTGACGTTGTTGTTGTTGTTGTTGTTGTTTTTGTTGTTGTTATTGTTGGTGTTGTTGTTGTTGTTTATTTGACGTTGTTGTTGTTGTTGTTTATTTGACGTTGTTGTTGTTTATGTTGTTTATTTGACGTTGTTGTTGTTGTTGTTGTTAATTTGACATTGTTGTTGTTGTTGTGTTGACGTTGTTGTTGTTGTTGTTGTTTTTTTGACGTTGTTGTTGTTGTTTATTTGATGTTGTTTTAGTTGTTGTTTTTTATTTGACGTTGTTGTTGTTGTTGTTGTTGTTTATTTGATGTTGTTTTAGTTGTTGTTGTTTATTTGACGTTGTTGTTGTTTTTTATTTGACGTTGTTGTTGTTGTGTTTGTTTATTTGACGTTGTTGTTGTTGTTGTTTATTTGACGTAGTTGTTGTTATTAACGTTGTTGTTATTGTTGTTTATTTGACGTTTTTGTTGTTGTTGATGTTGCTGTTGTTGTTTTTTATTTGATGTTATTGTTGTTGTTGTTTATTTGACGTTGTTGTTGTTTATTTAACATTGTTGTTGTTGTTGTTTATTTGACGTTGTTGTTGTTGTTGTTTATTTGACGTTGTTGTTGTTGTTGTTTATTTGACGTTGTTGTTGTTATTGTTTATTTGACGTTGTTGTTGTTGTTGTTGTTTATTTGACATTGTTGTTATTGTTGTTGACCTTGTTGTTGTTGTTGTTGTTGTTTATTTGACGTTGTTGTTGTTGTTTATTTGATGTTGTTTTAGTTGTTGTTGTTTATTTGACGTTGTTGTTGTTTTTTATTTGACGTTATTGTTGTTGACATTGTTGTTGTTGTTGTTGTTTATTTGACATTATTTTATTGTTGTTGTTTATTTGACGTAGTTGTTGTTATTGACGTTGTTGTTGTTGTTGTTTATTTGACGTTTTTGTTGTTGTTGATGTTGTTGTTGTTGTTGTTTTTTATTTGACATTGTTGTTGTTATTTGACGTTGTTGTTGTTGTATTTGTCGTTGTTGTTGTTTATTTAACGTTGTTGTTGTTGTTTATTTGACGTTGTTGTTGTTGTTGTTTATTTGATGTTGTTTTAGTTGTTGTTGTTGTTGTTTATTTGACGTTGTTGTTGTTGTTGTTTATTTCATGTTGTTTTAGTTGTTGTTGTTTATTTGACGTTGTTGTTGTTTTTTATTTGACGTTGTTGTTGTTGTCATTGTTGTTGTTGTTGTTTATTTGACGTTGTTGTTGTTGTTTATTTGACGTAGTTGTTGTTATTGACGTTGTTGTTGTTGTTGTTTATTTGACGTTTTTGTTGTTGTTGATGTTGTTGTTGTTGTTGTTTATTTGACGTTGTTGTTGTTGTTGTTGTTTATTTGATGTTGTTTTAGTTGTTGTTGTTTATTTGACGTTGTTGTTGTTGTTTATTTCATGTTGTTTTAGTTGTTGTTGTTTATTTGACGTTGTTGTTGTTTTTTATTTGACGTTTTTGTTGTTGTTGTTATTATTGTTGTTGTTGTGGTTTATTTGACGTTGTTGTTATTGTTTATTTGACGTTGTAGTTGTTATTGACATTGTTGTTGTTGTTGTTAACGTTGTTGTTGTTGTTTATTTGATGTTGTTTTAGTTGTTGTTGTTTATTTGGCATTGTTGTTGTTGTTGTTTATTTCATGTTGTTTTAGTTGTTGTTGTTTATTTGACGTTGTTGTTGTTGTTTATTTGATGTTGTTTTAGTTGTTGTTGTTGTTGTTGTTTATTTGACGTTGTTGTTGTTGTTGTTTATTTGACGTTGTTGTTGTTTATGTTGTTTATTTGACGTTGTTGTTGTTGTTGTTAATTTGACATTGTTGTTGTTGTTGTTGTGTTGACGTTGTTGTTGTTGTTGTTGTTTTTTTGACGTTGTTGTTGTTGTTTATTTGATGTTGTTTTAGTTGTTGTTGTTTATTTGACGTTGTTGTTGTTGTTGTTGTTGTTGTTTATTTGATGTTGTTTTAGTTGTTGTTGTTTATTTGGCGTTGTTGTTGTTTTTTATTTGACGTTGTTGTTGTTGACATTGTTGTTGTGTTTGTTTATTTGACGTTGTTGTTGTTGTTTATTTGACGTAGTTATTGTTATTAACGTTGTTGTTATTGTTGTTTATTTGACGTTTTTGTTGTTGTTGTTGATGTTGCTGTTGTTGTTTTTTATTTGATGTTATTGTTGTTGTTGCTTATTTGACGTTGTTGTTGTTGTTATTGTTGTTGTTGTTGTTTATTTAACATTGTTGTTGTTGTTGTTTATTTGACGTTGTTGTTGTTGTTGTTGTTGTTTATTTGACGTTGTTGTTGTTGTTGTTGTTTATTTGACGTTGTTGTTGTTATTGTTTATTTGACGTTGTTGTTGTTGTTGTTGTTTATTTGACATTGTTGTTGTTGTTGTTGACATTGTTGTTGTTGTTGTTGTTGTTTATTTGACGTTGTTGTTGTTGTTGTTTATTTGATGTTGTTTTAGTTGTTGTTGTTTATTTGACGTTGTTGTTGTTTTTTATTTGACGTTATTGTTGTTGACATTGTTGTTGTTGTTGTTGTTGTTTATTTGACGTTGTTTTATTGTTGTTGTTTATTTGACGTAGTTGTTGTTATTGACGTTGTTGTTGTTGTTGTTTATTTGACGTTTTTGTTGTTGTTGATGTTGTTGTTGTTGTTATTTTTTATTTGACATTGTTGTTGTTATTTGACGTTGTTGTTGTATTTGTTGTTGTTGTTGTTTATTTAACGTTGTTGTAGTTGTTTATTTGACGTTGTTGTTGTTGTTGTTTATTTGATGTTGTTTTAGTTGTTGTTGTTGTTGTTTATTTGACGTTGTTGTTGTTGTTGTTTATTTCATGTTGTTTTAGTTGTTGTTGTTTATTTGACGTTGTTGTTGTTTTTTATTTGACGTTGTTGTTGTTGTCATTGTTGTTGTTGTTGTTTATTTGACGTTGTTGTTGTTGTTTATTTGACGTAGTTGTTGTTATTGACGTTGTTGTTGTTGTTGTTGTTTATTTGACGTTTTTGTTGTTGTTGATGTTGTTGTTGTTGTTTATTTGACGTTGTTGTTGTTGTTGTTTATTTGATGTTGTTTTAGTTGTTGTTGTTTATTTGACGTTGTTGTTGTTGTTTATTTCATGTTGTTTTAGTTGTTGTTGTTTATTTGACGTTGTTATTGTTTTTTATTTGACGTTTTTGTTGTTGTTGTTGTTATTGTTGTTGTTGTTGTTTATTTGACGTTGTTGTTATTGTTTATTTGACGTTGTAGTTGTTATTGACATTGTTGTTGTTGTTGTTAACGTTGTTGTTGTTGTTTATTTGATGTTGTTTTAGTTGTTGTTGTTTATTTGGCATTGTTGTTGTTGTTGTTTATTTCATGTTGTTTTAGTTGTTGTTGTTTATTTGACGTTGTTGTTGTTGTTTATTTGATGTTGTTTTAGTTGTTGTTGTTGTTTATTTGACGTTGTTGTTGTTGTTGTTTATTTGACGTTGTTGTTGTTTATTTGACGTTTTTGTTATTGTTGATGTTGTTGTTGTTGTTTTTTATTTGGCGTTGTTGTTGTTGTTTTTGTTGTTGTTTATTTGACGTTGTTGTTGTTTTTATTGTTGTTGTTGTTGTTATTTATTTGACGTTGTTGTTGTTGTTGTTTATTTGACGTTGTTGTTGTTGTTGTTTATTTGACGTTGTTGTTGTTATTTATTTGACGTTGTTGTTGTTGTTATTGTTTATTTGACGTTGTTGTTGTTGTTTATTTGACGTTGTTAATGTTGTTGACGTTGTTGTTGTTGTTTTTGTTATTTATTTGACGTTGTTGTTGTTGTTTTTGTTGTTGTTATCGTTGTTTATTTGATGTTGTTTTAGTTGTTGTTGTTTATTTGACGTTGTTGTTGTTGTTATTGTTGTTGTTTATTTGATGCTGTTTTAGTTGTTGTTGTTTATTTGACGTTGTTGTTGTTTTTTATTTGACGTTGTTGTTATTGACATTGTTGTTGTTGTTGTTTATTTGACGTTGTTGTTGTTGTTTATTTGACGTAGTTATTATTATTGACGTTGTTATTGTTGTTGTTGTTATTGTTTATTTGACGTTGTTGTTGTTGTTATTTATTTGACGTTGTTAATGTTGTTGTTGTTGTTGTTGTTGTTGTTTTAGTTATTTATTTGACGTTGTTGTTGTTGTTGTTATTGTTTTTGTTGTTGTTATTGTTGGTGTTGTTGTTGTTGTTTATTTGACGTTGTTGTTGTTGTTGTTTATTTGACGTTGTTGTTGTTTATGTTGTTTATTTGACGTTGTTGTTGTTGTTGTTAATTTGACATTGTTGTTGTTGTTGTGTTGACGTTGTTGTTGTTGTTGTTGTTTTTTTTACGTTGTTGTTGTTGTTTATTTGATGTTGTTTTAGTTGTTGTTGTTTATTTGACGTTGTTGTTGTTGTTGTTGTTTATTTGATGTTGTTTTAGTTGTTGTTGTTTATTTGACGTTGTTGTTGTTTTTTATTTGACGTTGTTGTTGTTGACATTGTTGTTGTGTTTGTTTATTTGACGTTGTTGTTGTTGTTTATTTGACGTAGTTGTTGTTATTAACGTTGTTGTTATTGTTGTTTATTTGACATTTTTGTTGTTGTTGTTGATGTTGCTGTTGTTGTTTTTTATTTGATGTTATTGTTGTTGTTGTTTATTTGACGTTGTTGTTGTTGTTATTATTGTTGTTGTTGTTTATTTAACATTGTTGTTGTTGTTGTTTATTTGACGTTGTTGTTGTTGTTGTTTATTTGACGTTGTTGTTGTTGTTGTTTATTTGACGTTGTTGTTGTTATTGTTTATTTGACGTTGTTGTTATTGTTGTTGTTTATTTGACATTGTTGTTGTTGTTGTTGACATTGTTGTTGTTGTTGTTGTTGTTTATTTGACGTTGTTGTTGTTGTTGTTTATTTGATGTTGTTTTAGTTGTTGTTGTTTATTTGACGTTGTTGTTGTTTTTTATTTGACGTTATTGTTGTTGACATTGTTGTTGTTGTTGTTGTTTATTTGACGTTGTTTTATTGTTGTTGTTTATTTGACGTAGTTGTTGTTATTGACGTTGTTGTTGTTGTTGTTTATTTGACGTTTTTGTTGTTGTTGATGTTGTTGTTGTTGTTGTTTTTTATTTGACATTGTTGTTGTTATTTGACGTTGTTGTTGTTGTATTTGTTGTTGTTGTTGTTTATTTAACGTTGTTGTTGTTGTTTATTTGACGTTGTTGTTGTTGTTGTTTATTTGATGTTGTTTTAGTTGTTGTTGTTGTTGTTTATTTGACGTTGTTGTTGTTGTTGTTTATTTCATGTTGTTTTAGTTGTTGTTGTTTATTTGACATTGTTGTTGTTTTTTATTTGACGTTGTTGTTGTTGTCATTGTTGTTGTTGTTGTTTATTTGACGTAGTTGTTGTTATTGACGTTGTTGTTGTTGTTGTTTATTTGACGTTTTTGTTGTTGTTGATGTTGTTGTTGTTGTTTATTTGACGTTGTTGTTGTTGTTGTTTATTTGATGTTGTTTTAGTTGTTGTTGTTTATTTAACGTTGTTGTTGTTGTTGTTTATTTCATGTTGTTTTAGTTGTTGTTGTTTATTTGACGTTGTTGTTGTTTTTTATTTCATGTTGTTTTAGTTGTTGTTGTTTATTTGACGTTGTTGTTGTTTTTTATTTGACGTTTTTGTTGTTGTTGTTGTTATTGTTGTTGTTGTTGTTGTTTATTTGACGTTGTTGTTATTGTTTATTTGACGTTGTAGTTGTTATTGACATTGTTGTTGTTGTTGTTGACGTTGTTGTTGTTGTTTATTTGATGTTGTTTTAGTTGTTGTTGTTTATTTGGCATTGTTGTTGTTGTTGTTTATTTCATGTTGTTTTAGTTGTTGTTGTTTATTTGACGTTGTTGTTGTTGTTTATTTGATGTTGTTTTAGTTGTTGTTGTTGTTTATTTGACGTTGTTGTTGTTGTTTATTTGACGCAGTTGTTGTTATTGACGTTGTTGTTGTTGTTTAGTTGACGTTTTTGTTATTGTTGATGTTGTTGTTGTTGTTTTTTATTTGGCGTTGTTGTTGTTGTTTTTGTTGTTGTTTATTTGACGTTGTTGTTGTTTTTATTGTTGTTGTTGTTGTTGTTTATTTGACGTTGTTGTTGTTGTTGTTTATTTGACGTTGTTGTTGTTGTTGTTTATTTGACGTTGTTGTTGTTGTTGTTGTTTATTTGACGTAGTTGTTGTTATTGACGTTGTTGTTGTTGTTGTTGTTTATTTGACGTTTTTGTTGTTGTTGATGTTGTTGTTGTTGTTATTTTTTATTTGACATTGTTGTTGTTATTTGACGTTGTTGTTGTTGTATTTGTTGTTGTTGTTGTTTATTTAACGTTGTTGTTGTTGTTTATTTGACGTTGTTGTTGTTGTTGTTTATTTGATGTTGTTTTAGTTGTTGTTGTTGTTGTTTATTTGACGTTGTTGTTGTTGTTGTTTATTTCATGTTGTTTTAGTTGTTGTTGTTTATTTGACGTTGTTGTTGTTTTTTATTTGACGTTGTTGTTGTTGTCATTGTTGTTGTTGTTGTTTATTTGACGTTGTTGTTGTTGTTTATTTGACGTAGTTGTTGTTATTGACGTTGTTGTTGTTGTTGTTTATTTGACGTTTTTGTTGTTGTTGATGTTGTTGTTGTTGTTGTTTATTTGACGTTGTTGTTGTTGTTGTTTATTTGATGTTGTTTTAGTTGTTGTTGTTTATTTGACGTTGTTGTTGTTGTTTATTTCATGTTGTTTTAGTTGTTGTTGTTTATTTGACGTTGTTATTGTTTTTTATTTGACGTTTTTGTTATTGTTGTTGTTATTGTTGTTGTTGTTGTTTATTTGACGTTGTTGTTATTGTTTATTTGACGTTGTAGTTGTTATTGACATTGTTGTTGTTGTTGTTAACGTTGTTGTTGTTGTTTATTTGATGTTGTTTTAGTTGTTGTTGTTTATTTGGCATTGTTGTTGTTGTTGTTTATTTCATGTTGTTTTAGTTGTTGTTGTTTATTTGACGTTGTTGTTGTTGTTTATTTGATGTTGTTTTAGTTGTTGTTGTTGTTTATTTGACGTTGTTGTTGTTGTTGTTTATTTGACGTTGTTGTTGTTTATTTGACGTTTTTGTTATTGTTGATGTTGTTGTTGTTGTTTTTTATTTGGCGTTGTTGTTGTTGTTTTTGTTGTTGTTTATTTGACGTTGTTGTTGTTTTTATTGTTGTTGTTGTTGTTATTTATTTGACGTTGTTGTTGTTGTTGTTTATTTGACGTTGTTGTTGTTGTTGTTTATTTGACGTTGTTGTTGTTATTTATTTGACGTTGTTGTTGTTGTTATTGTTTATTTGACGTTGTTGTTGTTGTTTATTTGACGTTGTTAATGTTGTTGACGTTGTTGTTGTTGTTTTTGTTATTTATTTGACGTTGTTGTTGTTGTTTTTGTTGTTGTTATCGTTGTTTATTTGATGTTGTTTTAGTTGTTGTTGTTTATTTGACGTTGTTGTTGTTGTTATTGTTGTTGTTTATTTGATGCTGTTTTAGTTGTTGTTGTTTATTTGACGTTGTTGTTGTTTTTTATTTGACGTTGTTGTTATTGACATTGTTGTTGTTGTTGTTTATTTGACGTTGTTGTTGTTGTTTATTTGACGTAGTTATTATTATTGACGTAGTTATTGTTGTTGTTGTTATTGTTTATTTGACGTTGTTGTTGTTGTTATTTATTTGACGTTGTTAATGTTGTTGTTGTTGTTGTTGTTGTTGTTTTAGTTAT
>OX451740.1:453241096-453243596 GCA_948472305.1 Vicia faba
GACATTGTTGTTGTGTTTGTTTATTTGACGTTGTTGTTGTTGTTTATTTGACGTAGTTGTTGTTATTGACGTTGTTGTTATTGTTGTTTATTTGACGTTTTTGTTGTTGTTGTTGATGTTGCTGTTGTTGTTTTTTATTTGATGTTATTGTTGTTGTTGATGTTGTTGTTGTTGTTGTTTATTTGACGTTGTTGTTGTTGTTGTTTATTTGATGTTGTTTTAGTTGTTGTTGTTTATTTGACGTTGTTGTTGTTGTTTATTTCATGTTGTTTTAGTTGTTGTTGTTTATTTGACGTTGTTATTGTTTTTTATTTGACGTTTTTGTTGTTGTTGTTGTTATTGTTGTTGTTGTTGTTTATTCGACGTTGTTGTTATTGTTTATTTGACGTTGTAGTTGTTATTGACATTGTTGTTGTTGTTGTTAACGTTGTTGTTGTTGTTTATTTGATGTTGTTTTAGTTGTTGTTGTTTATTTGGCATTGTTGTTGTTGTTGTTTATTTCATGTTGTTTTAGTTGTTGTTGTTTATTTGACGTTGTTGTTGTTGTTTATTTGATGTTGTTTTAGTTGTTGTTGTTGTTTATTTGACGTTGTTGTTGTTGTTGTTTATTTGACGCAGTTGTTGTTATTGACGTTGTTGTTGTTGTTTATTTGACGTTTTTGTTATTGTTGATGTTGATGTTGTTGTTGTTGTTGTTTATTTGACGTTGTTGTTGTTGTTGTTTATTTGACGTTGTTGTTGTTGTTGTTTATTTGACGTTGTTGTTGTTATTTATTTGACGTTGTTGTTGTTGTTATTGTTTATTTGACGTTGTTGTTGTTGTTTATTTGACGTTGTTAATGTTGTTGACGTTGTTGTTGTTGTTTTTGTTATTTATTTGACGTTGTTGTTGTTGTTGTTTTTGTTGTTGTTATCGTTGTTTATTTGATGTTGTTTTAGTTGTTGTTGTTTATTTGACGTTGTTGTTGTTGTTATTGTTGTTGTTTATTTGATGCTGTTTTAGTTGTTGTTGTTTATTTGACGTTGTTGTTGTTTTTTATTTGACGTTGTTGTTATTGACATTGTTGTTGTTGTTTATTTGACGTTGTTGTTGTTGTTTATTTGACGTAGTTATTATTATTGATGTTGTTATTGTTGTTGTTGTTATTGTTTATTTGACGTTGTTGTTGTTGTTATTTATTTGACGTTGTTAATGTTGTTGTTGTTGTTGTTGTTGTTGTTGTTTTAGTTATTTATTTGACGTTGTTGTTGTTGTTGTTGTTGTTTTTGTTGTTGTTATTGTTGGTGTTGTTGTTGTTGTTTATTTAACGTTGTTGTTGTTGTTGTTTATTTGACGTTGTTGTTGTTTATGTTGTTTATTTGACGTTGTTGTCGTTGTTGTTAATTTGACATTGTTGTTGTTGTTGTGTTGACGTTGTTGTTGTTGTTGTTGTTTTTTTTACGTTGTTGTTGTTGTTTATTTGATGTTGTTTTAGTTGTTGTTTTTTATTTGACGTTGTTGTTGTTGTTGTTGTTTATTTGATGTTGTTTTAGTTGTTGTTGTTTATTTGACGTTGTTGTTGTTTTTTATTTGACGTTGTTGTTGTTGACATTGTTGTTGTGTTTGTTTATTTGACGTTGTTGTTGTTGTTTATTTGACGTAGTTGTTGTTATTAACGTTGTTGTTATTGTTGTTTATTTGACATTTTTGTTGTTGTTGTTGATGTTGCTGTTGTTGTTTTTTATTTGACGTTATTGTTGTTGTTGTTTATTTGACGTTGTTGTTGTTGTTATTGTTGTTGTTGTTGTTTATTTAACATTGTTGTTGTTGTTGTTGTTTATTTGACGTTGTTGTTGTTGTTGTTTATTTGACGTTGTTGTTGTTATTGTTTATTTGACGTTGTTGTTGTTATTGTTTATTTGACGTTGTTGTTATTGTTGTTGTTTATTTGACATTGTTGTTGTTGTTGTTGACATTGTTGTTGTTGTTGTTGTTGTTTATTTGACGTTGTTGTTGTTGTTGTTTATTTGATGTTGTTTTAGTTGTTGTTGTTTATTTGACGTTGTTGTTGTTTTTTATTTGACGTTATTGTTGTTGACATTGTTGTTGTTGTTGTTGTTTATTTGACGTTGTTTTATTGTTGTTGTTTATTTGACGTAGTTGTTGTTATTGACGTTGTTGTTGTTGTTGTTTATTTGACGTTTTTGTTGTTGTTGATGTTGTTGTTGTTGTTGTTTTTTATTTGACATTGTTGTTGTTATTTGACGTTGTTGTTGTTGTATTTGTTGTTGTTGTTGTTTATTTAACGTTGTTGTTGTTGTTTATTTGACGTTGTTGTTGTTGTTGTTTATTTGATGTTGTTTTAGTTGTTGTTGTTGTTGTTTATTTGACGTTGTTGTTGTTGTTGTTTATTTCATGTTGTTTTAGTTGTTGTTGTTTATTTGACGTTGTTGTTGTTTTTTATTTGACGTTGTTGTTGTTGTTGTCATTGTTGTTGTTGTTGTTTATTTGACGTAGTTG
>OX451740.1:453246096-453313596 GCA_948472305.1 Vicia faba
TTGTTGTTTATTTGACGTTGTTGTTGTTGTTTATTTGACGTTGTTGTTGTTGTTGTTTATTTGACGTTGTTGTTGTTATTTATTTGACGTTGTTGTTGTTGTTATTGTTTATTTGACGTTGTTATTGTTATTGTTTATTTGACGTTTTTAATGTTGTTGACGTTGTTGTTGTTGTTTTTGTTATTTATTTGACGTTGTTGTTGTTGACATTGTTGTTGTTTATTTGACGTTGTTGTTGTTGTTTATTTGACGTAGTTGTTGTTATTGACGTTGTTGTTGTTGTTGTTGTTGTTGTTGTTTATTTGACATTTTTGTTGTTGTTGATGTGGTTGTTGTTGTTTTTTATTTGACGTTGTTGTTGTTGTTTATTTGAAGTTGTTGTTGTTGTTATTGTTATTGTTGTTGTTTATTTGACGTTGTTGTTGTTTATTAAACGTTGTTGTTGTTTATTTGACGTTGTTGTTGTTTATTAAACGTTGTTATTGTTTATTTGACGTTGTTGTTGTTGTTTATTTGACGTTGTTGTTGTTATTTATTTGACGTTGTTGTTGTTGTTGTTATTGTTTATTTGACGTTGTTGTTGTTGTTGTTTATTTGACGTTGTTAATGTTGTTGACGTTGTTGTTGTTGTTTTTGTTATTTATTTGACATTGTTGTTGTTGTTGTTGTTTTTGTTGTTGTTATTGTTGGTGTTGTTGTTGTTGTTTATTTGACGTTGTTGTTGTTGTTGTTGTTGTTGTTGTTTATTTGATATTGTTTTAGTTGTTGTTGTTTATATGACGTTGTAGTTGTTTTTTATTTGACGTTGTTGTTGTTGACATTGTTGTTGTTGTTGTTTATTTGACGTAGTTGTTGTTGTTTATTTGACGTTTTTGTTGTTGTTGATGTTGTTGTTGTTTTTTATTTGACGTTGTTGTTGTTGTTTATTTGAAGTTGTTGTTGTTATTGTTGTTGTTGTTGTTGTTTATTTGACGTTGTTGTTGTTGTTGTTTATTTGACGTTGTTGTTGTTATTTATTTGACGTTGGTGTTTGTTGTTATTATTTATTTGACGTTGTTGTTGTTGTTGTTGTTGTTTATTTGACGTTGTTAATGTTGTTAACGTTGTTGTTGTTGTTTTTGTTATTTATTTGACGTTGTTGTTGTTGTTGTTGTTGTTGTTGTTTTTGCTGTTGTTATTGTTGGTGTTGTTATTGTTTATTTGACGTTGTTGTTGTTGTTGTTTATTTGACGTTGTTGTTGTTGGTGTTGTTTATTTGACGTTGTTGTTGTTGTTTATTTGACGTTGTTAATGTTGTTGACGTTGTTGTTGTTGTTTTTGTTATTTATTTGACGTTGTTGTTGTTGTTGTTTTTGTTGTTGTTATCGTTGTTTATTTGATGTTGTTTTAGTTGTTGTTGTTTATTTGACGTTGTTGTTGTTGTTATTGTTGTTGTTTATTTGATGTTGTTTTAGTTGTTGTTGTTTATTTGACGTTGTTGTTGTTTTTTATTTGACGTTGTTGTTATTGACATTGTTGTTGTTGTTGTTTATTTGACGTTGTTGTTGTTGTTTATTTGACGTAGTTATTATTATTGACGTTGTTGTTGTTGTTTATTTGACGTTTTTGTTGTTGTTGATGTTGTTGTTGTTTTTTATTTGACGTTGTTGTTGTTGTTGTTGTTTATTTGACATTGTTGTTGTTGTTATTGTTGTTGTTGTTGTTTATTTGACGTTGTTGTTGTTGTTGTTTATTTGACGTTGTTGTTGTTGTTTATTTGACGTTGTTGTTGTTGTTGTTTATTTGACGTTGTTGTTGTTATTTATTTGACGTTGTTGTTGTTGTTATTGTTTATTTGACGTTGTTGTTGTTGTTGTTGTTTATTTGACGTTGTTAATGTTGTTAACGTTGTTGTTGTTGTTTTTGTTATTTATTTGACGTTGTTGTTGTTGTTGTTATTGTTGTTGTTTTTGTTGTTGTTATTGTTGGTGTTGTTGTTGTTTATTTGACGTTGTTGTTGTTGTTGTTTATTTGACGTTGTTGTTGTTGTTGTTGTTGTTTATTTGATGTTGTTGTTGCTGTTGTTGTTTATTTGACGTTGTTGTTGTTGTTTATTTGACATTGTTGTTGTTGTTGTTGACGTTGTTGTAGTTGTTGTTTATTTGACGTTGTTGTTGTTGTTGTTGTTGTTGTTGTTGTTTATTTGATGTTGTTTTAGTTGTTGTTATTTATTTGACGTTGTTATTGTTATTGTTGTTTATTTGATGTTGTTTTAGTTGTTGTTGTTTATTTGACGTTGTTGTTGTTTTTTATTTGACGTTGTTGTTGTTGACATTGTTGTTGTTTATTTGACGTAGTTGTTGTTATTGACGTTGTTGTTGTTGTTGTTGTTTATTTGACGTTTTTGTTGTTGTTGATGTTGTTGTTGTTGTTTTTTATTTGATGTTTTTGTTGTTGTTGTTTATTTGACATTGTTGTTGTTTATTTGACGTTGTTGTTATTGTTGTTGTTTATTTGACTATGTTGTTGTTGTTTATTTGACGTTGTTGTTGTTGTTGTTTAGTTGACGTTGTTGTTGTTATTTATTTGAAGTTGTTGTTGTTGTTATTGTTTATTTGACGTTGTTGTTGTTAATGTTTATTTGACGTTGTTAATGTTGTTGACGTTGTTGTTGTTGTTTTTGTTATTTATTTGACGTTGTTGTTGTTTTTGTTGTTGTTGTTGTTTTTGTTGTTGTTATTGTTGGTGTTGTTGTTGTTTATTTGACGTTGTTGTTGTTGTTGTTGTTTATTTGACGTTGTTGTTGTTGTTGTTTATTTGACGTTGTTGTTGTTTTTTATTTGACGTTGTTGTTGTTGACATTGTTGTTGTTGTTGTTTATTTGACGTAGTTGTTGTTATTGACGTTGTTGTTGTTGTTTATTTGACGTTTTTGTTGTTGTTCATGTTATTGTTGTTTTTTATTTGACGTTGTTGTTGTTGTTGTTGTTGTTGTTAATTTGACGTTGTTGTTGTTATTGTTGTTGTTGTTGTTTATTTGACGTTGTTGTTGTTGTTGTTTATTTGACGTTGTTGTTGTTGTTTATTTGACGTTGTTGTTGTTGTTGTTTATTTGACGTTGTTGTTGTTATTTATTTGACGTTGTTGTTGTTGTTATTGTTTATTTGACGTTGTTATTGTTATTGTTTATTTGACGTTTTTAATGTTGTTGACGTTGTTGTTGTTGTTTTTGTTATTTATTTGACGTTGTTGTTGTTGACATTGTTGTTGTTTATTTGACGTTGTTGTTGTTGTTTATTTGACGTAGTTGTTGTTATTGACGTTGTTGTTGTTGTTGTTGTTGTTGTTGTTTATTTGACATTTTTGTTGTTGTTGATGTGGTTGTTGTTGTTTTTTATTTGACGTTGTTGTTGTTGTTTATTTGAAGTTGTTGTTGTTGTTATTGTTATTGTTGTTGTTTATTTGACGTTGTTGTTGTTTATTAAACGTTGTTGTTGTTTATTTGACGTTGTTGTTGTTTATTAAACGTTGTTATTGTTTATTTGACGTTGTTGTTGTTGTTTATTTGACGTTGTTGTTGTTATTTATTTGACGTTGTTGTTGTTGTTGTTATTGTTTATTTGACGTTGTTGTTGTTGTTGTTTATTTGACGTTGTTAATGTTGTTGACGTTGTTGTTGTTGTTTTTGTTATTTATTTGACATTGTTGTTGTTGTTGTTGTTTTTGTTGTTGTTATTGTTGGTGTTGTTGTTGTTGTTTATTTGACGTTGTTGTTGTTGTTGTTGTTGTTGTTGTTTATTTGATATTGTTTTAGTTGTTGTTGTTTATATGACGTTGTAGTTGTTTTTTATTTGACGTTGTTGTTGTTGACATTGTTGTTGTTGTTGTTTATTTGACGTAGTTGTTGTTGTTTATTTGACGTTTTTGTTGTTGTTGATGTTGTTGTTGTTTTTTATTTGACGTTGTTGTTGTTGTTTATTTGAAGTTGTTGTTGTTATTGTTGTTGTTGTTGTTGTTTATTTGACGTTGTTGTTGTTGTTGTTTATTTGACGTTGTTGTTGTTATTTATTTGACGTTGGTGTTTGTTGTTATTATTTATTTGACGTTGTTGTTGTTGTTGTTGTTGTTTATTTGACGTTGTTAATGTTGTTAACGTTGTTGTTGTTGTTTTTGTTATTTATTTGACGTTGTTGTTGTTGTTGTTGTTGTTGTTGTTTTTGCTGTTGTTATTGTTGGTGTTGTTATTGTTTATTTGACGTTGTTGTTGTTGTTGTTTATTTGACGTTGTTGTTGTTGGTGTTGTTTATTTGACGTTGTTGTTGCTGTTGTTGTTTATTTGACGTTGTTGTTGTTGTTTATTTGACATTGTTGTTATTGTTGTTGACGTTGTTGTTGTTGTTGTTTATTTGACGTTGTTGTTGTTGTTGTTGTTTATTTGATGTTGTTTTAGTTGTTGTTATTTTTTTGACGTTGATATTGTTGTTGTTGTTTATTTGATGTTGTTTTAGTTGTTGTTGTTTATTTGACATTGTTGTTGTTTTTTATTTGACGTTGTTGTTGTTGACATTGTTGTTATTGTTTTTTATTTGACGTAGTTGTTGTTATTGACGTTGTTGTTGTTGTTGTTTATTTGACGTTTTTGTTGTTGTTGATGTTGTTGTTGTTGTTTTTTATTTGATGTTTTTGTTGTTGTTGTTTATTTGACGTTGTTGTTGTTTATTTGACGTTGTTGTCGTTGTTGTTTATTTGACGTTGTTGTTGTTGTTTATTTGACGTTGTTGTTGTTGTTGTTTAGTTGACGTTGTTGTTGTTATTTATTTGAAGTTGTTGTGGTTGTTGTTATTGTTTATTTGACGTTGTTGTTGTTAATGTTTATTTGACGTTGCTAATGTTGTTGACGTTGTTGTTGTTGTTTTTGTTATTTATTTGACGTTGTTGTTGTTTTTGTTGTTGTTATTGTTGGTGTTGTTGTTGTTTATTTGACGTTGTTGTTGTTGTTGTTGTTTATTTGACTTAGTTGTTGTTGTTGTTGTTTATTTGACGTTGTTGTTGTTTTTTATTTGACGTTGTTGTTGTTGACATTGTTGTTGTTGTTGTTTATTTGACGTAGTTGTTGTTATTGACATTGTTGTTGTTGTTTATTTGACGTTTTTGTTGTTGTTGATGTTGTTGTTGTTTTTTATTTGACGTTGTTGTTGTTGTTGTTAATTTGACGTTGTTGTTGTTTATTAAACGTTGTTGTTGTTTATTTGACGTTGTTGTTGTTGTTGTTTATTTGACGTTGTTGTTGTTATTTATTTGACGTTGTTGTTGTTGTTGTTATTGTTTGTTTGACGTTGTTGTTGTTGTTGTTTATTTGACGTTGTTAATGTTGTTGACGTTGTTGTTGTTGTTTTTGTTATTTATTTGACATTGTTGTTGTTGTTGTTGTTTTTGTTGTTGTTATTGTTGGTGTTGTTGTTGTTGTTTATTTGACGTTGTTGTTGTTGTTGTTGTTGTTGTTTATTTGATATTGTTTTAGTTGTTGTTGTTTATATGACGTTGTAGTTGTTTTTTATTTGACGTTGTTGTTGTTGACATTGTTGTTGTTGTTGTTTATTTGACGTAGTTGTTGTTGTTTATTTGACGTTTTTGTTGTTGTTGATGTTGTTGTTGTTTTTTATTTGACGTTGTTGTTGTTGTTTATTTGACGTTGTTGTTGTTATTGTTGTTGTTGTTGTTGTTTATTTGACGTTGTTGTTGTTGTTGTTTATTTGACGTTGTTGTTGTTATTTATTTGACGTTGTTGTTGTTGTTATTATTTATTTGACGTTGTTGTTGTTGTTGTTGTTTATTTGACGTTGTTAATGTTGTTAACGTTGTTGTTGTTGTTTTTGTTATTTATTTGACGTTGTTGTTGTTGTTGTTGTTGTTGTTGTTTTTGCTGTTGTTATTGTTGGTGTTGTTATTGTTTATTTGACGTTGTTGTTGTTGTTGTTTATTTTACGTTGTTGTTGTTGGTGTTGTTTATTTGACGTTGTTGTTGCTGTTGTTGTTTATTTGACGTTGTTGTTGTTGTTTATTTGACATTGTTGTTATTGTTGTTGACGTTGTTGTTGTTGTTGTTTATTTGACGTTGTTGTTGTTGTTGTTGTTTATTTGATGTTGTTTTAGTTGTTGTTATTTTTTTGACGTTGATATTGTTGTTGTTGTTTATTTGATGTTGTTTTAGTTGTTGTTGTTTATTTGACGTTGTTGTTGTTTTTTATTTGACGTTGTTGTTATTGACATTGTTGTTATTGTTGTTTATTTAACGTAGTTGTTGTTATTGACGTTGTTGTTGTTGTTGTTTATTTGACGTTTTTGTTGTTGTTGATGTTGTTGTTGTTGTTTTTTATTTGATGTTTTTGTTGTTGTTGTTTATTTGACGTTGTTGTTGTTTATTTGACGTTGTTGTCGTTGTTGTTTATTTGACGTTGTTGTTGTTGTTTATTTGACGTTGTTGTTGTTGTTGTTTAGTTGACGTTGTTGTTGTTATTTATTTGAAGTTGTTGTGGTTGTTGTTATTGTTTATTTGACGTTGTTGTTGTTAATGTTTATTTGACGTTGCTAATGTTGTTGACGTTGTTGTTGTTGTTTTTGTTATTTATTTGACGTTGTTGTTGTTTTTGTTGTTGTTATTGTTGGTGTTGTTGTTGTTTATTTGACGTTGTTGTTGTTGTTGTTGTTTATTTGACTTTGTTGTTGTTGTTGTTGTTTATTTGACGTTGTTGTTGTTTTTTATTTGACGTTGTTGTTGTTGACATTGTTGTTGTTGTTGTTTATTTGACGTAGTTGTTGTTATTGACGTTGTTGTTGTTGTTTATTTGACGTTTTTGTTGTTGTTGATGTTATTGTTGTTTTTTATTTGACGCTGTTGTTGTTGTTGTTGTTGTTGTTAATTTGACGTTGTTGTTGTTATTGTTGTTGTTGTTGTTTATTTGACGTTGTTGTTGTTTATTTGACGTTGTTGTTGTTGTTTATTTGACGTTGTTGTTGTTGTTGTTTATTTGACGTTGTTGTTGTTATTTATTTGACGTTGTTGTTGTTGTTATTGTTTATTTGACGTTGTTATTGTTATTGTTTATTTGACGTTTTTAATGTTGTTGACGTTGTTGTTGTTGTTTTTGTTATTTATTTGACGTTGTTGTTGTTGACATTGTTGTTGTTTATTTGACGTTGTTGTTGTTGTTTATTTGACGTAGTTGTTGTTATTGACGTTGTTGTTGTTGTTGTTGTTGTTGTTGTTTATTTGACATTTTTGTTGTTGTTGATGTGGTTGTTGTTGTTTTTTATTTGACGTTGTTGTTGTTGTTTATTTGAAGTTGTTGTTGTTGTTATTGTTATTGTTGTTGTTTATTTGACGTTGTTGTTGTTTATTAAACGTTGTTGTTGTTTATTTGACGTTGTTGTTGTTTATTAAACGTTGTTATTGTTTATTTGACGTTGTTGTTGTTGTTTATTTGACGTTGTTGTTGTTATTTATTTGACGTTGTTGTTGTTGTTGTTATTGTTTATTTGACGTTGTTGTTGTTGTTATTTATTTGACGTTGTTAATGTTGTTGACGTTGTTGTTGTTGTTTTTGTTATTTATTTGACATTGTTGTTGTTGTTGTTGTTTTTGTTGTTGTTATTGTTGGTGTTGTTGTTGTTGTTTATTTGACGTTGTTGTTGTTGTTGTTGTTGTTGTTTATTTGATATTGTTTTAGTTGTTGTTGTTTATATGACGTTGTAGTTGTTTTTTATTTGACGTTGTTGTTGTTGACATTGTTGTTGTTGTTGTTTATTTGACGTAGTTGTTGTTGTTTATTTGACGTTTTTGTTGTTGTTGATGTTGTTGTTGTTTTTTATTTGACGTTGTTGTTGTTGTTTATTTGACGTTGTTGTTGTTATTGTTGTTGTTGTTGTTGTTTATTTGACGTTGTTGTTGTTGTTGTTTATTTGACGTTGTTGTTGTTATTTATTTGACGTTGTTGTTGTTGTTATTATTTATTTGACGTTGTTGTTGTTGTTGTTGTTGTTTATTTGACGTTGTTAATGTTGTTAACGTTGTTGTTGTTGTTGTTTTTGTTATTTATTTGACGTTGTTGTTGTTGTTGTTGTTGTTGTTGTTTTTGCTGTTGTTATTGTTGGTGTTGTTATTGTTTATTTGACGTTGTTGTTGTTGTTGTTGTTTATTTTACGTTGTTGTTGTTGGTGTTGTTTATTTGACGTTGTTGTTGCTGTTGTTGTTTATTTGACGTTGTTGTTGTTGTTTATTTGACATTGTTGTTATTGTTGTTGACGTTGTTGTTGTTGTTGTTTATTTGACGTTGTTGTTGTTGTTGTTGTTTATTTGATGTTGTTTTAGTTGTTGTTATTTTTTTGACGTTGATATTGTTGTTGTTGTTTATTTGATGTTGTTTTAGTTGTTGTTGTTTATTTGACGTTGTTGTTGTTTTTTATTTGACGTTGTTGTTGTTGACATTGTTGTTATTGTTGTTTATTTAACGTAGTTGTTGTTATTGACGTTGTTGTTGTTGTTGTTTATTTGACGTTTTTGTTGTTGTTGATGTTGTTGTTGTTGTTTTTTATTTGATGTTTTTGTTGTTGTTGTTTATTTGACGTTGTTGTTGTTTATTTGACGTTGTTGTCGTTGTTGTTTATTTGACGTTGTTGTTGTTGTTTATTTGACGTTGTTGTTGTTGTTGTTTAGTTGACGTTGTTGTTGTTATTTATTTGAAGTTGTTGTGGTTGTTGTTATTGTTTATTTGACGTTGTTGTTGTTAATGTTTATTTGACGTTGCTAATGTTGTTGACGTTGTTGTTGTTGTTTTTGTTATTTATTTGACGTTGTTGTTGTTTTTGTTGTTGTTATTGTTGGTGTTGTTGTTGTTTATTTGACGTTGTTGTTGTTGTTGTTGTTTATTTGACTTTGTTGTTGTTGTTGTTGTTTATTTGACGTTGTTGTTGTTTTTTATTTGACGTTGTTGTTGTTGACATTGTTGTTGTTGTTGTTTATTTGACGTAGTTGTTGTTATTGACGTTGTTGTTGTTGTTTATTTGACGTTTTTGTTGTTGTTGATGTTATTGTTGTTTTTTATTTGACGCTGTTGTTGTTGTTGTTGTTGTTGTTAATTTGACGTTGTTGTTGTTATTGTTGTTGTTGTTGTTTATTTGACGTTGTTGTTGTTGTTGTTTATTTGACGTTGTTGTTGTTGTTTATTTGACGTTGTTGTTGTTGTTGTTTATTTGACGTTGTTGTTGTTATTTATTTGACGTTGTTGTTGTTGTTATTGTTTATTTGACGTTGTTATTGTTATTGTTTATTTGACGTTTTTAATGTTGTTGACGTTGTTGTTGTTGTTTTTGTTATTTATTTGACGTTGTTGTTGTTGACATTGTTGTTGTTTATTTGACGTTGTTGTTGTTGTTTATTTGACGTAGTTGTTGTTATTGACGTTGTTGTTGTTGTTGTTGTTGTTGTTGTTTATTTGACATTTTTGTTGTTGTTGATGTGGTTGTTGTTGTTTTTTATTTGACGTTGTTGTTGTTGTTTATTTGAAGTTGTTGTTGTTGTTATTGTTATTATTGTTGTTTATTTGACGTTGTTGTTGTTTATTAAACGTTGTTGTTGTTTATTTGACGTTGTTGTTGTTTATTAAACGTTGTTATTGTTTATTTGACGTTGTTGTTGTTGTTTATTTGACGTTGTTGTTGTTATTTATTTGACGTTGTTGTTGTTGTTGTTATTGTTTATTTGACGTTGTTGTTGTTGTTATTTATTTGACGTTGTTAATGTTGTTGACGTTGTTGTTGTTGTTTTTGTTATTTATTTGACATTGTTGTTGTTGTTGTTGTTTTTGTTGTTGTTATTGTTGGTGTTGTTGTTGTTGTTTATTTGACGTTGTTGTTGTTGTTGTTGTTGTTGTTGTTGTTTATTTGATATTGTTTTAGTTGTTGTTGTTTATATGACGTTGTAGTTGTTTTTTATTTGACGTTGTTGTTGTTGACATTGTTGTTGTTGTTGTTTATTTGACGTAGTTGTTGTTGTTTATTTGACGTTTTTGTTGTTGTTGATGTTGTTGTTGTTTTTTATTTGACGTTGTTGTTGTTGTTTATTTGACGTTGTTGTTGTTATTGTTGTTGTTGTTGTTGTTTATTTGACGTTGTTGTTGTTGTTGTTTATTTGACGTTGTTGTTGTTATTTATTTGACGTTGGTGTTTGTTGTTATTATTTATTTGACGTTGTTGTTGTTGTTGTTGTTGTTTATTTGACGTTGTTAATGTTGTTAACGTTGTTGTTGTTGTTTTTGTTATTTATTTGACGTTGTTGTTGTTGTTGTTGTTGTTGTTTTTGCTGTTGTTATTGTTGGTGTTGTTATTGTTTATTTGACGTTGTTGTTGTTGTTGTTTATTTGACGTTGTTGTTGTTGGTGTTGTTTATTTGACGTTGTTGTTGCTGTTGTTGTTTATTTGACGTTGTTGTTGTTGTTTATTTGACATTGTTGTTATTGTTGTTGACGTTGTTGTTGTTGTTGTTTATTTGACGTTGTTGTTGTTGTTGTTGTTTATTTGATGTTGTTTTAGTTGTTGTTATTTTTTTGACGTTGATATTGTTGTTGTTGTTTATTTGATGTTGTTTTAGTTGTTGTTGTTTATTTGACATTGTTGTTGTTTTTTATTTGACGTTGTTGTTGTTGACATTGTTGTTATTGTTGTTTATTTGACGTAGTTGTTGTTATTGACGTTGTTGTTGTTGTTGTTTATTTGACGTTTTTGTTGTTGTTGATGTTGTTGTTGTTGTTTTTTATTTGATGTTTTTGTTGTTGTTGTTTATTTGACGTTGTTGTTATTTATTTGACGTTGTTGTCGTTGTTGTTTATTTGACGTTGTTGTTGTTGTTTATTTGACGTTGTTGTTGTTGTTGTTGTTTAGTTGACGTTGTTGTTGTTATTTATTTGAAGTTGTTGTGGTTGTTGTTATTGTTTATTTGACGTTGTTGTTGTTAATGTTTATTTGACGTTGCTAATGTTGTTGACGTTGTTGTTATTGTTTTTGTTATTTATTTGACGTTGTTGTTGTTTTTGTTGTTGTTATTGTTGGTGTTGTTGTTGTTTATTTGACGTTGTTGTTGTTGTTGTTGTTTATTTGACTTTGTTGTTGTTGTTGTTGTTTATTTGACGTTGTTGTTGTTTTTTATTTGACGTTGTTGTTGTTGACATTGTTGTTGTTGTTGTTTATTTGACGTAGTTGTTGTTATTGACGTTGTTGTTGTTGTTTATTTGACGTTTTTGTAGTTGTTGATGTTATTGTTGTTTTTTATTTGACGTTGTTGTTGTTGTTGTTAATTTGACGTTGTTGTTGTTATTGTTGTTGTTGTTGTTTATTTGACGTTGTTGTTGTTGTTGTTTATTTGACGTTGTTGTTGTTGTTTATTTGACGTTGTTGTTGTTGTTGTTTATTTGACGTTGTTGTTGTTATTTATTTGACGTTGTTGTTGTTGTTATTGTTTATTTGACGTTGTTATTGTTATTGTTTATTTGACGTTTTTAATGTTGTTGACGTTGTTGTTGTTGTTTTTGTTATTTATTTGACGTTGTTGTTGTTGACATTGTTGTTGTTTATTTGACGTTGTTGTTGTTGTTTATTTGACGTAGTTGTTGTTATTGACGTTGTTGTTGTTGTTGTTGTTGTTGTTGTTTATTTGACATTTTTGTTGTTGTTGATGTGGTTGTTGTTGTTTTTTATTTGACGTTGTTGTTGTTGTTTATTTGAAGTTGTTGTTGTTGTTGTTTATTTGACGTTGTTGTTGTTTATTAAACGTTGTTGTTGTTTATTTGACGTTGTTGTTGTTTATTAAACGTTGTTATTGTTTATTTGACGTTGTTGTTGTTGTTTATTTGACGTTGTTGTTGTTATTTATTTGACGTTGTTGTTGTTGTTGTTATTGTTTATTTGACGTTGTTGTTGTTGTTATTTATTTGACGTTGTTAATGTTGTTGACGTTGTTGTTGTTGTTTTTGTTATTTATTTGACATTGTTGTTGTTGTTGTTGTTTTTGTTGTTGTTATTGTTGGTGTTGTTGTTGTTGTTTATTTGACGTTGTTGTTGTTGTTTATTTGACGTTGTTGTTGTTGTTGTTGTTGTTGTTGTTTATTTGATATTGTTTTAGTTGTTGTTGTTTATATGACGTTGTAGTTGTTTTTTATTTGACGTTGTTGTTGTTGACATTGTTGTTGTTGTTGTTTATTTGACGTAGTTGTTGTTGTTTATTTGACGTTTTTGTTGTTGTTGTTGTTTTTTATTTGACGTTGTTGTTGTTGTTTATTTGACGTTGTTGTTGTTATTGTTGTTGTTGTTGTTGTTGTTTATTTGACGTTGTTGTTGTTGTTGTTTATTTGACGTTGTTGTTGTTATTTATTTGACGTTGGTGTTTGTTGTTATTATTTATTTGACGTTGTTGTTGTTGTTGTTGTTTATTTGACGTTGTTAATGTTGTTAACGTTGTTGTTGTTGTTTTTGTTATTTATTTGACGTTGTTGTTGTTGTTGTTGTTTTTGCTGTTGTTATTGTTGGTGTTGTTATTGTTTATTTGACGTTGTTGTTGTTGTTGTTTATTTGACGTTGTTGTTGTTGGTGTTGTTTATTTGACGTTGTTGTTGCTGTTGTTGTTTATTTGACGTTGTTGTTGTTTATTTGACATTGTTGTTATTGTTGTTGACGTTGTTGTTGTTGTTGTTTATTTGACGTTGTTGTTGTTGTTGTTGTTTATTTGATGTTGTTTTAGTTGTTGTTATTTTTTTGACGTTGATATTGTTGTTGTTGTTTATTTGATGTTGTTTTAGTTGTTGTTGTTTATTTGACATTGTTGTTGTTTTTTATTTGACGTTGTTGTTGTTGACATTGTTGTTATTGTTGTTTATTTGACGTAGTTGTTGTTATTGACGTTGTTGTTGTTGTTGTTTATTTGACGTTTTTGTTGTTGTTGATGTTGTTGTTGTTGTTTTTTATTTGATGTTTTTGTTGTTGTTGTTTATTTGACGTTGTTGTTGTTTATTTGACGTTGTTGTCGTTGTTGTTTATTTGACGTTGTTGTTGTTGTTTATTTGACGTTGTTGTTGTTGTTGTTGTTTAGTTGACGTTGTTGTTGTTATTTATTTGAAGTTGTTGTGGTTGTTGTTATTGTTTATTTGACGTTGTTGTTGTTAATGTTTATTTGACGTTGCTAATGTTGTTGACGTTGTTGTTGTTGTTTTTGTTATTTATTTGACGTTGTTGTTGTTTTTGTTGTTGTTATTGTTGGTGTTGTTGTTGTTTATTTGACGTTGTTGTTGTTGTTGTTGTTTATTTGACTTAGTTGTTGTTGTTGTTGTTTATTTGACGTTGTTGTTGTTTTTTATTTGACGTTGTTGTTGTTGACATTGTTGTTTATTTGACGTAGTTGTTGTTATTGACATTGTTGTTGTTGTTTATTTGACGTTTTTGTTGTTGTTGATGTTGTTGTTGTTTTTTATTTGACGTTGTTGTTGTTGTTGTTAATTTGACGTTGTTGTTGTTTATTAAACGTTGTTGTTGTTTATTTGACGTTGTTGTTGTTGTTTATTTGACGTTGTTGTTGTTATTTATTTGACGTTGTTGTTGTTGTTGTTATTGTTTGTTTGACGTTGTTGTTGTTATTGTTTATTTGACGTTGTTAATGTTGTTGACGTTGTTGTTGTTGTTTTTGTTATTTATTTGACATTGTTGTTGTTGTTGTTGTTTTTGTTGTTGTTATTGTTGGTGTTGTTGTTGTTGTTTATTTGACGTTGTTGTTGTTGTTGTTGTTGTTGTTTATTTGATATTGTTTTAGTTGTTGTTGTTTATATGACGTTGTAGTTGTTTTTTATTTGACATTGTTGTTGTTGACATTGTTGTTGTTGTTGTTTATTTGACGTAGTTGTTGTTGTTTATTTGACGTTTTTGTTGTTGTTGATGTTGTTGTTGTTTTTTATTTGACGTTGTTGTTGTTGTTTATTTGACGTTGTTGTTGTTATTGTTGTTGTTGTTGTTGTTTATTTGACGTTGTTGTTGTTGTTGTTTATTTGACGTAGTTGTTGTTATTGACATTGTTGTTGTTGTTTATTTGACGTTTTTGTTGTTGTTGATGTTGTTGTTGTTTTTTATTTGACGTTGTTGTTGTTGTTGTTAATTTGACGTTGTTGTTGTTTATTAAACGTTGTTGTTGTTTATTTGACGTTGTTGTTGTTGTTTATTTGACGTTGTTGTTGTTATTTATTTGACGTTGTTGTTGTTGTTGTTGTTGTTATTGTTTATTTGACGTTGTTGTTGTTGTTGTTTATTTGACGTTGTTAATGTTGTTGACGTTGTTGTTGTTGTTTTTGTTATTTATTTGACATTGTTGTTGTTGTTGTTGTTTTTGTTGTTGTTATTGTTGGTGTTGTTGTTGTTGTTTATTTGACGTTGTTGTTGTTGTTGTTGTTTATTTGATATTGTTTTAGTTGTTGTTGTTTATATGACGTTGTAGTTGTTTTTTATTTGACGTTGTTGTTGTTGACATTGTTGTTGTTGTTGTTTATTTGACGTAGTTGTTGTTGTTTATTTGACGTTTTTGTTGTTGTTGATGTTGTTGTTGTTTTTTATTTGACGTTGTTGTTGTTGTTTATTTGACGTTGTTGTTGTTATTGTTGTTGTTGTTATTATTTATTTGACGTTGTTGTTGTTGTTGTTTATTTGACGTTGTTGTTGTTATTTATTTGACGTTGTTGTTGTTGTTATTATTTATTTGACGTTGTTGTTGTTGTTGTTGCTTATTTGACGTTGTTAATGTTGTTAACGTTGTTGTTGTTGTTTTTGTTATTTATTTGACGTTGTTGTTGTTGTTGTTGTTGTTTTTGCTGTTGTTATTGTTGGTGTTGTTATTGTTTATTTGACGTTGTTGTTGTTGTTGTTTATTTGACGTTGTTGTTGTTGGTGTTGTTTATTTGACGTTGTTGTTGCTGTTGTTGTTTATTTGACGTTGTTGTTGTTGTTTATTTGACATTGTTGTTATTGTTGTTGACGTTGTTGTTGTTGTTGTTTATTTGACGTTGTTGTTGTTGTTGTTTATTTGATGTTGTTTTAGTTGTTGTTATTTTTTTGACGTTGATATTGTTGTTGTTGTTTATTTGATGTTGTTTTAGTTGTTGTTGTTTATTTGACGTTGTTGTTGTTTTTTATTTGACGTTGTTGTTGTTGACATTGTTGTTATTGTTGTTTATTTGACGTAGTTGTTGTTATTGACGTTGTTGTTGTTGTTGTTGTTGTTTATTTGACGTTGTTTTATTGTTGTTGTTTATTTGACGTAGTTGTTGTTATTGACGTTGTTGTTGTTGTTGTTTATTTGACGTTTTTGTTGTTGTTGATGTTGTTGTTGTTGTTTTTTATTTGATGTTTTTGTTGTTGTTGTTTATTTGACGTTGTTGTTATTTATTTGACGTTGTTGTTGTTGTTGTTTATTTGACGTTGTTGTTGTTGTTTAGTTGACGTTGTTGTTGTTAGTTATTTGAAGTTGTTGTTGTTGTTGTTATTGTTTATTTGACGTTGTTGTTGTTAATGTTTATTTGACGTTGCTAATGTTGTTGACGTTGTTGTTGTTGTTTTTGTTATTTATTTGACGTTGTTGTTGTTTTTGTTGTTGTTATTGTTGGTGTTGTTGTTGTTTATTTGACGATGTTGTTGTTGTTGTTGTTTATTTGACTTTGTTGTTGTTGTTGTTGTTTATTTGACGTTGTTGTTGTTTTTTATTTGACGTTGTTGTTGTTGACATTGTTGTTGTTGTTGTTTATTTGACGTAGTTGTTGTTATTGACGTTGTTGTTGTTGTTTATTTGACGTTTTTGTTGTTGTTGATGTTGTTGTTGTTTTTTATTTGACGTTGTTGTTGTTGTTGTTAATTTGACGTTGTTGTTGTTGTTGTTGTTGTTGTTTATTTGACGTTGTTGTTGTTGTTGTTGTTGTTTATTTGATGTTGTTTTAGTTGTTGTTATTTTTTTGACGTTGATATTGTTGTTGTTGTTTATTTGATGTTGTTTTAGTTGTTGTTGTTTATTTGACGTTGTTGTTGTTTTTTATTTGACGTTGTTGTTGTTGACATTGTTGTTATTGTTGTTTATTTGACGTAGTTGTTGTTATTGACGTTGTTGTTGTTGTTGTTTATTTGACGTTTTTGTTGTTGTTGATGTTGTTGTTGTTGTTTTTTATTTGATGTTTTTGTTGTTGTTGTTTATTTGACGTTGTTGTTGTTTATTTGACGTTGTTGTTGTTGTTGTTTATTTGACGTTGTTGTTGTTGTTTATTTGACGTTGTTGTTGTTGTTGTTTAGTTGACGTTGTTGTTGTTATTTATTTGAAGTTGTTGTGGTTGTTGTTATTGTTTATTTGACGTTGTTGTTGTTAATGTTTATTTGACGTTGCTAATGTTGTTGACGTTGTTGTTGTTGTTTTTGTTATTTATTTGACGCTGTTGTTGTTTTTGTTGTTGTTATTGTTGGTGTTGTTGTTGTTTATTTGACGTTGTTGTTGTTGTTGTTGTTTATTTGACTTTGTTGTTGTTGTTGTTGTTTATTTGACGTTGTTGTTGTTTTTTATTTGACGTTGTTGTTGTTGACATTGTTGTTGTTGTTGTTTATTTGACGTAGTTGTTGTTATTGACATTGTTGTTGTTGTTTATTTGACAGTTTTGTTGTTGTTGATGTTGTTGTTGTTTTTTATTTGACGTTGTTGTTGTTGTTGTTAATTTGACGTTGTTGTTGTTTATTAAACGTTGTTGTTGTTTATTTGACGTTGTTGTTGTTGTTTATTTGACGTTGTTGTTGTTATTTATTTGACGTTGTTGTTGTTGTTGTTATTGTTTATTTGACGTTGTTGTTGTTGTTGTTTATTTGACGTTGTTAATGTTGTTGACGTTGTTGTTGTTGTTTTTGTTATTTATTTGACATTGTTGTTGTTGTTGTTGTTTTTGCTGTTGTTATTGTTGGTGTTGTTGTTGTTGTTTATTTGACGTTGTTGTTGTTGTTGTTGTTGTTTATTTGATATTGTTTTAGTTGTTGTTGTTTATATGACGTTGTAGTTGTTTTTTATTTGACGTTGTTGTTGTTGACATTGTTGTTGTTGTTGTTTATTTGACGTAGTTGTTGTTGTTTATTTGACGTTTTTGTTGTTGTTGATGTTGTTGTTGTTTTTTATTTGACGTTGTTGTTGTTGTTGTTTATTTGACGTTGTTGTTGTTATTGTTGTTGTTGTTATTGTTTATTTGACGTTGTTGTTGTTGTTGTTGTTGTTGTTGTTTATTTGACGTTGTTGTTGTTGTTGTTTATTTGACGTTGTTGTTGTTGTTTATTTGACGTTGTTGTTGTTGTTGTTTATTTGACGTTGTTGTTGTTATTTATTTGACGTTGTTGTTGTTGTTATTGTTTATTTGACGTTGTTATTGTTATTGTTTATTTGACGTTTTTAATGTTGTTGACGTTGTTGTTGTTGTTTTTGTTATTTATTTGACGTTGTTGTTGTTGACATTGTTGTTGTTTATTTGACGTTGTTGTTGTTGTTTATTTGACGTAGTTGTTGTTATTGACGTTGTTGTTGTTGTTGTTGTTGTTTATTTGACATTTTTGTTGTTGTTGATGTGGTTGTTGTTGTTTTTTATTTGACGTTGTTGTTGTTGTTTATTTGAAGTTGTTGTTGTTGTTATTGTTATTGTTGTTGTTTATTTGACGTTGTTGTTGTTTATTAAACGTTGTTGTTGTTTATTTGACGTTGTTGTTGTTTATTAAACGTTGTTATTGTTTATTTGACGTTGTTGTTGTTGTTTATTTGACGTTGTTGTTGTTATTTATTTGACGTTGTTGTTGTTGTTGTTATTGTTTATTTGACGTTGTTGTTGTTGTTATTTATTTGACGTTGTTAATGTTGTTGACGTTGTTGTTGTTGTTTTTGTTATTTATTTGACATTGTTGTTGTTGTTGTTGTTTTTGTTGTTGTTATTGTTGGTGTTGTTGTTGTTGTTTATTTGACGTTGTTGTTGTTGTTTATTTGACGTTGTTGTTGTTGTTGTTGTTGTTGTTGTTGTTTATTTGATATTGTTTTAGTTGTTGTTGTTTATATGACGTTGTAGTTGTTTTTTATTTGACGTTGTTGTTGTTGACATTGTTGTTGTTGTTGTTTATTTGACGTAGTTGTTGTTGTTTATTTGACGTTTTTGTTGTTGTTGATGTTGTTGTTGTTTTTTATTTGACGTTGTTGTTGTTGTTTATTTGACGTTGTTGTTGTTATTGTTGTTGTTGTTGTTGTTTATTTGACGTTGTTGTTGTTGTTGTTTATTTGACGTTGTTGTTGTTATTTATTTGACGTTGGTGTTTGTTGTTATTATTTATTTGACGTTGTTGTTGTTGTTGTTGTTTATTTGACGTTGTTAATGTTGTTAACGTTGTTGTTGTTGTTTTTGTTATTTATTTGACGTTGTTGTTGTTGTTGTTGTTGTTTTTGCTGTTGTTATTGTTGGTGTTGTTATTGTTTATTTGACGTTGTTGTTGTTGTTGTTTATTTGACGTTGTTGTTGTTGGTGTTGTTTATTTGACGTTGTTGTTGCTGTTGTTGTTTATTTGACGTTGTTGTTGTTGTTTATTTGACATTGTTGTTATTGTTGTTGACGTTGTTGTTGTTGTTGTTTATTTGACGTTGTTGTTGTTGTTGTTGTTTATTTGATGTTGTTTTAGTTGTTGTTATTTTTTTGACGTTGATATTGTTGTTGTTGTTTATTTGATGTTGTTTTAGTTGTTGTTGTTTATTTGACATTGTTGTTGTTTTTTATTTGACGTTGTTGTTGTTGACATTGTTGTTATTGTTGTTTATTTGACGTAGTTGTTGTTATTGACGTTGTTGTTGTTGTTGTTTATTTGACGTTTTTGTTGTTGTTGATGTTGTTGTTGTTGTTTTTTATTTGATGTTTTTGTTGTTGTTGTTTATTTGACGTTGTTGTTGTTTATTTGACGTTGTTGTCGTTGTTGTTTATTTGACGTTGTTGTTGTTGTTTATTTGACGTTGTTGTTGTTGTTGTTTAGTTGACGTTGTTGTTGTTATTTATTTGAAGTTGTTGTGGTTGTTGTTATTGTTTATTTGACGTTGTTGTTGTTAATGTTTATTTGACGTTGCTAATGTTGTTGACGTTGTTGTTGTTGTTTTTGTTATTTATTTGACGTTGTTGTTGTTTTTGTTGTTGTTATTGTTGGTGTTGTTGTTGTTTATTTGACGTTGTTGTTGTTGTTGTTGTTTATTTGACTTAGTTGTTGTTGTTGTTGTTTATTTGACGTTGTTGTTGTTTTTTATTTGACGTTGTTGTTGTTGACATTGTTGTTTATTTGACGTAGTTGTTGTTATTGACATTGTTGTTGTTGTTTATTTGACGTTTTTGTTGTTGTTGATGTTGTTGTTGTTTTTTATTTGACGTTGTTGTTGTTGTTGTTAATTTGACGTTGTTGTTGTTTATTAAACGTTGTTGTTGTTTATTTGACGTTGTTGTTGTTTATTTGACGTTGTTGTTGTTATTTATTTGACGTTGTTGTTGTTGTTGTTATTGTTTGTTTGACGTTGTTGTTGTTGTTGTTTATTTGACGTTGTTAATGTTGTTGACGTTGTTGTTGTTGTTTTTGTTATTTATTTGACATTGTTGTTGTTGTTGTTGTTTTTGTTGTTGTTATTGTTGGTGTTGTTGTTGTTGTTTATTTGACGTTGTTGTTGTTGTTGTTGTTGTTGTTTATTTGATATTGTTTTAGTTGTTGTTGTTTATATGACGTTGTAGTTGTTTTTTATTTGACGTTGTTGTTGTTGACATTGTTGTTGTTGTTGTTTATTTGACGTAGTTGTTGTTGTTTATTTGACGTTTTTGTTGTTGTTGATGTTGTTGTTGTTTTTTATTTGACGTTGTTGTTGTTGTTTATTTGACGTTGTTGTTGTTATTGTTGTTGTTGTTGTTGTTTATTTGACGTTGTTGTTGTTGTTGTTTATTTGACGTTGTTGTTGTTATTTATTTGACGTTGTTGTTGTTGTTATTATTTATTTGACGTTGTTGTTGTTGTTGTTGTTTATTTGACGTTGTTAATGTTGTTAACGTTGTTGTTGTTGTTTTTGTTATTTATTTGACGTTGTTGTTGTTGTTGTTGTTGTTTTTGCTGTTGTTATTGTTGGTGTTGTTATTGTTTATTTGACGTTGTTGTTGTTGTTGTTTATTTGACGTTGTTGTTGTTGGTGTTGTTTATTTGACGTTGTTGTTGCTGTTGTTGTTTATTTGACGTTGTTGTTGTTGTTTATTTGACATTGTTGTTATTGTTGTTGACGTTGTTGTTGTTGTTGTTTATTTGACGTTGTTGTTGTTGTTGTTGTTTATTTGATGTTGTTTTAGTTGTTGTTATTTTTTTGACGTTGATATTGTTGTTGTTGTTTATTTGATGTTGTTTTAGTTGTTGTTGTTTATTTGACGTTGTTGTTGTTTTTTATTTGACGTTGTTGTTGTTGACATTGTTGTTATTGTTGTTTATTTAACGTAGTTGTTGTTATTGACGTTGTTGTTGTTGTTGTTTATTTGACGTTTTTGTTGTTGTTGATGTTTTTGTTGTTGTTTTTTATTTGATGTTTTTGTTGTTGTTGTTTATTTGACGTTGTTGTTGTTTATTTGACGTTGTTGTCGTTGTTGTTTATTTGACGTTGTTGTTGTTGTTTATTTGACGTTGTTGTTGTTGTTGTTGTTTAGTTGACGTTGTTGTTGTTATTTATTTGAAGTTGTTGTGGTTGTTGTTATTGTTTATTTGACGTTGTTGTTGTTAATGTTTATTTGACGTTGCTAATGTTGTTGACGTTGTTGTTGTTGTTTTTGTTATTTATTTGACGTTGTTGTTGTTTTTGTTGTTGTTATTGTTGGTGTTGTTGTTGTTTATTTGACATTGTTGTTGTTGTTGTTGTTTATTTGACTTTGTTGTTGTTGTTGTTGTTTATTTGACGTTGTTGTTGTTTTTTATTTGACGTTGTTGTTGTTGACATTGTTGTTGTTGTTGTTTATTTGACGTAGTTGTTGTTATTGACATTGTTGTTGTTGTTTATTTGACGTTTTTGTTGTTGTTGATGTTGTTGTTGTTTTTTATTTGATGTTGTTGTTGTTGTTGTTAATTTGACGTTGTTGTTGTTTATTAAACGTTGTTGTTGTTTATTTGACGTTGTTGTTGTTGTTTATTTGACGTTGTTGTTGTTATTTATTTGACGTTGTTGTTGTTGTTATTGTTTATTTGACGTTGTTGTTGTTGTTTATTTGACGTTGTTAATGTTGTTGACGTTGTTGTTGTTGTTTTTGTTATTTATTTGACATTGTTGTTGTTGTTGTTGTTTTTGTTGTTGTTATTGTTGGTGTTGTTGTTGTTGTTTATTTGACGTTGTTGTTGTTGTTGTTGTTTATTTGATATTGTTTTAGTTGTTGTTGTTTATATGACGTTGTAGTTGTTTTTTATTTGACGTTGTTGTTGTTGACATTGTTGTTGTTGTTGTTTATTTGACGTAGTTGTTGTTGTTTATTTGACGTTTTTGTTGTTGTTGATGTTGTTGTTGTTTTTTATTTGACGTTGTTGTTGTTGTTTATTTGACGTTGTTGTTGTTATTGTTGTTGTTGTTATTATTTATTTGACATTGTTGTTGTTGTTGTTTATTTGACGTTGTTGTTGTTATTTATTTGACGTTGTTGTTGTTGTTATTATTTATTTGACGTTGTTGTTGTTGTTGTTGCTTATTTGACGTTGTTAATGTTGTTAACGTTGTTGTTGTTGTTTTTGTTATTTATTTGACGTTGTTGTTGTTGTTGTTGTTGTTTTTGCTGTTGTTATTGTTGGTGTTGTTATTGTTTATTTGACGTTGTTGTTGTTGTTGTTTATTTGACGTTGTTGTTGTTGGTGTTGTTTATTTGACGTTGTTGTTGCTGTTGTTGTTTATTTGACGTTGTTGTTGTTGTTTATTTGACATTGTTGTTATTGTTGTTGACGTTGTTGTTGTTGTTGTTTATTTGACGTTGTTGTTGTTGTTGTTTATTTGATGTTGTTTTAGTTGTTGTTATTTTTTTGACGTTGATATTGTTGTTGTTGTTTATTTGATGTTGTTTTAGTTGTTGTTGTTTATTTGACGTTGTTGTTGTTTTTTATTTGACGTTGTTGTTGTTGACATTGTTGTTATTGTTGTTTATTTGACGTAGTTGTTGTTATTGACGTTGTTGTTGTTGTTGTTGTTGTTGTTTATTTGACGTTGTTTTATTGTTGTTGTTTATTTGACGTAGTTGTTGTTATTGACGTTGTTGTTGTTGTTGTTTATTTGACGTTTTTGTTGTTGTTGATGTTGTTGTTGTTGTTTTTTATTTGATGTTTTTGTTGTTGTTGTTGTTTATTTGACGTTGTTGTTATTTATTTGACGTTGTTGTTGTTGTTGTTTATTTGACGTTGTTGTTGTTGTTGTTTAGTTGACGTTGTTGTTGTTAGTTATTTGAAGTTGTTGTTGTTGTTGTTATTGTTTATTTGACGTTGTTGTTGTTGTTGTTTTTGTTATTTATTTGACGTTGTTGTTGTTTTTGTTGTTGTTATTGTTGGTGTTGTTGTTGTTTATTTGACGATGTTGTTGTTGTTGTTGTTGTTTATTTGACTTTGTTGTTGTTGTTGTTGTTTATTTGACGTTGTTGTTGTTTTTGACGTTGTTGTTGTTGTTTATTTGACGTTTTTGTTGTTGTTGATGTTGTTGTTGTTTTTTATTTGACGTTGTTGTTGTTGTTGTTAATTTGACGTTGTTGTTGTTGTTGTTGTTGTTGTTTATTTGACGTTGTTGTTGTTGTTGTTGTTGTTTATTTGATGTTGTTTTAGTTGTTGTTATTTTTTTGACGTTGATATTGTTGTTGTTGTTTATTTGATGTTGTTTTAGTTGTTGTTGTTTATTTGACGTTGTTGTTGTTTTTTATTTGACGTTGTTGTTGTTGACATTGTTGTTATTGTTGTTTATTTGACGTAGTTGTTGTTATTGACGTTGTTGTTGTTGTTGTTTATTTGACGTTGTTGTTGTTGTTGTTTATTTGACGTTTTTGTTGTTGTTGATGTTGTTGTTGTTGTTTTTTATTTGATGTTTTTGTTGTTGTTGTTTATTTGACGTTGTTGTTGTTTATTTGACGTTGTTGTTGTTGTTGTTTATTTGACGTTGTTGTTGTTGTTTATTTGACGTTGTTGTTGTTGTTGTTTAGTTGACGTTGTTGTTGTTATTTATTTGAAGTTGTTGTGGTTGTTGTTATTGTTTATTTGACGTTGTTGTTGTTAATGTTTATTTGACGTTGCTAATGTTGTTGACGTTGTTGTTGTTGTTTTTGTTATTTATTTGACGCTGTTGTTGTTTTTGTTGTTGTTATTGTTGGTGTTGTTGTTGTTTATTTGACGTTGTTGTTGTTGTTGTTGTTTATTTGACTTTGTTGTTGTTGTTGTTGTTTATTTGACGTTGTTGTTGTTTTTTATTTGACGTTGTTGTTGTTGACATTGTTGTTGTTGTTGTTTATTTGACGTAGTTGTTGTTATTGACATTGTTGTTGTTGTTTATTTGACAGTTTTGTTGTTGTTGATGTTGTTGTTGTTTTTTATTTGACGTTGTTGTTGTTGTTGTTAATTTGACGTTGTTGTTGTTTATTAAACGTTGTTGTTGTTTATTTGACGTTGTTGTTGTTGTTTATTTGACGTTGTTGTTGTTATTTATTTGACGTTGTTGTTGTTGTTGTTATTGTTTATTTGACGTTGTTGTTGTTGTTGTTTATTTGACGTTGTTAATGTTGTTGACGTTGTTGTTGTTGTTTTTGTTATTTATTTGACATTGTTGTTGTTGTTGTTGTTTTTGCTGTTGTTATTGTTGGTGTTGTTGTTGTTGTTTATTTGACGTTGTTGTTGTTGTTGTTGTTGTTTATTTGATATTGTTTTAGTTGTTGTTGTTTATATGACGTTGTAGTTGTTTTTTATTTGACGTTGTTGTTGTTGACATTGTTGTTGTTGTTGTTTATTTGACGTAGTTGTTGTTGTTTATTTGACGTTTTTGTTGTTGTTGATGTTGTTGTTGTTTTTTATTTGACGTTGTTGTTGTTGTTGTTTATTTGACGTTGTTGTTGTTATTGTTGTTGTTGTTATTGTTTATTTGACGTTGTTGTTGTTGTTGTTTATTTGACGTTGTTGTTGTTATTTATTTGACGTTGTTGTTGTTGTTATTATTTATTTGACGTTGTTGTTGTTGTTGTTGTTGTTGCTTATTTGACGTTGTTAATGTTGTTAACGTTGTTGTTGTTGTTTTTGTTATTTATTTGACATTGTTGTTGTTGTTGTTGTTTTTGCTGTTGTTATTGTTGGTGTTGTTATTATTTATTTGACGTTGTTGTTGGTGTTGTTTATTTGACGTTGTTGTTGCTGTTGTTGTTTATTTGACGTTGTTGTTGTTGTTTATTTGACATTGTTGTTATTGTTGTTGACGTTGTTGTTGTTGTTGTTTATTTGACGTTGTTGTTTTTGTTGTTGTTTATTTGATGTTGTTTTAGTTGTTGTTATTTTTTTGACGTTAATATTGTTGTTGTTGTTTATTTGATGTTGTTTTAGTTGTTGTTGTTTATTTGACGTTGTTGTTGTTTTTTATTTGACGTTGTTGTTGTTGACATTGTTGTTATTGTTGTTTATTTGACGTAGTTGTTGTTATTGACGTTGTTGTTGTTGTTGTTGTTGTTGTTGTTTATTTGACGTTGTTTTATTGTTGTTGTTTATTTGACGTAGTTGTTGTTATTGACGTTGTTGTTGTTGTTGTTTATTTGACATTTTTGTTGTTGTTGATGTTGTTGTTGTTGTTTTTTATTTGATGTTTTTGTTGTTGTTGTTTATTTGACATTGTTGTTATTTATTTGACGTTGTTGTTGTTGTTGTTTATTTGACGTTGTTGTGGTTGTTGTTTAGTTGACGTTGTTGTTGTTATTTATTTGAAGTTGTTGTTGTTGTTGTTATTGTTTATTTGACGTTGTTGTTGTTAATGTTTATTTGACGTTGCTAATGTTGTTGACGTTGTTGTTGTTGTTTTTGTTATTTATTTGACGTTGTTGTTGTTTTTGTTGTTGTTATTGTTGGTGTTGTTGTTGTTTATTTGACGTTGTTGTTGTTGTTGTTGTTTGTTTTACTTTGTTGTTGTTGTTGTTGTTTATTTGACGTTGTTGTTGTTTTTTATTTGACGTTGTTGTTGTTGACATTGTTGTTGTTGTTGTTTATTTGACGTAATTGTTGTTATTGACGTTGTTGTTGTTGTTTATTTGACGTTTTTGTTGTTGTTGATGTTGTTGTTGTTTTTTATTTGACGTTGTTGTTGTTGTTGTTAATTTGACGTTGTTGTTGTTGTTGTTGTTTATTTGACGTTGTTGTTGTTGTTGTTTATTTCACTATGTTGTTGTTGTTTATTTGACGTTGTTGTTGTTGTTGTTTAGTTGACGTTGTTGTTGTTATTTATTTGAAGTTGTTATTGTTTATTTGACGTTGTTGTTGTTAATGTTTATTTGACGTTGTTAATGTTGTTGACGTTGTTGGTGTTGTTTTTGTTATTTATTTGACGTTGTTGTTGTTTTTGTTGTTGTTGTTGTTTTTGTTGTTGTTATTGTTGGTGTTGTTGTTGTTTATTTGACGTTGTTGTTGTTGTTGTTGTTTATTTGACGTTGTTGTTGTTGTTGTTTATTTGCGTTGTTGTTGTTTTTTATTTGACGTTGTTGTTGTTGACATTGTTGTTGTTGTTGTTTATTTGACGTAGTTGTTGTTATTGACGTTGTTGTTGTTGTTTATTTGACGTTTTTGTTGTTGTTGATGTTATTGTTGTTTTTTATTTGACGTTGTTGTTGTTGTTGTTGTTAATTTGACGTTGTTGTTGTTGTTATTGTTGTTGTTGTTGTTTATTTGACGTTGTTGTTGTTTATTTGACGTTGTTGTTGTTGTTTATTTGACGTTGTTGTTGTTGTTGTTTATTTGACGTTGTTGTTGTTATTTATTTGACGTTGTTGTTGTTGTTGTTATTGTTTATTTGACGTTGTTATTGTTGTTGTTTATTTGACGTTTTTAATGTTGTTGACGTTGTTGTTGTTGTTTTTGTTATTTATTTGACGTTGTTGTTTATTTGACGTTGTTGTTGTTGTTTATTTGACGTAGTTGTTGTTATTGACGTTGTTGTTGTTGTTGTTTATTTGACGTTTTTGTTGTTGTTGATGTTATTTTTGTTTTTTATTTGACGTTGTTGTTGTTGTTGTTAATTTGACGTTGTTGTTGTTGTTGTTTATTTGACGTTGTTGTTGTTGTTGTTTATTTGACGTTGTTGTTGTTGTTTATTTGACGTTGTTGTTGTTGTTGTTGTTTATTTGACGTTGTTGTTGTTATTTATTTGATGTTGTTGTTGTTGTTGTTATTGTTTATTTGACGTTGTTATTGTTGTTGTTTATTTGACGTTTTTAATGTTGTTGACGTTGTTGTTGTTGTTTTTGTTATTTATTTGACGTTGTTGTTGTTGACATTGTTGTTGTTTATTTGACGTTGTTGTTGTTGTTTATTTGGCGTAGTTGTTGTTATTGACGTTGTTGTTGTTGTTGTTGTTGTTTATTTGACATTTTTGTTGTTGTTGATGTTGTTGTTGTTGTTTTTTATTTGACGTTGTTGTTGTTGTTTATTTGAAGTTGTTGTTGTTGTTATTGTTATTGTTGTTGTTTATTTGACGTTGTTGTTGTTTATTAAACGTTGTTGTTGTTTATTTGACGTTGTTGTTGTTGTTTATTTGACGTTGTTGTTGTTATTTATTTGACGTTGTTGTTGTTGTTGTTATTGTTTATTTGACGTTGTTGTTGTTGTTGTTTATTTGACGTTGTTAATGTTGTTGACGTTGTTGTTGTTGTTTTTGTTATTTATTTGACATTGTTGTTGTTGTTGTTTTTGTTGTTGTTATTGTTGGTGTTGTTGTTGTTGTTGTTGTTGTTGTTTATTTGATATTGTTTTAGTTGTTGTTGTTTATTTGACGTTGTAGTTGTTTTTTATTTGACGTTGTTGTTGTTGACATTGTTGTTGTTGTTGTTTTTTTGACGTAGTTGTTGTTGTTTATTTGACGTTTTTGTTGTTGTTGATGTTGTTGTTGTTTTTTATTTGACGTTGTTGTTGTTGTTGTTTATTTGACGTTGTTGTTGTTGTTGTTTATTTGACGTTGTTGTTGTTGTTTATTTGACGTTGTTGTTGTTGTTGTTGTTTATTTGACGTTGTTGTTGTTATTTATTTGACGTTGTTGTTGTTGTTATTATTTATTTGACGTTGTTGTTGTTGTTGTTGTTTATTTGACGCTGTTAATGTTGTTAACGTTGTTGTTGTTGTTTTTGTTATTTATTTGACGTTGTTGTTGTTGTTGTTGTTGTTGTTTTTGTTGTTGTTATTGTTGGTGTTGTTGTTGTTTATTTGACGTTGTTGTTGTTGTTGTTTATTTGACGTTGTTGTTGTTGTTGTTGTTTATTTGACGTTGTTGTTGCTGTTGTTGTTTATTTGACGTTGTTGTTGTTGTTTATTTGACATTGTTGTTATTGTTGTTGACGTTGTTGTTGTTGTTGTTTATTTGACGTTGTTGTTGTTGTTGTTGTTGTTTATTTGATGTTGTTTTAGTTGTTGTTATTTTTTTGACGTTGATATTGTTGTTGTTGTTTATTTGATGTTGTTTTAGTTGTTGTTGTTTATTTGACGTTGTTGTTGTTTTTTATTTGACGTTGTTGTTGTTGACATTGTTGTTATTGTTGTTTATTTGACGTAGTTGTTGTTATTGACGTTGTTGTTGTTGTTGTTTATTTGACGTTTTTGTTGTTGTTGATGTTGTTGTTGTTGTTTTTTATTTGATGTTTTTGTTGTTGTTGTTTATTTGACGTTGTTGTTGTTGTTGTTGTTTATTTGACGTTGTTGTTGTTGTTTATTTGACTTTGTTGTTGTTGTTGTTTAGTTGACGTTGTTGTTGTTATTTATTTGAAGTTGTTGTTGTTGTTGTTATTGTTTATTTGACGTTGTTGTTGTTAATGTTTATTTGACGTTGCTAATGTTGTTGACGTTGTTGTTGTTGTTTTTGTTATTTATTTGACGTTGTTGTTGTTTTTGTTGTTCTTATTGTTGGTGTTGTTGTTGTTTATTTGACGTTGTTGTTGTTGTTGTTGTTTATTTGACTTTGTTGTTGTTGTTGTTGTTTATTTGACGTTGTTGTTGTTTTTTATTTGACGTTGTTGTTGTTGACATTGTTGTTGTTGTTGTTTATTTGACGTAGTTGTTGTTATTGACGTTGTTGTTGTTGTTTATTTGACGTTTTTGTTGTTGTTGATGTTGTTGTTGTTTTTTATTTGACGTTGTTGTTGTTGTTGTTAATTTGACATTGTTGTTGTTGTTATTGTTGTTGTTGTTGTTTATTTGACGTTGTTGTTGTTGTTGTTGTTTATTTGACGTTGTTGTTGTTGTTTATTTGACGTTGTTGTTGTTGTTGTTTAGTTGACGTTGTTGTTGTTATTTATTTGAAGTTGTTGTTGTTGTTATTGTTTATTTGACGTTGTTGTTGTTAATGTTTATTTGACGTTGTTAATGTTGTTGACGTTGTTGGTGTTGTTTTTCTTATTTATTTGACGTTGTTGTTGTTTTTGTTGTTGTTGTTGTTTTTGTTGTTGTTATTGTTGGTGTTGTTGTTGTTTATTTGACGTTGTTGTTGTTGTTGTTGTTTATTTGACGTTGTTGTTGTTAATGTTTATTTGACGTTGTTGTTGTTTTTTATTTGACGTTGTTGTTGTTGACATTGTTGTTGTTGTTGTTTATTTGACGTAGTTGTTGTTATTGACGTTGTTGTTGTTGTTTATTTGACGTTTTTGTTGTTGTTGATGTTATTGTTGTTTTTTATTTGACGTTGTTGTTGTTGTTGTTAATTTGACGTTGTTGTTGTTGTTATTGTTGTTGTTGTTGTTTATTTGACGTTGTTGTTGTTATTGTTTATTTGACGTTGTTGTTGTTGTTTATTTGACGTTGTTGTTGTTGTTGTTTATTTGACGTTGTTGTTGTTATTTATTTGACGTTGTTGTTGTTGTTGTTATTGTTTATTTGACGTTGTTATTGTTGTTGTTTATTTGACGTTTTTAATGTTGTTGACGTTGTTGTTGTTGTTTTTGTTATTTATTTGACGTTGTTGTTGTTGACATTGTTGTTGTTTATTTGACGTTGTTGTTGTTGTTTATTTGACGTAGTTGTTGTTATTGACGTTGTTGTTGTTGTTGTTGTTGTTTATTTGACATTTTTGTTGTTGTTGATGTTGTTGTTGTTGTTGTTTATTTGACGTTGTTGTTGTTTATTTGAAGTTGTTGTTGTTGTTATTGTTATTGTTATTGTTGTTGTTTATTTGACGTTGTTGTTGTTTATTAAACGTTGTTGTTGTTTATTTGACGTTGTTGTTGTTGTTTATTTGACGTTGTTGTTGTTATTTATTTGACGTTGTTGTTGTTGTTGTTATTGTTTATTTGACGTTGTTGTTGTTGTTGTTTATTTGACGTTGTTAATGTTGTTGACCTTGTTGTTGTTGTTTTTGTTATTTATTTGACATTGTTGTTGTTGTTGTTTTTGTTGTTGTTATTGTTGGTGTTGTTGTTGTTGTTTATTTGACGTTGTTGTTGTTGTTGTTGTTTATTTGATATTGTTTTAGTTGTTGTTGTTTATTTGACGTTGTAGTTGTTTTTTATTTGACGTTGTTGTTGTTGTTGTTTATTTGACGTAGTTGTTGTTGTTTATTTGACGTTTTTGTTGTTGTTGATGTTGTTGTTGTTTTTTATTTGACGTTGTTGTTGTTGTTGTTTATTTGACTTTGTTAATGTTGTTGACGTTGTTGTTGTTGTTTTTGTTATTTATTTGACATTGTTGTTGTTGTTGTTGTTGTTTCTGTTGTTTTTATTGTTGGTGTTGTTGTTGTTTATTTGACGTTGTTGTTGTTGTATATTTGACGTTGTTGTTGTTGTTGTTGTTTATTTGACGTTGTTGTTGTTGTTGTTAATTTGACATTGTTGTTGTTGTTGTGTTGACGTTGTTGTTGTTGTTGTTTTTTTGACGTTGTTGTTGTTGTTTATTTGATGTTGTTTTAGTTGTTGTTGTTTATTTGACGTTGTTGTTGTTGTTGTTGTTTATTTGAGGTTGTTTTAGTTGTTGTTGTTTATTTGACGTTGTTGTAGTTTTTTTATTTGACGTTGTTGTTGTTGACATTGTTGTTGTTGTTGTTTATTTGACGTAGTTGTTGTTATTGACGTTGTTGTTGTTGTTGTTGTTTATTTGACGTTGTTAATGTTGTTGACGTTGTTGTTGTTGTTTTTGTTATTTATTTGACATTGTTGTTTTTGTTGTTGTTTTTGTTGTTGTTATTGTTGGTGTTGTTGTTGTTGTTGTTGTTTATTTGATATTGTTTTAGTTGTTGTTGTTTATTTGACGTTGTAGTTGTTTTTTATTTGACGTTGTTGTTGTTGTTGTTTATTTGACGTAGTTGTTGTTGTTTATTTGACGTTTTTGTTGTTGTTGATGTTGTTGTTGTTTTTTATTTGACGTTGTTGTTGTTGTTGTTTATTTGACGTTGTTAATGTTGTTGACGTTGTTGTTGTTTTTGTTATTTATTTGACATTGTTGTTGTTGTTGTTGTTTCTGTTGTTTTTATTGTTGGGGTTGTTGTTGTTTATTTGACGTTGTTGTTGTTGTATATTTGACGTTGTTGTTGTTGTTGTTTATTTGACGTTGTTGTTGTTGTTGTTAATTTGACATTGTTGTTGTTGTTGTGTTGACGTTGTTGTTGTTGTTGTTTTTTTGACGTTGTTGTTGTTGTTTATTTGATGTTGTTTTAGTTGTTGTTGTTTATTTGACGTTGTTGTTGTTGTTGTTTATTTGAGGTTGTTTTAGTTGTTGTTGTTTATTTGACGTTGTTGTTGTTTTTTTATTTGACGTTGTTGTTGTTGACATTGTTGTTGTTGTTTATTTGAAGTAGTTGTTGTTATTGACGTTGTTGTTGTTGTTGTTGTTTATTTGACGTTGTTAATGTTGTTGACGTTGTTGTTGTTGTTTTTGTTATTTATTTGACATTGTTGTTGTTGTTGTTTTTGTTGTTGTTATTGTTGGTGTTGTTGTTGTTGTTGTTGTTTATTTGATATTGTTTTAGTTGTTGTTGTTTATTTGACGTTGTAGTTGTTTTTTATTTGACGTTGTTATTATTGACATTGTTGTTGTTGTTGTTTTTTTGACGTAGTTGTTGTTGTTTATTTGACGTTTTTGTTGTTGTTGATGTTGTTGTTGTTTTTTATTTGACGTTGTTGTTGTTGTTGTTGTTTATTTGACGTTGTTGTTGTTGTTGTTTATTTGACGTTGTTGTTGTTGTTTATTTGACGTTGTTGTTGTTGTTGTTGTTTATTTGATGTTGTTGTTGTTATTTATTTGACGTTGTTGTTGTTGTTATTATTTATTTGACGTTGTTGATGTTGTTGTTGTTTATTTGACGTTGTTAATGTTGTTAACGTTGTTGTTGTTGTTTTTGTTATTTATTTGACGTTGTTGTTGTTGTTGTTGTTTTTGTTGTTGTTATTGTTGTTATTGTTGGTGTTGTTGTTGTTTATTTGACGTTGTTGTTGTTGTTGTTGTTTATTTGACGTTGTTGTTGTTGTTGTTGTTTATTTGACGTTGTTGTTGTTTTTTATTTGACGTTGTTGTTGTTGACATTGTTGTTGTTGTTGTTTATTTGACGTAGTTGTTGTTATTGACGTTGTTGTTGTTGTTGTTTATTTGACGTTTTTGTTGTTGTTGATGTTATTTTTGTTTTTTATTTGACGTTGTTGTTGTTGTTGTTAATTTGACGTTGTTGTTGTTGTTTATTTGACGTTGTTGTTGTTGTTGTTTATTTGACGTTGTTGTTGTTGTTTATTTGACGTTGTTGTTGTTGTTGTTGTTTATTTGACGTTGTTGTTGTTATTTATTTGATGTTGTTGTTGTTGTTGTTATTGTTTATTTGACGTTGTTATTGTTGTTGTTTATTTGACGTTTTTAATGTTGTTGACGTTGTTGTTGTTGTTTTTGTTATTTATTTGACGTTGTTGTTGTTGACATTGTTGTTGTTTATTTGACGTTGTTGTTGTTGTTTATTTGGCGTAGTTGTTGTTATTGACGTTGTTGTTGTTGTTGTTGTTGTTGTTTATTTGACATTTTTGTTGTTGTTGATGTTGTTGTTGTTGTTTTTTATTTGACGTTGTTGTTGTTGTTTATTTGAAGTTGTTGTTGTTGTTATTGTTATTGTTGTTGTTTATTTGACGTTGTTGTTGTTTATTAAACGTTGTTGTTGTTTATTTGACGTTGTTGTTGTTGTTTATTTGACGTTGTTGTTGTTATTTATTTGACGTTGTTGTTGTTGTTGTTATTGTTTATTTGACGTTGTTGTTGTTGTTGTTGTTTATTTGACGTTGTTAATGTTGTTGACGTTGTTGTTGTTGTTTTTGTTATTTATTTGACATTGTTGTTGTTGTTGTTTTTGTTGTTGTTATTGTTGGTGTTGTTGTTGTTGTTGTTTATTTGATATTGTTTTAGTTGTTGTTGTTTATTTGACGTTGTAGTTGTTTTTTATTTGACGTTGTTGTTGTTGACATTGTTGTTGTTGTTGTTTTTTTGACGTAGTTGTTGTTGTTTATTTGACGTTTTTGTTGTTGTTGATGTTGTTGTTGTTTTTTATTTGACGTTGTTGTTGTTGTTGTTTATTTGACGTTGTTGTTGTTGTTGTTTATTTGACGTTGTTGTTGTTGTTTATTTGATGTTGTTGTTGTTGTTGTTTATTTGACGTTGTTGTTGTTATTTATTTGACGTTGTTGTTGTTGTTATTATTTATTTGACGTTGTTGTTGTTGTTGTTGTTTATTTGACGCTGTTAATGTTGTTAACGTTGTTGTTGTTGTTTTTGTTATTTATTTGACGTTGTTGTTGTTGTTGTTGTTGTTGTTTTTGTTGTTGTTATTGTTGGTGTTGTTGTTGTTTATTTGACGTTGTTGTTGTTGTTGTTTATTTGACGTTGTTGTTGTTGTTGTTTATTTGACGTTGTTGTTGCTGTTGTTGTTTATTTGACGTTGTTGTTGTTGTTTATTTGACATTGTTGTTATTGTTGTTGACGTTGTTGTTGTTGTTGTTTATTTGACGTTGTTGTTGTTGTTGTTGTTTATTTGATGTTGTTTTAGTTGTTGTTATTTTTTTGACGTTGATATTGTTGTTGTTGTTTATTTGATGTTGTTTTAGTTGTTGTTGTTTATTTGACTTTGTTGTTGTTTTTTATTTGACGTTGTTGTTGTTGACATTGTTGTTATTGTTGTTTATTTGACGTAGTTGTTGTTATTGACGTTGTTGTTGTTGTTGTTTATTTGACGTTTTTGTTGTTGTTGATGTTGTTGTTGTTGTTTTTTATCTGATGTTTTTGTTGTTGTTGTTTATTTGACGTTGTTGTTGTTGTTGTTGTTTATTTGACGTTGTTGTTGTTGTTGTTTATTTGACTTTGTTGTTGTTGTTGTTTAGTTGACGTTGTTGTTGTTATTTATTTGAAGTTGTTGTTGTTGTTGTTGTTATTGTTTATTTGACGTTGTTGTTGTTAATGTTTATTTGACGTTGCTAATGTTGTTGACGTTGTTGTTGTTGTTTTTGTTATTTATTTGACGTTGTTGTTGTTTTTGTTGTTCTTATTGTTGGTGTTGTTGTTGTTTATTTGACGTTGTTGTTGTTGTTGTTGTTTATTTGACTTTGTTGTTGTTGTTGTTGTTTATTTGACGTTGTTGTTGTTTTTTATTTGACGTTGTTGTTGTTGACATTGTTGTTGTTGTTGTTTATTTGACGTAGTTGTTGTTATTGACGTTGTTGTTGTTGTTTATTTGACGTTTTTGTTGTTGTTGATGTTGTTGTTGTTTTTTATTTGACGTTGTTGTTGTTGTTGTTAATTTGACATTGTTGTTGTTGTTATTGTTGTTGTTGTTGTTTATTTGACGTTGTTGTTGTTGTTGTTGTTTATTTGACTATGTTGTTGTTGTTTATTTGACGTTGTTGTTGTTGTTGTTTAGTTGACGTTGTTGTTGTTATTTATTTGAAGTTGTTGTTGTTGTTATTGTTTATTTGACGTTGTTGTTGTTAATGTTTATTTGACGTTGTTAATGTTGTTGACGTTGTTGGTGTTGTTTTTGTTATTTATTTGACGTTGTTGTTGTTTTTGTTGTTGTTGTTGTTTTTGTTGTTGTTATTGTTGGTGTTGTTGTTGTTTATTTGACGTTGTTGTTGTTGTTGTTTATTTGACGTTGTTGTTGTTAATGTTTATTTGACGTTGTTGTTGTTTTTTATTTGACGTTGTTGTTGTTGACATTGTTGTTGTTGTTGTTTATTTGACGTAGTTGTTGTTATTGACGTTGTTGTTGTTGTTTATTTGACGTTTTTGTTGTTGTTGATGTTATTGTTGTTTTTTATTTGACGTTGTTGTTGTTGTTGTTAATTTGACGTTGTTGTTGTTGTTATTGTTGTTGTTGTTGTTTATTTGACGTTGTTGTTGTTATTGTTTATTTGACGTTGTTGTTGTTGTTTATTTGACGTTGTTGTTGTTGTTTATTTGACGTTGTTGTTGTTATTTATTTGACGTTGTTGTTGTTGTTGTTATTGTTTATTTGACGTTGTTATTGTTGTTGTTTATTTGACGTTTTTAATGTTGTTGACGTTGTTGTTGTTGTTTTTGTTATTTATTTGACGTTGTTGTTGTTGACATTGTTGTTGTTTATTTGACGTTGTTGTTGTTGTTTATTTGACGTAGTTGTTGTTATTGACGTTGTTGTTGTTGTTGTTGTTGTTGTTTATTTGACATTTTTGTTGTTGTTGATGTTGTTGTTGTTGTTTTTTATTTGACGTTGTTGTTGTTTATTTGAAGTTGTTGTTGTTGTTATTGTTATTGTTGTTGTTTATTTGACGTTGTTGTTGTTTATTAAACGTTGTTGTTGTTTATTTGACGTTGTTGTTGTTGTTTATTTGACGTTGTTGTTGTTATTTATTTGACGTTGTTGTTGTTGTTGTTATTGTTTATTTGACGTTGTTGTTGTTGTTGTTTATTTGACGTTGTTAATGTTGTTGACCTTGTTGTTGTTGTTTTTGTTATTTATTTGACATTGTTGTTGTTGTTGTTTTTGTTGTTGTTATTGTTGGTGTTGTTGTTGTTGTTTATTTTACGTTGTTGTTGTTGTTGTTGTTTATTTGATATTGTTTTAGTTGTTGTTGTTTATTTGACGTTGTAGTTGTTTTTTATTTGACGTTGTTGTTGTTGTTGTTTATTTGACGTAGTTGTTGTTGTTTATTTGACGTTTTTGTTGTTGTTGATGTTGTTGTTGTTTTTTATTTGACGTTGTTGTTGTTGTTGTTTATTTGACTTTGTTAATGTTGTTGACGTTGTTGTTGTTGTTTTTGTTATTTATTTGACATTGTTGTTGTTGTTGTTGTTGTTTCTGTTGTTTTTATTGTTGGGGTTGTTGTTGTTTATTTGACGTTGTTGTTGTTGTATATTTGACGTTGTTGTTGTTGTTGTTTATTTGACGTTGTTGTTGTTGTTGTTAATTTGACATTGTTGTTGTTGTTGTGTTGACGTTGTTGTTGTTGTTGTTTTTTTGACGTTGTTGTTGTTGTTTATTTGATGTTGTTTTAGTTGTTGTTGTTTATTTGACGTTGTTGTTGTTGTTGTTTATTTGAGGTTGTTTTAGTTGTTGTTGTTTATTTGACGTTGTTGTTGTTTTTTTATTTGACGTTGTTGTTGTTGACATTGTTGTTGTTGTTGTTTATTTGAAGTAGTTGTTGTTATTGACGTTGTTGTTGTTGTTGTTGTTTATTTGACGTTGTTAATGTTGTTGACGTTGTTGTTGTTGTTTTTGTTATTTATTTGACATTGTTGTTGTTGTTGTTTTTGTTGTTGTTATTGTTGTTGTTGTTGTTGTTGTTGTTGTTTATTTGATATTGTTTTAGTTGTTGTTGTTTATTTGACGTTGTAGTTGTTTTTTATTTGACGTTGTTATTATTGACATTGTTGTTGTTGTTGTTTTTTTGACGTAGTTGTTGTTGTTTATTTGACGTTTTTGTTGTTGTTGATGTTGTTGTTGTTTTTTATTTGACGTTGTTGTTGTTGTTGTTGTTTATTTGACGTTGTTGTTGTTGTTGTTTATTTGACGTTGTTGTTGTTGTTTATTTGACGTTGTTGTTGTTGTTGTTGTTTATTTGATGTTGTTGTTGTTATTTATTTGACGTTGTTGTTGTTGTTATTATTTATTTGACGTTGTTGATGTTGTTGTTGTTTATTTGACATTGTTAATGTTGTTAACGTTGTTGTTGTTGTTTTTGTTATTTATTTGACGTTGTTGTTGTTGTTGTTGTTTTTGTTGTTGTTATTGTTGGTGTTGTTGTTGTTTATTTGACGTTGTTGTTGTTGTTGTTTATTTGACATTGTTGTTGTTGTTTATTTGACGTTGTTGTTGCTGTTGTTGTTTATTTGACGTTGTTGTTGTTGTTTATTTGACATTGTTGTTATTGTTGTTTACGTTGTTGTTGCTGTTGTTTTTTATTTGACGTTGTTGTTGTTGACATTGTTGTTGTTGTTGTTTATTTGACGTAGTTGTTGTTATTGACGTTGTTGTTGTTGTTTATTTGACGTTTTTGTTGTTGTTGATGTTATTGTTGTTTTTTATTTGACGTTGTTGTTGTTGTTGTTAATTTGACGTTGTTGTTGTTGTTATTGTTGTTGTTGTTGTTTATTTGACGTTGTTGTTGTTTATTTGACGTTGTTGTTGTTGTTTATTTGACGTTGCTGTTGTTGTTGTTTATTTGACGTTGTTGTTGTTATTTATTTGACGTTGTTGTTGTTGTTATTGTTTATTTGACGTTGTTATTGTTGTTGTTTATTTGACGTTTTTAATGTTGTTGACGTTGTTGTTGTTGTTTTTGTTATTTATTTGACGTTGTTGTTTATTTGACGTTATTGTTGTTGTTTATTTGACGTAGTTGTTGTTATTGACGTTGTTGTTGTTGTTGTTTATTTGACATTTTTGTTGTTGTTGATGTTATTGTTGTTGTTTTTTATTTGACGTTGTTGTTGTTGTTTATTTGAAGTTGTTGTTGTTGTTATTGTTAATTTTGTTGTTTATTTGACGTTGTTGTTGTTTATTAAACGTTGTTGTTGTTGTTGTTTATTTGACGTTGTTGTTATTGTTGTTGTTTATTTGACTATGTTGTTGTTGTTTATTTGACGTTGTTGTTGTTGTTGTTTAGTTGACGTTGTTGTTGTTATTTATTTGAAGTTGTTGTTGTTGTTATTGTTTATTTGACGTTGTTGTTGTTAATGTTTATTTGACGTTGTTAATGTTGTTGACGTTGTTCTTGTTGTTTTTGTTATTTACTTGACGTTGTTGTTGTTTTTGTTGTTGTTGTTGTTTTTGTTGTTGTTATTGTTGGTGTTGTTGTTGTTTATTTGACGTTGTTGTTGTTGTTGTTGTTTATTTGACGTTGTTGTTGTTGTTGTTTATTTGACGTTGTTGTTGTTTTTTATTTGACGTTGTTGTTGTTGACATTGTTGTTGTTGTTGTTTATTTGACGTAGTTGTTGTTATTGACGTTGTTGTTGTTGTTTATTTGACATTTTTGTTGTTGTTGATGTTATTTTTGTTTTTTATTTGACGTTGTTGTTGTTGTTAATTTGACGTTGTTGTTGTTGTTATTGTTGTTGTTGTTGTTTATTTGACGTTGTTGTTGTTGTTGTTTATTTGACGTTGTTGTTGTTGTTTATTTGACGTTGTTGTTGTTGTTGTCTATTTGACGTTGTTGTTGTTATTTATTTGACGTTGTTGTTGTTGTTGTTATTGTTTATTTGACGTTGTTATTGTTGTTGTTTATTTGACGTTTTTAATGTTGTTGACGTTGTTGTTGTTGTTTTTGTTATTTATTTGACGTTGTTGTTGTTGACATTGTTGTTGTTTATTTGACGTTGTTGTTGTTGTTTATTTGACGTAGTTGTTGTTATTGACGTTGTTGTTGTTGTTGTCGTTGTTGTTTATTTGACATTTTTGTTGTTGTTGATGTTGTTGTTGTTGTTTTTTATTTGACGTTGTTGTTGTTGTTTATTTGAAGTTGTTATTGTTGTTATTGTTATTGTTGTTGTTTATTTGACGTTGTTGTTGTTTATTAAACGTTGTTGTTGTTTATTTGACGTTGTTGTTGTTGTTTATTTGACGTTGTTGTTGTTATTTATTTGACGTTGTTGTTGTTGTTTATTTGACGTTGTTAATGTTGTTGACGTTGTTGTTGTTGTTTTTGTTATTTATTTGACATTGTTGTTGTTGTTGTTTTTGTTGTTGTTATTGTTGGTGTTGTTGTTGTTGTTTATTTGACGTTGTTGTTGTTGTTGTTTATTTGATATTGTTTTAGTTGTTGTTGTTTATTTGACGTTGTAGTTGTTTTTTATTTGACGTTGTTGTTGTTGACATTGTTGTTGTTGTTGTTTTTTTGACGTAGTTGTTGTTGTTTATTTGACGTTTTTGTTGTTTTTTATTTGACGTTGTTGTTGTTGTTGTTTATTTGACGTTGTTGTTGTTGTTGTTGTTTATTTGACGTTGTTGTTGTTGTTTATTTGACGTTGTTGTTGTTGTTGTTTATTTGACGTTGTTGTTGTTATTTATTTGACGTTGTTGTTGTTGTTATTATTTATTTGACGTTGTTGTTGTTGTTGTTTATTTGACGCTGTTAATGTTGTTAACGTTGTTGTTGTTGTTTTTGTTATTTATTTGACGTTGTTGTTGTTGTTGTTGTTGTTTTTGTTGTTGTTATTGTTGGTGTTGTTGTTGTTTATTTGACGTTGTTGTTGTTGTTGTTTATTTGACGTTGTTGTTGTTGTTGTTTATTTGACGTTGTTGTTGCTGTTGTTGTTTATTTGACGTTGTTGTTGTTGTTTATTTGACATTGTTGTTATTGTTGTTGACGTTGTTGTTGTTGTTGTTTATTTGACGTTGTTGTTGTTGTTGTTGTTGTTGTTTATTTGATGTTGTTTTAGTTGTTGTTATTTTTTTGACGTTGATATTGTTGTTGTTGTTTATTTAATGTTGTTTTAGTTGTTGTTGTTTATTTGACGTTGTTGTTGTTTTTTATTTGACGTTGTTGTTGTTGACATTGTTGTTATTGTTGTTTATTTGACGTAGTTGTTGTTATTGACGTTGTTGTTGTTGTTGTTTATTTGACGTTTTTGTTGTTGTTGATGTTGTTGTTGTTGTTTTTTATTTGATGTTTTTGTTGTTGTTGTTTATTTGACGTTGTTGTTATTGTTGTTGTTTATTTGACGTTGTTGTTGTTGTTGTTTATTTGACTTTGTTGTTGTTGTTGTTTAGTTGACGTTGTTGTTGTTATTTATTTGAAGTTGTTGTTGTTGTTGTTATTGTTTATTTGACGTTGTTGTTGTTAATGTTTATTTGACGTTGCTAATGTTGTTGACGTTGTTGTTGTTGTTTTTGTTATTTATTTGACGTTGTTGTTGTTTTTGTTGTTGTTATTGTTGGTGTTGTTGTTGTTTATTTGACGTTGTTGTTGTTGTTGTTGTTTATTTGACTTTGTTGTTGTTGTTGTTGTTTATTTGACGTTGTTGTTGTTTTTTATTTGACGTTGTTGTTGTTGACATTGTTGTTGTTGTTGTTTATTTGACGTAGTTGTTGTTATTGACGTTGTTGTTGTTTATTTGACGTTTATGTTGTTGTTGATGTTGTTGTTGTTTTTTATTTGACGTTGTTGTTGTTGTTGTTAATTTGACATTGTTGTTGTTGTTATTGTTGTTGTTGTTGTTTATTTGACGTTGTTGTTGTTGTTGTTGTTTATTTGACTATGTTGTTGTTGTTTATTTGACGTTGTTGTTGTTGTTTATTTGACGTAGTTGTTGTTATTGACGTTGTTGTTGTTGTTGTCGTTGTTGTTTATTTGACATTTTTGTTGTTGTTGATGTTGTTGTTGTTGTTTTTTATTTGACGTTGTTGTTGTTGTTTATTTGAAGTTGTTATTGTTGTTATTGTTATTGTTGTTGTTTATTTGACGTTGTTGTTGTTTATTAAACGTTGTTGTTGTTTATTTGACGTTGTTGTTGTTGTTTATTTGACGTTGTTGTTGTTATTTATTTGACGTTGTTGTTGTTGTTGTTATTGTTTATTCGACGTTGTTGTTGTTGTTGTTTATTTGACGTTGTTAATGTTGTTGACGTTGTTGTTGTTGTTTTTGTTATTTATTTGACATTGTTGTTGTTGTTGTTTTTGTTGTTGTTATTGTTGGTGTTGTTGTTGTTGTTTATTTGACGTTGTTGTTGTTGTTGTTTATTTGATATTGTTTTAGTTGTTGTTGTTTATTTGACGTTGTAGTTGTTTTTTATTTGACGTTGTTGTTGTTGACATTGTTGTTGTTGTTGTTTTTTTGACGTAGTTGTTGTTGTTTATTTGACGTTTTTGTTGTTGTTGATGTTGTTGTTGTTTTTTATTTGACGTTGTTGTTGTTGTTGTTTATTTGACGTTGTTGTTGTTGTTGTTTATTTGACGTTGTTGTTGTTGTTTATTTGACGTTGTTGTTGTTGTTGTTTATTTGACGTTGTTGTTGTTATTTATTTGACGTTGTTGTTGTTGTTATTATTTATTTGACGTTGTTGTTGTTGTTGTTTATTTGACGCTGTTAATGTTGTTAACGTTGTTGTTGTTGTTTTTGTTATTTATTTGACGTTGTTGTTGTTGTTGTTGTTTTTGTTGTTGTTATTGTTGGTGTTGTTGTTGTTTATTTGACGTTGTTGTTGTTGTTGTTTATTTGACGTTGTTGTTGTTGTTGTTGTTTATTTGACGTTGTTGTTGTTGTTTATTTGACGTTGTTGTTGTTGTTTATTTGACATTGTTGTTATTGTTGTTGACGTTGTTGTTGTTGTTGTTTATTTGACGTTGTTGTTGTTGTTGTTGTTGTTTATTTGATGTTGTTTTAGTTGTTGTTATTTTTTTGACGTTGATATTGTTGTTGTTGTTTATTTAATGTTGTTTTAGTTGTTGTTGTTTATTTGACGTTGTTGTTGTTTTTTATTTGACGTTGTTGTTGTTGACATTGTTGTTATTGTTGTTTATTTGACGTAGTTGTTGTTATTGACGTTGTTGTTGTTGTTGTTTATTTGACGTTTTTGTTGTTGTTGATGTTGTTGTTGTTGTTTTTTATTTGATGTTTTTGTTGTTGTTGTTTATTTGACGTTGTTGTTATTGTTGTTGTTTATTTGACGTTGTTGTTGTTGTTGTTTATTTGACTTTGTTGTTGTTGTTGTTTAGTTGACGTTGTTGTTGTTATTTATTTGAAGTTGTTGTTGTTGTTGTTATTGTTTATTTGACGTTGTTGTTGTTAATGTTTATTTGACGTTGCTAATGTTGTTGACGTTGTTGTTGTTGTTTTTGTTATTTATTTGACGTTGTTGTTGTTTTTGTTGTTGTTATTGTTGGTGTTGTTGTTGTTTATTTGACGTTGTTGTTGTTGTTGTTGTTTATTTGACTTTGTTGTTGTTGTTGTTGTTTATTTGACGTTGTTGTTGTTTTTTATTTGACGTTGTTGTTGTTGACATTGTTGTTGTTGTTGTTTATTTGACGTAGTTGTTGTTATTGACGTTGTTGTTGTTTATTTGACGTTTATGTTGTTGTTGATGTTGTTGTTGTTTTTTATTTGACGTTGTTGTTGTTGTTGTTAATTTGACATTGTTGTTGTTGTTATTGTAGTTGTTGTTGTTTATTTGACGTTGTTGTTGTTGTTGTTGTTTATTTGACTATGTTGTTGTTGTTTATTTGACGTTGTTGTTGTTGTTGTTTAGTTGACGTTGTTGTTGTTATTTATTTGAAGTTGTTGTTGTTGTTATTGTTTATTTGACGTTGTTGTTGTTAATGTTTATTTGACGTTGTTAATGTTGTTGACGTTGTTGGTGTTGTTTTTGTTATTTATTTGACGTTGTTGTTGTTTTTGTTGTTGTTGTTGTTTTTGTTGTTGTTATTGTTGGTGTTGTTGTTGTTTATTTGACGTTGTTGTTGTTGTTGTTGTTTATTTGACGTTGTTGTTGTTGTTGTTTATTTGACGTTGTTGTTGTTTTTTATTTGACGTTGTTGTTGTTGACATTGTTGTTGTTGTTGTTTATTTGACGTAGTTGTTGTTATTGACGTTGTTGTTGTTGTTTATTTGACGTTTTTGTTGTTGTTGATGTTATTGTTGTTTTTTATTTGACGTTGTTGTTGTTGTTGTTAATTTGACGTTGTTGTTGTTGTTATTGTTGTTGTTGTTGTTTATTTGACGTTGTTGTTGTTATTGTTTATTTGACGTTGTTGTTGTTGTTTATTTGACGTTGTTGTTGTTGTTGTTTATTTGACGTTGTTGTTGTTATTTATTTGACGTTGTTGTTGTTGGTGTTATTGTTTATTTGACGTTGTTATTGTTGTTGTTTATTTGACGTTTTTAATGTTGTTGACGTTGTTGTTGTTGTTTTTGTTATTTATTTGACGTTGTTGTTGTTGACATTGTTGTTGTTTATTTGACGTTGTTGTTGTTGTTTATTTGACGTAGTTGTTGTTATTGACGTTGTTGTTGTTGTTGTTGTTGTTGTTTATTTGACATTTTTGTTGTTGTTGATGTTGTTGTTGTTGTTTTTTATTTGACGTTGTTGTTGTTTATTTGAAGTTGTTGTTGTTGTTATTGTTATTGTTGTTGTTTATTTGACGTTGTTGTTGTTTATTAAACGTTGTTGTTGTTTATTTGACGTTGTTGTTGTTGTTTATTTGACGTTGTTGTTGTTATTTATTTGACGTTGTTGTTGTTGTTGTTATTGTTTATTTGACGTTGTTGTTGTTGTTTATTTGACGTTGTTGTTGTTGTTGTTTATTTGATATTGTTTTAGTTGTTGTTGTTTATTTGACGTTGTAGTTGTTTTTTATTTGACGTTGTTGTTGTTGTTGTTTATTTGACGTTGTTGTTGCTGTTGTTGTTTATTTGACGTTGTTGTTGTTGTTTATTTGACATTGTTGTTATTGTTGTTGACGTTGTTGTTGTTGTTGTTTATTTGACGTTGTTGTTGTTGTTGTTGTTGTTTATTTGATGTTGTTTTAGTTGTTGTTATTTTTTTGACGTTGATATTGTTGTTGTTGTTTATTTAATGTTGTTTTAGTTGTTGTTGTTTATTTGACGTTGTTGTTGTTTTTTATTTGACGTTGTTGTTGTTGACATTGTTGTTATTGTTGTTTATTTGACGTAGTTGTTGTTATTGACGTTGTTGTTGTTGTTGTTTATTTGACGTTTTTGTTGTTGTTGATGTTGTTGTTGTTGTTTTTTATTTGATGTTTTTGTTGTTGTTGTTTATTTGACGTTGTTGTTATTGTTGTTGTTTATTTGACGTTGTTGTTGTTGTTGTTTATTTGACTTTGTTGTTGTTGTTGTTTAGTTGACGTTGTTGTTGTTATTTATTTGAAGTTGTTGTTGTTGTTGTTATTGTTTATTTGACGTTGTTGTTGTTAATGTTTATTTGACGTTGCTAATGTTGTTGACGTTGTTGTTGTTGTTTTTGTTATTTATTTGACGTTGTTGTTGTTTTTGTTGTTGTTATTGTTGGTGTTGTTGTTGTTTATTTGACGTTGTTGTTGTTGTTGTTGTTTATTTGACTTTGTTGTTGTTGTTGTTGTTTATTTGACGTTGTTGTTGTTTTTTATTTGACGTTGTTGTTGTTGACATTGTTGTTGTTGTTGTTTATTTGACGTAGTTGTTGTTATTGACGTTGTTGTTGTTTATTTGACGTTTATGTTGTTGTTGATGTTGTTGTTGTTTTTTATTTGACGTTGTTGTTGTTGTTGTTAATTTGACATTGTTGTTGTTGTTATTGTTGTTGTTGTTGTTTATTTGACGTTGTTGTTGTTGTTGTTGTTTATTTGACTATGTTGTTGTTGTTTATTTGACGTTGTTGTTGTTGTTTATTTGACGTAGTTGTTGTTATTGACGTTGTTGTTGTTGTTGTCGTTGTTATTTATTTGACATTTTTGTTGTTGTTGATGTTGTTGTTGTTGTTTTTTATTTGACGTTGTTGTTGTTGTTTATTTGAAGTTGTTATTGTTGTTATTGTTATTGTTGTTGTTTATTTGACGTTGTTGTTGTTTATTAAACGTTGTTGTTGTTTATTTGACGTTGTTGTTGTTGTTTATTTGACGTTGTTGTTGTTATTTATTTGACGTTGTTGTTGTTGTTGTTATTGTTTATTCGACGTTGTTGTTGTTGTTGTTTATTTGACGTTGTTAATGTTGTTGACGTTGTTGTTGTTGTTTTTGTTATTTATTTGACATTGTTGTTGTTGTTGTTTTTGTTGTTGTTATTGTTGGTGTTGTTGTTGTTGTTTATTTGACGTTGTTGTTGTTGTTGTTTATTTGATATTGTTTTAGTTGTTGTTGTTTATTTGACGTTGTAGTTGTTTTTTATTTGACGTTGTTGTTGTTGACATTGTTGTTGTTGTTGTTTTTTTGACGTAGTTGTTGTTGTTTATTTGACGTTTTTGTTGTTGTTGATGTTGTTGTTGTTTTTTATTTGACGTTGTTGTTGTTGTTGTTTATTTGACGTTGTTGTTGTTGTTGTTTATTTGACGTTGTTGTTGTTGTTTATTTGACGTTGTTGTTGTTGTTGTTGTTTATTTGACGTTGTTGTTGTTATTTATTTGACGTTGTTGTTGTTGTTATTATTTATTTGACGTTGTTGTTGTTGTTGTTGTTTATTTGACGCTGTTAATGTTGTTAACGTTGTTGTTGTTGTTTTTGTTATTTATTTGACGTTGTTGTTGTTGTTGTTGTTGTTGTTTTTGTTGTTGTTATTGTTGGTGTTGTTGTTGTTTATTTGACGTTGTTGTTGTTGTTGTTTATTTGACGTTGTTGTTGTTGTTGTTGTTTATTTGACGTTGTTGTTGCTGTTGTTGTTTATTTGACGTTGTTGTTGTTGTTTATTTGACATTGTTGTTATTGTTGTTGACGTTGTTGTTGTTGTTGTTTATTTGACGTTGTTGTTGTTGTTGTTGTTGTTGTTTATTTGATGTTGTTTTAGTTGTTGTTATTTTTTTGACGTTGATATTGTTGTTGTTGTTTATTTAATGTTGTTTTAGTTGTTGTTGTTTATTTGACGTTGTTGTTGTTTTTTATTTGACGTTGTTGTTGTTGACATTGTTGTTATTGTTGTTTATTTGACGTAGTTGTTGTTATTGACGTTGTTGTTGTTGTTGTTTATTTGACGTTTTTGTTGTTGTTGATGTTGTTGTTGTTGTTTTTTATTTGATGTTTTTGTTGTTGTTGTTTATTTGACGTTGTTGTTATTGTTGTTGTTTATTTGACGTTGTTGTTGTTGTTGTTTATTTGACTTTGTTGTTGTTGTTGTTTAGTTGACGTTGTTGTTGTTATTTATTTGAAGTTGTTGTTGTTGTTATTGTTTATTTGACGTTGTTGTTGTTAATGTTTATTTGACGTTGCTAATGTTGTTGACGTTGTTGTTGTTGTTTTTGTTATTTATTTGACGTTGTTGTTGTTTTTGTTGTTGTTATTGTTGGTGTTGTTGTTGTTTATTTGACGTTGTTGTTGTTGTTGTTGTTTATTTGACTTTGTTGTTGTTGTTGTTGTTTATTTGACGTTGTTGTTGTTTTTTATTTGACGTTGTTGTTGTTGACATTGTTGTTGTTGTTGTTTATTTGACGTAGTTGTTGTTATTGACGTTGTTGTTGTTTATTTGACGTTTATGTTGTTGTTGATGTTGTTGTTGTTTTTTATTTGACGTTGTTGTTGTTGTTGTTAATTTGACATTGTTGTTGTTGTTATTGTTGTTGTTGTTGTTTATTTGACGTTGTTGTTGTTGTTGTTGTTTATTTGACTATGTTGTTGTTGTTTATTTGACGTTGTTGTTGTTGTTGTTTAGTTGACGTTGTTGTTGTTATTTATTTGAAGTTGTTGTTGTTGTTATTGTTTATTTGACGTTGTTGTTGTTAATGTTTATTTGACGTTGTTAATGTTGTTGACGTTGTTGGTGTTGTTTTTGTTATTTATTTGACGTTGTTGTTGTTTTTGTTGTTGTTGTTGTTTTTGTTGTTGTTATTGTTGGTGTTGTTGTTGTTTATTTGACGTTGTTGTTGTTGTTGTTGTTTATTTGACGTTGTTGTTGTTGTTGTTTATTTTACGTTGTTGTTGTTTTTTATTTGACGTTGTTGTTGTTGACATTGTTGTTGTTGTTGTTTATTTGACGTAGTTGTTGTTATTGACGTTGTTGTTGTTGTTTATTTGACGTTTTTGTTGTTGTTGATGTTATTGTTGTTTTTTATTTGACGTTGTTGTTGTTGTTGTTAATTTGACGTTGTTGTTGTTGTTATTGTTGTTGTTGTTGTTTATTTGACGTTGTTGTTGTTATTGTTTATTTGACGTTGTTGTTGTTGTTTATTTGACGTTGTTGTTGTTGTTGTTTATTTGACGTTGTTGTTGTTATTTATTTGACGTTGTTGTTGTTGGTGTTATTGTTTATTTGACGTTGTTATTGTTGTTGTTTATTTGACGTTTTTAATGTTGTTGACGTTGTTGTTGTTGTTTTTGTTATTTATTTGACATTGTTGTTGTTGACATTGTTGTTGTTTATTTGACGTTGTTGTTGTTGTTTATTTGACGTAGTTGTTGTTATTGACGTTGTTGTTGTTGTTGTTGTTGTTGTTTATTTGACATTTTTGTTGTTGTTGATGTTGTTGTTGTTGTTTTTTATTTGACGTTGTTGTTGTTTATTTGAAGTTGTTGTTGTTGTTATTGTTATTGTTGTTGTTTATTTGACGTTGTTGTTGTTTATTAAACGTTGTTGTTGTTTATTTGACGTTGTTGTTGTTGTTTATTTGACGTTGTTGTTGTTATTTATTTGACGTTGTTGTTGTTGTTGTTATTGTTTATTTGACGTTGTTGTTGTTGTTGTTTATTTGACGTTGTTGTTGTTGTTGTTGTTTATTTGATATTGTTTTAGTTGTTGTTGTTTATTTGACGTTGTAGTTGTTTTTTATTTGACGTTGTTGTTGTTGTTGTTTATTTGACATAGTTGTTGTTGTTTATTTGACGTTTTTGTTGTTGTTGATGTTGTTGTTGTTTTTTATTTGACGTTGTTGTTGTTGTTGTTTATTTGACTTTGTTAATGTTGTTGACGTTGTTGTTGTTGTTTTTGTTATTTATTTGACATTGTTGTTGTTGTTGTTGTTGTTGTTGTTTCTGTTGTTTTTATTGTTGGTGTTGTTGTTGTTTATTTGACGTTGTTGTAGTTGTATATTTGACGTTGTTGTTGTTGTTGTTTATTTGACGTTGTTGTTCTTGTTGTTAATTTGACATTGTTGTTGTTGTTGTGTTGACGTTGTTGTTGTTGTTATTTTTTTGACGTTGTTGTTGTTGTTTATTTGATGTTGTTTTAGTTGTTGTTGTTTATTTGACGTTGTTGTTGTTGTTGTTTATTTGAGGTTGTTTTAGTTGTTGTTGTTTATTTGACGTTGTTGTTGTTTTTTTATTTGACGTTGTTGTTGTTGACATTGTTGTTGTTGTTGTTTATTTGACGTAGTTGTTGTTATTGACGTTGTTGTTGTTGTTGTTGTTTATTTGACGTTGTTAATGTTGTTGACGTTGTTGTTGTTTTTGTTATTTATTTGACATTGTTGTTTTTGTTGTTGTTTTTGTTGTTGTTATTGTTGGTGTTGTTGTTGTTGTTGTTGTTTATTTGATATTGTTTTAGTTGTTGTTGTTTATTTGACGTTGTAGTTGTTTTTTATTTGACGTTGTTGTTGTTGTTGTTTATTTGACGTAGTTGTTGTTGTTTATTTGACGTTTTTGTTGTTGTTGATGTTGTTGTTGTTTTTTATTTGACGTTGTTGTTGTTGTTGTTTATTTGACGTTGTTAATTTTGTTGACGTTGTTGTTGTTGTTTTTGTTATTTATTTGACATTGTTGTTGTTGTTGTTGTTGTTTCTGTTGTTTTTATTGTTGGGGTTGTTGTTGTTTATTTGACGTTGTTGTTGTTGTATATTTGACGTTGTTGTTGTTGTTGTTTATTTGACGTTGTTGTTGTTGTTGTTAATTTGACATTGTTGTTGTTGTTGTGTTGACGTTGTTGTTGTTGTTGTTTTTTTGACGTTGTTGTTGTTGTTTATTTGATGTTGTTTTAGTTGTTGTTGTTTATTTGACGTTGTTGTTGTTGTTGTTTATTTGAGGTTGTTTTAGTTGTTGTTGTTTATTTGACGTTGTTGTTGTTTTTTTATTTGACGTTGTTGTTGTTGACATTGTTGTTGTTGTTGTTTATTTGAAGTAGTTGTTGTTATTGACGTTGTTGTTGTTGTTGTTGTTTATTTGACGTTGTTAATGTTGTTGACGTTGTTGTTGTTGTTTTTGTTATTTATTTGACATTGTTGTTGTTGTTGTTTTTGTTGTTGTTATTGTTGGTGTTGTTGTTGTTGTTGTTGTTGTTTATTTGATATTGTTTTAGTTGTTGTTGTTTATTTGACGTTGTAGTTGTTTTTTATTTGACGTTGTTGTTATTGACATTGTTGTTGTTGTTGTTTTTTTGACGTAGTTGTTGTTGTTTATTTGACGTTTTTGTTGTTGTTGATGTTGTTGTTGTTTTTTATTTGACGTTGTTGTTGTTGTTGTTGTTTATTTGACGTTGTTGTTGTTGTTGTTTATTTGACGTTGTTGTTGTTGTTTATTTGACGTTGTTGTTGTTGTTGTTTATTTGACGTTGTTGTTGTTATTTATTTGACGTTGTTGTTGTTGTTATTATTTATTTGACGTTGTTGATGTTGTTGTTGTTTATTTGACGTTGTTAATGTTGTTAACGTTGTTGTTGTTGTTTTTGTTATTTATTTGACGTTGTTGTTGTTGTTGTTGTTGTTTTTGTTGTTGTCATTGTTGGTGTTGTTGTTGTTTATTTGACGTTGTTGTTGTTGTTGTTTATTTGACGTTGTTGTTGTTGTTTATTTGACGTTGTTGTTGCTGTTGTTGTTTATTTGACGTTGTTGTTGTTGTTTATTTGACATTGTTGTTATTGTTGTTGACGTTGTTGTTGTTGTTGTTTATTTGACGTTGTTTTTGTTGTTGTTGTTGTTTATTTGATGTTGTTTTAGTTGTTGTTATTTTTTTGACGTTGATATTGTTGTTGTTGTTTATTTGATGTTGTTTTAGTTGTTGTTGTTTATTTGACGTTGTTGTTGTTTTTTATTTGACGTTGTTGTTGTTGAAATTGTTGTTATTGTTGTTTATTTGACGTAGTTGTTGTTATTGACGTTGTTGTTGTTGTTGTTTATTTGACGTTTTTGTTGTTGTTGATGTTGTTGTTGTTGTTTTTTATTTGATGTTTTTGTTGTTGTTGTTTATTTGACGTTGTTGTTGTTTATTTGACGTTGTTGTTGTTGTTTTTTATTTGACGTTGTTGTTGTTGTTTATTTGACGTTGTTGTTGTTGTTGTTTAGTTGACGTTGTTGTTGTTATTTATTTGAAGTTGTTGTTGTTGTTATTGTTTATTTGACGTTGTTGTTGTTAATGTTTATTTGACGTTGCTAATGTTGTTGACGTTGTTGTTGTTGTTTTTGTTATTTATTTGACGTTGTTGTTGTTTTTGTTGTTGTTATTGTTGGTGTTGTTGTTGTTTATTTGACGTTGTTGTTGTTGTTGTTGTTGTTTATTTGACTTTGTTGTTGTTGTTGTTGTTTATTTGACGTTCTTGTTGTTTTTTATTTGACGTTGTTGTTGTTGACATTGTTGTTGTTGTTGTTTATTTAACGTAGTTGTTGTTATTGACGTTGTTGTTGTTGTTTATTTGACGTTTTTGTTGTTGTTGATGTTGTTGTTGTTTTTTATTTGACGTTGTTGTTGTTGTTGTTAATTTGACGTTGTTGTTGTTGTTATTGTTGTTGTTGTTGTTTATTTGACGTTGTTGTTGTTGTTGTTGTTTATTTGACTATGTTGTTGTTGTTTATTTGACGTTGTTGTTGTTGTTGTTTAGTTGACGTTGTTGTTGTTATTTATTTGAAGTTGTTGTTGTTGTTATTGTTTATTTGACGTTGTTGTTGTTAATGTTTATTTGACGTTGTTAATGTTGTTGACGTTGTTGGTGTTGTTTTTGTTATTTATTTGACGTTGTTGTTGTTTTTGTTGTTGTTGTTGTTTTTGTTGGTATTATTGTTGGTGTTGTTGTTGGTGTTGTTGTTGTTGTTGTTGTTGTTGTTTTTGTTGTTGTTATTGTTGGTGTTGTTGTTGTTGTTGTTGTTGTTTATTTGATATTGTTTTAGTTGTTGTTGTTTATTTGACGTTGTAGTTGTTTTTTATTTGACGTTGTTGTTATTGACATTGTTGTTGTTGTTGCTTTTTTGACGTAGTTGTTGTTGTTTATTTGACGTTTTTGTTGTTGTTGATGTTGTTGTTGTTTTTTATTTGACGTTGTTGTTGTTGTTGTTGTTGTTGTTGTTTATTTGACGTTGTTGTTGTTGTTGTTTATTTGACGTTGTTGTTGTTGTTTATTTGACGTTGTTGTTGTTGTTGTTTATTTGACGTTGTTGTTGTTGTTATTATTTATTTGACGTTGTTGATGTTGTTGTTGTTTATTTGACGTTGTTAATGTTGTTAACGTTGTTGTTGTTGTTTTTGTTATTTATTTGACGTTGTTGTTGTTGTTGTTGTTGTTTTTGTTGTTGTCATTGTTGGTGTTGTTGTTGTTTATTTGACGTTGTTGTTGTTGTTGTTTATTTGACGTTGTTGTTGTTGTTTATTTGACGTTGTTGTTGCTGTTGTTGTTTATTTGACGTTGTTGTTGTTGTTTATTTGACATTGTTGTTATTGTTGTTGACGTTGTTGTTGTTGTTGTTTATTTGACGTTGTTTTTGTTTTTGTTGTTGTTTATTTGATGTTGTTTTAGTTGTTGTTATTTTTTTGACGTTGATATTGTTGTTGTTGTTTATTTGATGTTGTTTTAGTTGTTGTTGTTTATTTGACGTTGTTGTTGTTTTTTATTTGACGTTGTTGTTGTTGACATTGTTGTTGTGTTTGTTTATTTGACGTTGTTGTTGTTGTTGACGTTGTTGTTGTTGTTGTTTATTTGACGTTTTTGTTGTTGTTGATGTTGTTGTTGTTGTTTTTTATTTGATGTTTTTGTTGTTGTTGTTTATTTGACGTTGTTGTTGTTTATTTGACGTTGTTGTTGTTGTTGTTTATTTGACGTTGTTGTTGTTGTTTATTTGACGTTGTTGTTGTTGTTGTTTAGTTGACGTTGTTGTTGTTATTTATTTGAAGTTGTTGTTGTTGTTATTGTTTATTTGACGTTGTTGTTGTTAATGTTTATTTGACGTTGCTAATGTTGTTGACGTTGTTGTTGTTGTTTTTGTTATTTATTTGACGTTGTTGTTGTTTTTGTTGTTGTTATTGTTGGTGTTGTTGTTGTTTATTTGACGTTGTTGTTGTTGTTGTTGTTGTTTATTTGACTTTGTTGTTGTTGTTGTTGTTTATTTGACGTTCTTGTTGTTTTTTATTTGACGTTGTTGTTGTTGACATTGTTGTTGTTGTTGTTTATTTGACGTAGTTGTTGTTATTGACGTTGTTGTTGTTGTTTATTTGACGTTTTTGTTGTTGTTGATGTTGTTGTTGTTTTTTATTTGACGTTGTTGTTGTTGTTGTTAATTTGACGTTGTTGTTGTTGTTATTGTTGTTGTTGTTGTTTATTTGACGTTGTTGTTGTTGTTGTTGTTTATTTGACTATGTTGTTGTTGTTTATTTGACGTTGTTGTTGTTGTTGTTTAGTTGACGTTGTTGTTGTTATTTATTTGAAGTTGTTGTTGTTGTTATTGTTTATTTGACGTTGTTGTTGTTAATGTTTATTTGACGTTGTTAATGTTGTTGACGTTGTTGGTGTTGTTTTTGTTATTTATTTGACGTTGTTGTTGTTTTTGTTGTTGTTGTTGTTTTTGTTGGTATTATTGTTGGTGTTGTTGTTGTTTATTTGACGTTGTTGTTGTTGTTGTTTATTTGATGTTGTTGTTGTTGTTGTTTGTTTGACGTTGTTGTTGTTTTTTATTTGACGTTGTTGTTGTTGACATTGTTGTTGTTGTTATTTATTTGACGTAGTTGTTGTTATTGACGTTGTTGTTGTTGTTTATTTGACATTTTTGTTGTTGTTGATGTTATTGTTGTTTTTTATTTGACGTTGTTGTTGTTGTTGTTAATTTGACGTTGTTGTTGTTGTTATTGTTGTTGTTGTTGTTTATTTGACGTTGTTGTTGTTATTGTTTATTTGACGTTGTTGTTGTTGTTTATTTGACGTTGTTGTTGTTGTTGTTGTTTATTTGACGTTGTTGTTGTTATTTATTTGACGTTGTTGTTGTTGTTGTTATTGTTTATTTGACGTTGTTATTGTTGTTGTTTATTTAACGTTTTTAATGTTGTTGACGTTGTTGTTGTTGTTTTTGTTATTTATTTGACGTTGTTGTTGTTGACATTGTTGTTGTTTATTTGACGTTGTTGTTGTTGTTTATTTGACGTAGTCGTTGTTATTGACGTTGTTGTTGTTGTTGTTGTTTTTTATTTGACGTAGTTGTTGTTGTTTATTTGAAGTTGTTGTTGTTGTTATTGTTATTGTTGTTGTTTATTTGACGTTGTTGTTGTTTATTAAACGTTGTTGTTGTTGTTGTTTATTTGACGTTGTTGTTGTTGTTTATTTGACGTTGTTGTTGTTATTTATTTGACGTTGTTGTTGTTGTTATTGTTTATTTGACGTTGTTGTTGTTGTTGTTTATTTGACGTTGTTAATGTTGTTGACGTTGTTGTTGTTGTTTTTGTTATTTATTTGACATTGTTGTTGTTGTTGTTTTTGTTGTTGTTATTGTTGGTGTTGTTGTTGTTGTTTATTTGACGTTGTTGTTGTTTATTTGATATTGTTTTAGTTGTTGTTGTTTATTTGACGTTGTAGTTGTTTTTTATTTGACGTTGTTGTTGTTGTTGTTTATTTGACGTAGTTGTTGTTGTTTATTTGACGTTTTTGTTGTTGTTGATGTTGTTGTTGTTTTTTATTTGACGTTGTTGTTGTTGTTGTTTATTTGACGTTGTTAGTGTTGTTGACGTTGTTGTTGTTGTTGTTGTTTTTGTTATTTATTTGACATTGTTGTTGTTGTTGTTGTTGTTTCTGTTGTTTTTATTGTTGGTGTTGTTGTTGTTTATTTGACGTTGTTGTTGTTGTTGTTGTTGTTTATTTGACGTTGTTGTTGTTGTTGTTTATTTGACGTTGTTGTTGTTGTTAATTTGACATTGTTGTTGTTGTTGTGTTGACGTTGTTGTTGTTGTTGTTTTTTTGACGTTGTTGTTGTTGTTTATTTGATGTTGTTTTAGTTGTTGTTGTTTATTTGACGTTGTTGTTGTTGTTGTTTATTTGAGGTTGTTTTAGTTGTTGTTGTTTATTTGACGTTGTTGTGGTTTTTTTATTTGACGTTGTTGTTGTTGGCATTGTTGTTGTTGTTGTTTATTTGACGTAGTTGTTGTTATTGACGTTGTTGTTGTTGTTGTTGTTTATTTGACGTTTTTGTTGTTGTTGATGTTGTTGTTGTTGTTTTTTATTTGATGTTTTTGTTGTTGTTGTTTATTTGACGTTGTTGTTGTTGTTGTTGTTTATTTGACGTTGTAGTTGTTGTTTATTTGACGTTGTTGTTGTTGTTTAGTTGACGTTGTTGTTGTTATTTATTTGAAGTTGTTGTTGTTATTGTTATTGTTTATTTGACGTTGTTGTTGTTAATGTTTATTTGACGTTGCTAATGTTGTTGACGTTGTTGTTGTTGTTTTTGTTATTTATTTGACGTTGTTGTTATTTTTGTTGTTGTTATTGTTGGTGTTGTTGTTGTTGTTGTTTATTTGATTTTGTTGTTGTTGTTGTTGTTGTTTATTTGACGTTGTTGTTGTTTTTTATTTGACGTTGTTGTTGTTGACATTGTTGTTGTTGTTGTTTATTTGACGTAGTTGTTGTTATTGACGTTGTTGTTGTTGTTGTTGTTTATTTGACATTGTTGTTGTTTTTTATTTGATGTTGTTGTTGTTGACATTGTTGTTGTTGTTGTCTATTTGACGTAGTTGTTGTTATTGACGTTGTTGTTGTTGTTTATTTGACGTTTTTGTTGTTGTTGATGTTGTTGTTATTTTTTATTTGACGTTGTTGTTGTTAATTTGACGTTGTTGTTGTTGTTGTTGTTTATTTGACGTTGTTGTTGTTATTGTTGTTGTTGTTGTTTATTTGACGTTGTTGTTGTTGTTGTTTATTTGACGTTGTTGTTGTTGTTTATTTGACGTTGTTGTTGTTGTTGTTTATTTGACGTTGTTGTTGTTATTTATTTGACGTTGTTGTTGTTGTTATTATTTATTTGACGTTGTTGTTGTTGTTGTTGTTTATTTGACGTTGTTAATGTTGTTAACGTTGTTGTTGTTGTTTTTATTATTTATTTGACGTTGTTGTTGTTGTTGTTGTTGTTTTTGTTGTTGTTATTGTTGGTGTTGTTGTTGTTGTTTATTTGACGTTGTTGTTGTTGTTGTTTATTTGACGTTGTTGTTGTTGTTGTTGTTGTTTATTTGACGTTGTTGTTGCTGTTGTTGTTTATTTGACGTTGTTGTTGTTGTTTATTTGACATTGTTGTTATTGTTGTTGACGTTGTTGTTGTTGTTGTTTATTTGACGTTGTTGTTGTTGTTGTTTATTTGATGTTGTTTTAGTTGTTGTTATTTTTTTGACGTTGATATTGTTGTTGTTGTTTATTTGATGTTGTTTTAGTTGTTGTTGTTTATTTGACGTTGTTATTGTTGTTTATTTGACGTAGTTGTTGTTATTGACGTTGTTGTTGTTGTTGTTTATTTGACGTTTTTGTTGTTGTTGATGTTGTTGTTGTTGTTTTTTATTTGATGTTTTTGTTGTTGTTGTTTATTTGACGTTGTTGTTGTTTATTTGACGTTGTTGTTGTTGTTGTTTATTTGACGTTGTTGTTGTTGTTTATTTGACGTTGTTGTTGTTGTTGTTTAGTTGATGTTGTTGTTGTTATTTATTTGAAGTTGTTGTTGTTGTTATTGTTTATTTGACGTTGTTGTTGTTAATGTTTATTTGACGTTGCTAATGTTGTTGACGTTGTTGTTGTTGTTGTTTTTGTTATTTATTTGACGTTGTTGTTGTTTTTGTTGTTGTTATTGTTGGTGTTGTTGTTGTTTATTTGACGTTGTTGTTGTTGTTGTTGTTTATTTGACTTTGTTGTTGTTGTTGTTGTTTATTTGACGTTGTTGTTGTTTTTTATTTGACGTTGTTGTTGTTGACATTGTTGTTGTTGTTGTTTATTTGACGTAGTTGTTGTTATTGACGTTGTTGTTGTTGTTTATTTGACGTTTTTGTTGTTGTTGATGTTGTTGTTGGTTTTTATTTGACGTTGTTGTTGTTGTTGTTAATTTGACGTTGTTGTTGTTATTGTTGTTGTTGTTGTTGTTTATTTGACTATGTTGTTGTTGTTGTTGTTGTTTATTTGACTATGTTTGTTGTTGTTTATTTGACGTTGTTGTTGTTGTTGTTGTTTAGTTGACGTTGTTGTTGTTATTTATTTGAAGTTGTTGTTGTTGTTATTGTTTATTAGACGTTGTTGTTGTTAATGTTTATTTGACGTTGTTAATGTTGTTGACGTTGTTGGTGTTGTTTTTGTTATTTATTTGACGTTGTTGTTGTTTTTGTTGTTGTTGTTGTTTTTGTTGTTGTTATTGTTGGTGTTGTTGTTGTTTATTTGACGTTGTTGTTGTTGTTGTTGTTTATTTGACGTTGTTGTTGTTGTTGTTTATTTGACGTTGTTGTTGTTTTTTATTTGACGTTGTTGTTGTTGACATTGTTGTTGTTGTTGTTTATTTGACGTAGTTGTTGTTATTGACGTTGTTGTTGTTGTTTATTTGACGTTTTTGTTGTTGTTGATGTTATTGTTGTTTTTTATTTGACGTTGTTGTTGTTGTTGTTAATTTGACGTTGTTGTTGTTGTTATTGTTGTTGTTGTTGTTTATTTGACGTTGTTGTTGTTGTTGTTTATTTGACGTTGTTGTTGTTGTTTATTTGACGTTGTTGTTGTTGTTGTTGTTTATTTGACGTTGTTGTTGTTATTTATTTGACGTTGTTGTTGTTGTTGTTGTTATTGTTTATTTGACGTTGTTATTGTTGTTGTTTATTTGACGTTTTTAATGTTGTTGACGTTGTTGTTGTTGTTTTTGTTATTTATTTGACGTTGTTGTTGTTGACATTGTTGTTGTTTATTTGACGTTGTTGTTGTTGTTTATTTGACGTAGTTGTTGTTATTGACGTTGTTGTTGTTGTTGTTGTTGTTTATTTGACATTTTTGTTGTTGTTGATGTTGTTGTTGTTGTTTTTTATTTGACGTTGTTGTTGTTGTTTATTTGAAGTTGTTGTTGTTGTTATTGTTATTGTTGTTGTTTATTTGACGTTGTTGTTGTTTATTAAACGTTGTTGTTGTTGTTGTTTATTTGACGTTGTTGTTGTTGTTTATTTGACGTTGTTGTTATTTATTTGACGTTGTTGTTGTTGTTATTGTTTATTTGACGTTGTTGTTGTTGTTGTTTATTTGACGTTGTTAATGTTGTTGACGTTGTTGTTGTTGTTTTTGTTATTTATTTGACATTGTTGTTGTTGTTGTTTTTGTTGTTGTTATTGTTGGTGTTGTTGTTGTTGTTTATTTGACGTTGTTGTTGTTGTTGTTGTTTATTTGATATTGTTTTAGTTGTTGTTGTTTATTTGATGTTGTAGTTGTTTTTTATTTGACATTGTTGTTGTTGTTGTTGTTTATTTGACGTAGTTGTTGTTGTTTATTTGACGTTTTTGTTGTTGTTGATGTTGTTGTTGTTTTTTATTTGACGTTGTTGTTGTTGTTGTTTATTTGACGTTGTTAATGTTGTTGACGTTGTTGTTGTTGTTTTTGTTATTTGTTTGACATTGTTGTTGTTGTTGTTGTTGTTTCTGTTGTTTTTATTGTTGGTGTTGTTGTTGTTTATTTGACGTTGTTGTTGTTGTTTATTTGACGTTGTTGTTGTTGTTGTTTATTTGACGTTGTTGTTGTTGTTAATTTGACATTGTTGTTGTTGTTGTGTTGACGTTGTTGTTGTTGTTGTTTTTTTGACGTTGTTGTTGTTGTTTATTTGATGTTGTTTTAGTTGTTGTTGTTTATTTGACGTTGTTGTTGTTGTTGTTTATTTGAGGTTGTTTTAGTTGTTGTTGTTTATTTGACGCTGTTGTTGTTTTTTTATTTGACGTTGTTGTTGTTGACATTGTTGTTGTTGTTGTTTATTTGACGTAGTTGTTGTTATTGACGTTGTTATTGTTGTTGTTGTTTATTTGACGTTTTTGTTGTTGTTGATGTTGTTGTTGTTGTTTTTTATTTGATGTTTTTGTTGTTGTTGTTTATTTGACGTTGTTGTTGTTGTTTATTTGACGTTGTAGTTGTTGTTTATTTGACGTTGTTGTTGTTGTTGTTGTTTAGTTGACGTTGTTGTTATTTATTTGAAGTTGTTGTTGTTATTGTTATTGTTTATTTGACGTTGTTGTTGTTAATGTTTATTTGACGTTGCTAATGTTGTTGACGTTGTTGTTGTTGTTTTTGTTATTTATTTGACGTTGTTGTTGTTTTTGTTGTTGTTATTGTTGGTGTTGTTGTTGTTGTTGTTGTTTATTTGACTTTGTTGTTGTTGTTGTTGTTGTTTATTTGACGTTGTTGTTGTTTTTTATTTGACGTTGTTGTTGTTGACATTGTTGTTGTTGTTGTTTATTTGACGTAGTTGTTGTTATTGACGTTGTTGTTGTTGTTGTTGTTTATTTGACGTTGTTGTTGTTTTTTATTTGACGTTGTTGTTGTTGACATTGTTGTTGTTGTTGTCTATTTGACGTAGTTGTTGTTATTGACGTTGTTGTTGTTGTTTATTTGACGTTTTTGTTGTTGTTGATGTTGTTGTTGTTTTTTATTTGACGTTGTTGTTGTTGTTGTTGTTGTTAATTTGACGTTGTTGTTGTTGTTATTGTTGTTGTTGTTGTTTATTTGACGTTGTTGTTGTTGTTGTTGTTTATTTGACGTTGTTGTTGTTGTTTTTTATTTGACGTTGTTGTTGTTGTTTATTTGACGTTGTTGTTGTTGTTTATTTGACGTTGTTGTTGTTATTTATTTGACGTTGTTGTTGTTGTTATTGTTTATTTGACGTTGTTACTGTTGTTGTTTATTTGACGTTTTTAATGTTGTTGACGTTGTTGTTGTTGTTTTTGTTATTTATTTGACGTTTTTGTTGTTGACATTGTTGTTGTTTATTTGACGTTGTTGTTGTTGTTTATTTGACGTAGTTGTTGTTATTGACGTTGTTGTTGTTGTTGTTTATTTGACATTTTTGTTGTTGTTGATGTTGTTGTTGTTGTTTTTTATTTGACGTTGTTGTTGTTGTTTATTTGAAGTTGTTGTTGTTGTTATTGTTATTGTTGTTGTTTATTTGACGTTGTTGTTGTTTATTAAACGTTGTTGTTGTTGTTGTTTATTTGACGTTGTTGTTGTTGTTTATTTGACGTTGTTGTTATTTATTTGACGTTGTTGTTGTTATTTATTTGACGTTGTTGTTGTTGTTGTTATTGTTTATTTGACGTTGTTGTTGTTGTTGTTGTTTATTTGACGTTGTTAATGTTGTTGACGTTGTTGTTGTTGTTTTTGTTATTTATTTGACGTTGTTGTTATTGTTGTTGTTTATTTGACGTAGTTGTTGTTATTGACGTTGTTGTTGTTGTTGTTTATTTGACGTTTTTGTTGTTGTTGATGTTGTTGTTGTTGTTGTTTTTTATTTGACATTGTTGTTGTTATTTGACGTTGTTGTTGTTGTATTTGTTGTTGTTGTTGTTTATTTAACGTTGTTGTTGTTGTTTATTTGACGTTGTTGTTGTTGTTGTTTATTTGATGTTGTTTTAGTTTATGTTGTTGGTGTTTATTTGACGTTGTTTATTGTTGGTGTTATTGTTGTTTATTTGACGTTGTTGTTGTTGTTTATTTGACGTTGTTGTTGTTGTTGTTGTTAATTTGACATTGTTGTTGTTGTTGTGTTGACGTTGTTGTTGTTGTTGTTTTTTTGACGTTGTTGTTGTTGTTTATTTGATGTTGTTTTAGTTGTTGTTGTTTATTTGACGTTGTTGTTGTTGTTGTTGTTTATTTGAGGTTGTTTTAGTTGTTGTTGTTTATTTGACGTTGTTGTTGTTTTTTTATTTGACGTTGTTGTTGTTGACATTATTGTTGTTGTTGTTTATTTGACGTAGTTGTTGTTATTGACGTTGTTGTTGTTGTTGTTTATTTGACGTTTTTGTTGTTGTTGATGTTGTTGTTGTTGTTTTTTATTTGATGTTTTTGTTGTTGTTGTTTATTTGACGTTGTTGTTGTTGTTGTTGTTTATTTGACGTTGTTGTTGTTGTTTATTTGACGTTGTTGTTGTTGTTTATTTGACGTTGTTGTTGTTGTTGTTTAGTTGACGTTGTTGTGGTTATTTATTTGAAGTTGTTGTTGTTGTTTTTATGATTTATTTGACGTTGTTGTTGTTGTTGTTGTTGTTTTTGTTGTTGTTATTGTTGGTGTTGTTGTTGTTGTTTATTTGACGTTGTTGTTGTTGTTGTTTATTTGACGTTGTTGTTGTTGTTGTTGTTGTTTATTTGACGTTGTTGTTGCTGTTGTTGTTTATTTGACGTTGTTGTTGTTGTTTATTTGACATTGTTGTTATTGTTGTTGACGTTGTTGTTGTTGTTGTTGTTTATTCGACGTTGTTGTTGTTGTTGTTGTTTATTTGATGTTGTTTTAGTTGTTGTTATTTTTTTGACGTTGATATTGTTGTTGTTGTTTATTTGATGTTGTTTTAGTTGTTGTTGTTTATTTGACGTTGTTATTGTTGTTTATTTGACGTAGTTGTTGTTATTGACGTTGTTGTTGTTGTTGTTTATTTGACGTTTTTGTTGTTGTTGATGTTGTTGTTGTTGTTTTTTATTTGATGTTTTTGTTGTTGTTGTTTATTTGACATTGTTGTTGTTTATTTGACGTTGTTGTTGTTGTTGTTTATTTGACGTTGTTGTTGTTGTTTATTTGACGTTGTTGTTGTTGTTGTTTAGTTGACGTTGTTGTTGTTATTTATTTGAAGTTGTTGTTGTTGTTGTTATTGTTTATTTGACGTTGTTGTTGTTAATGTTTATTTGACGTTGCTAATGTTGTTGACGTTGTTGTTGTTGTTGTTTTTGTTATTTATTTGACGTTGTTGTTGTTTTTGTTGTTGTTATTGTTGGTGTTGTTGTTGTTTATTTGACGTTGTTGTTGTTGTTGTTGTTTATTTGACTTTGTTGTTGTTGTTGTTGTTTATTTGACGTTGTTGTTGTTTTTTATTTGACGTTGTTGTTGTTGACATTGTTGTTGTTGTTGTTTATTTGACGTAGTTGTTGTTATTGACGTTGTTGTTGTTGTTTATTTGACGTTTTTGTTGTTGTTGATGTTGTTGTTGGTTTTTATTTGACGTTGTTGTTGTTGTTGTTAATTTGACGTTGTTGTTGTTGTTATTGTTGTTGTTGTTGTTGTTTATTTGACTATGTTGTTGTTGTTGTTGTTTATTTGACTATGTTTGTTGTTGTTTATTTGACGTTGTTGTTGTTGTTGTTGTTTAGTTGACGTTGTTGTTGTTATTTATTTGAAGTTGTTGTTGTTGTTATTGTTTATTAGACGTTGTTGTTGTTAATGTTTATTTGACGTTGTTAATGTTGTTGACGTTGTTGGTGTTGTTTTTGTTATTTATTTGACGTTGTTGTTGTTTTTGTTGTTGTTGTTGTTTTTGTTGTTGTTATTGTTGGTGTTGTTGTTGTTTATTTGACGTTGTTGTTGTTGTTGTTGTTTATTTGACGTTGTTGTTGTTGTTGTTTATTTGACGTTGTTGTTGTTTTTTATTTGACGTTGTTGTTGTTGACATTGTTGTTGTTGTTGTTTATTTGACGTAGTTGTTGTTATTGACGTTGTTGTTGTTGTTTATTTGACGTTTTTGTTGTTGTTGATGTTATTGTTGTTTTTTATTTGACGTTGTTGTTGTTGTTATTAATTTGACGTTGTTGTTGTTGTTATTGTTGTTGTTGTTGTTTATTTGACGTTGTTGTTGTTGTTGTTTATTTGACGTTGTTGTTGTTGTTTATTTGACGTTGTTGTTGTTGTTGTTTATTTGACGTTGTTGTTGTTATTTATTTGACGTTGTTGTTGTTGTTGTTGTTATTGTTTATTTGACGTTGTTATTGTTGTTGTTTATTTGACGTTTTTAATGTTGTTGACGTTGTTGTTGTTGTTTTTGTTATTTATTTGACGTTGTTGTTGTTGACATTGTTGTTGTTTATTTGACGTTGTTGTTGTTGTTTATTTGACGTAGTTGTTGTTATTGACGTTGTTGTTGTTGTTGTTGTTGTTGTTTATTTGACATTTTTGTTGTTGTTGATGTTGTTGTTGTTGTTTTTTATTTGACGTTGTTGTTGTTGTTTATTTGAAGTTGTTGTTGTTGTTATTGTTATTGTTGTTGTTTATTTGACGTTGTTGTTGTTTATTAAACGTTGTTGTTGTTGTTGTTTATTTGACGTTGTTGTTGTTGTTTATTTGACGTTGTTGTTATTTATTTGACGTTGTTGTTGTTGTTATTGTTTATTTGACGTTGTTGTTGTTGTTGTTTATTTGACGTTGTTAATGTTGTTGACGTTGTTGTTGTTGTTTTTGTTATTTATTTGACATTGTTGTTGTTGTTGTTTTTGTTGTTGTTATTGTTGGTGTTGTTGTTGTTGTTTATTTGACGTTGTTGTTGTTGTTGTTGTTTATTTGATATTGTTTTAGTTGTTGTTGTTTATTTGACGTTGTAGTTGTTTTTTATTTGACATTGTTGTTGTTGTTGTTGTTTATTTGACGTAGTTGTTGTTGTTTATTTGACGTTTTTGTTGTTGTTGATGTTGTTGTTGTTTTTTATTTGACGTGGTTGTTGTTGTTGTTTATTTGACGTTGTTAATGTTGTTGACGTTGTTGTTGTTGTTTTTGTTATTTGTTTGACATTGTTGTTGTTGTTGTTGTTGTTTCTGTTGTTTTTATTGTTGGTGTTGTTGTTGTTTATTTGACGTTGTTGTTGTTGTTGTTTATTTGACGTTGTTGTTGTTGTTGTTTATTTGACGTTGTTGTTGTTGTTAATTTGACATTGTTGTTGTTGTTGTGTTGACGTTGTTGTTGTTGTTGTTTTTTTGACGTTGTTGTTGTTGTTTATTTGATGTTGTTTTAGTTGTTGTTGTTTATTTGACGTTGTTGTTGTTGTTGTTTATTTGAGGTTGTTTTAGTTGTTGTTGTTTATTTGACGCTGTTGTTGTTTTTTTATTTGACGTTGTTGTTGTTGACATTGTTGTTGTTGTTGTTTATTTGACGTAGTTGTTGTTATTGACGTTGTTATTGTTGTTGTTGTTTATTTGACGTTTTTGTTGTTGTTGATGTTGTTGTTGTTGTTTTTTATTTGATGTTTTTGTTGTTGTTGTTTATTTGACGTTGTTGTTGTTGTTTATTTGACGTTGTAGTTGTTGTTTATTTGACGTTGTTGTTGTTGTCGTTGTTTAGTTGACGTTGTTGTTGTTATTTATTTGAAGTTGTTGTTGTTATTGTTATTGTTTATTTGACGTTGTTGTTGTTAATGTTTATTTGACGTTGCTAATGTTGTTGACGTTGTTGTTGTTGTTTTTGTTATTTATTTGACGTTGTTGTTGTTTTTGTTGTTGTTATTGTTGGTGTTGTTGTTGTTGTTGTTGTTTATTTGACTTTGTTGTTGTTGTTATTGTGGTTTATTTGACGTTGTTGTTGTTTTTTATTTGACGTTGTTGTTGTTGACATTGTTGTTGTTGTTGTTTATTTGACGTAGTTGTTGTTATTGACGTTGTTGTTGTTGTTGTTGTTGTTTATTTGACGTTGTTGTTGTTTTTTATTTGACGTTGTTGTTGTTGACATTGTTGTTGTTGTTGTCTATTTGACGTAGTTGTTGTTATTGACGTTGTTGTTGTTGTTTATTTGACGTTTTTGTTGTTGTTGATGTTGTTGTTGTTTTTTATTTGACGTTGTTGTTGTTGTTGTTGTTGTTAATTTGACGTTGTTGTTGTTGTTATTGTTGTTGTTGTTGTTTATTTGACATTGTTGTTGTTGTTGTTGTTTATTTGACGTTGTTGTTGTTGTTTTTTATTTGACGTTGTTGTTGTTGTTGTTTATTTGACGTTGTTGTTGTTGTTTATTTGACGTTGTTGTTGTTATTTATTTGACGTTGTTGTTGTTGTTATTGTTTATTTGACGTTGTTACTGTTGTTGTTTATTTGACGTTTTTAATGTTGTTGACGTTGTTGTTGTTGTTTTTGTTATTTATTTGACGTTTTTGTTGTTGACATTGTTGTTGTTTATTTGACGTTGTTGTTGTTGTTTATTTGACGTAGTTGTTGTTATTGACGTTGTTGTTGTTGTTGTTTATTTGACGTTTTTGTTGTTGTTGATGTTGTTGTTGGTTTTTATTTGACGTTGTTGTTGTTGTTGTTAATTTGACGTTGTTGTTGTTGTTATTGTTGTTGTTGTTGTTGTTTATTTGACTATGTTGTTGTTGTTGTTGTTTATTTGACTATGTTTGTTGTTGTTTATTTGACGTTGTTGTTGTTGTTGTTGTTTAGTTGACGTTGTTGTTGTTATTTATTTGAAGTTGTTGTTGTTGTTATTGTTTATTAGACGTTGTTGTTGTTAATGTTTATTTGACGTTGTTAATGTTGTTGACGTTGTTGGTGTTGTTTTTGTTATTTATTTGACGTTGTTGTTGTTTTTGTTGTTGTTGTTGTTTTTGTTGTTGTTATTGTTGGTGTTGTTGTTGTTTATTTGACGTTGTTGTTGTTGTTGTTGTTTATTTGACGTTGTTGTTGTTGTTGTTTATTTGACGTTGTTGTTGTTTTTTATTTGACGTTGTTGTTGTTGACATTGTTGTTGTTGTTGTTTATTTGACGTAGTTGTTGTTATTGACGTTGTTGTTGTTGTTTATTTGACGTTTTTGTTGTTGTTGATGTTATTGTTGTTTTTTATTTGACGTTGTTGTTGTTGTTATTAATTTGACGTTGTTGTTGTTGTTATTGTTGTTGTTGTTGTTTATTTGACGTTGTTGTTGTTGTTGTTTATTTGACGTTGTTGTTGTTGTTTATTTGACGTTGTTGTTGTTGTTGTTTATTTGACGTTGTTGTTGTTATTTATTTGACGTTGTTGTTGTTGTTGTTGTTATTGTTTATTTGACGTTGTTATTGTTGTTGTTTATTTGACGTTTTTAATGTTGTTGACGTTGTTGTTGTTGTTTTTGTTATTTATTTGACGTTGTTGTTGTTGACATTGTTGTTGTTTATTTGACGTTGTTGTTGTTGTTTATTTGACGTAGTTGTTGTTATTGACGTTGTTGTTGTTGTTGTTGTTGTTGTTTATTTGACATTTTTGTTGTTGTTGATGTTGTTGTTGTTGTTTTTTATTTGACGTTGTTGTTGTTGTTTATTTGAAGTTGTTGTTGTTGTTATTGTTATTGTTGTTGTTTATTTGACGTTGTTGTTGTTTATTAAACGTTGTTGTTGTTGTTGTTTATTTGACGTTGTTGTTGTTGTTTATTTGACGTTGTTGTTATTTATTTGACGTTGTTGTTGTTGTTATTGTTTATTTGACGTTGTTGTTGTTGTTGTTTATTTGACGTTGTTAATGTTGTTGACGTTGTTGTTGTTGTTTTTGTTATTTATTTGACATTGTTGTTGTTGTTGTTTTTGTTGTTGTTATTGTTGGTGTTGTTGTTGTTGTTTATTTGACGTTGTTGTTGTTGTTGTTGTTTATTTGATATTGTTTTAGTTGTTGTTGTTTATTTGACGTTGTAGTTGTTTTTTATTTGACATTGTTGTTGTTGTTGTTGTTTATTTGACGTAGTTGTTGTTGTTTATTTGACGTTTTTGTTGTTGTTGATGTTGTTGTTGTTTTTTATTTGACGTGGTTGTTGTTGTTGTTTATTTGACGTTGTTAATGTTGTTGACGTTGTTGTTGTTGTTTTTGTTATTTGTTTGACATTGTTGTTGTTGTTGTTGTTGTTTCTGTTGTTTTTATTGTTGGTGTTGTTGTTGTTTATTTGACGTTGTTGTTGTTGTTGTTTATTTGACGTTGTTGTTGTTGTTGTTTATTTGACGTTGTTGTTGTTGTTAATTTGACATTGTTGTTGTTGTTGTGTTGACGTTGTTGTTGTTGTTGTTTTTTTGACGTTGTTGTTGTTGTTTATTTGATGTTGTTTTAGTTGTTGTTGTTTATTTGACGTTGTTGTTGTTGTTGTTTATTTGAGGTTGTTTTAGTTGTTGTTGTTTATTTGACGCTGTTGTTGTTTTTTTATTTGACGTTGTTGTTGTTGACATTGTTGTTGTTGTTGTTTATTTGACGTAGTTGTTGTTATTGACGTTGTTATTGTTGTTGTTGTTTATTTGACGTTTTTGTTGTTGTTGATGTTGTTGTTGTTGTTTTTTATTTGATGTTTTTGTTGTTGTTGTTTATTTGACGTTGTTGTTGTTGTTTATTTGACGTTGTAGTTGTTGTTTATTTGACGTTGTTGTTGTTGTCGTTGTTTAGTTGACGTTGTTGTTGTTATTTATTTGAAGTTGTTGTTGTTATTGTTATTGTTTATTTGACGTTGTTGTTGTTAATGTTTATTTGACGTTGCTAATGTTGTTGACGTTGTTGTTGTTGTTTTTGTTATTTATTTGACGTTGTTGTTGTTTTTGTTGTTGTTATTGTTGGTGTTGTTGTTGTTGTTGTTGTTTATTTGACTTTGTTGTTGTTGTTATTGTGGTTTATTTGACGTTGTTGTTGTTTTTTATTTGACGTTGTTGTTGTTGACATTGTTGTTGTTGTTGTTTATTTGACGTAGTTGTTGTTATTGACGTTGTTGTTGTTGTTGTTGTTGTTTATTTGACGTTGTTGTTGTTTTTTATTTGACGTTGTTGTTGTTGACATTGTTGTTGTTGTTGTCTATTTGACGTAGTTGTTGTTATTGACGTTGTTGTTGTTGTTTATTTGACGTTTTTGTTGTTGTTGATGTTGTTGTTGTTTTTTATTTGACGTTGTTGTTGTTGTTGTTGTTGTTAATTTGACGTTGTTGTTGTTGTTATTGTTGTTGTTGTTGTTTATTTGACATTGTTGTTGTTGTTGTTGTTTATTTGACGTTGTTGTTGTTGTTTTTTATTTGACGTTGTTGTTGTTGTTGTTTATTTGACGTTGTTGTTGTTGTTTATTTGACGTTGTTGTTGTTATTTATTTGACGTTGTTGTTGTTGTTATTGTTTATTTGACGTTGTTACTGTTGTTGTTTATTTGACGTTTTTAATGTTGTTGACGTTGTTGTTGTTGTTTTTGTTATTTATTTGACGTTTTTGTTGTTGACATTGTTGTTGTTTATTTGACGTTGTTGTTGTTGTTTATTTGACGTAGTTGTTGTTATTGACGTTGTTGTTGTTGTTGTTTATTTGACATTTTTGTTGTTGTTGATGTTGTTGTTGTTGTTTTTTATTTGACGTTGTTGTTGTTGTTTATTTGAAGTTGTTGTTGTTGTTATTGTTATTGTTGTTGTTTATTTGACGTTGTTGTTGTTGTTGTTTATTTGACGTTGTTGTTGTTGTTGTTTATTTGATGTTGTTGTTGTTGTTTATTTGACGTTGTTGTTGTTATTTACTTGACGTTGTTGTTGTTGTTGTTATTGTTTATTTGACGTTGTTGTTGTTGTTGTTGTTTATTTGACGTTGTTAATGTTGTTGACGTTGTTGTTGTTGTTTTTGTTATTTATTTGACGTTGTTGTTATTGTTGTTGTTTATTTGACGTAGTTGTTGTTATTGACGTTGTTGTTGTTGTTGTTTATTTGACGTTTTTGTTGTTGTTGATGTTGTTGTTGTTGTTGTTTTTTATTTGACATTGTTGTTGTTATTTGACGTTGTTGTTGTTGTATTTGTTGTTGTTGTTGTTTATTTAACGTTGTTGTTGTTGTTTATTTGACGTTGTTGTTGTTGTTGTTTATTTGATGTTGTTTTAGTTTATGTTGTTGGTGTTTATTTGACGTTGTTTATTGTTGGTGTTGTTGTTGTTTATTTGACGTTGTTGTTGTTGTTTATTTGACGTTGTTGTTGTTGTTGTTGTTAATTTGACATTGTTGTTGTTGTTGTTGTGTTGACGTTGTTGTTGTTGTTGTTGTTTTTTTGACGTTGTTGTTGTTGTTTATTTGATGTTGTT